>ML682039.1:5707364-5789796 GCA_007922195.1 Podocnemis expansa
CACACACACACACACACACACACACACACACACACACACACACACACCATTTTCCTCTCCTTGCTGTCTTTGCCTCTCTCTCTGCTGTCTGTCTCAGGGCTTTCTGGCAGGCAAGTGCAGCACTGCACAGAAGAACCTGGTGGGAAGAGGCCCCAGGTGGAATGGAGAATGTAGTTAAAAGCATTGTTTTAACTGTCTGTAGTGTCCCACATTCAAGCTCTTGGTTTCACTAAAGGGGTTTGTTTAGTTTAATTTTGCTGTGTCCCACCATGTCCCAATTGGGCTCATGTCAGTTGGTCACCTGAACCTTGTCCTCTCTCTTGCTTCGGACACTGCTTCCTCTCTAACTGAAGACAGTGCCTCAGGTGGAGTGGATTAGTATTCTGGTCCCTATGATTGTGTGTCTGTCTGTCTGTCCATCCATCTAGGCTTGTGACTCAAACAGGTCAGACTTGTCCATGCTGCTCTGTGGAGCTCTGCCGGTGCAGCAGTGCTCCACCTGGGAACACTGGTGCAGTCTTTTTCCACAGCCTGAGTGCACCCTAAGAAAGGCCAGGGAGACGGTGAGGCTAAGCAGGAGCTGACCCGACATGGCAGAGGCAGGCTCCACACACCCTCTCTACCCACATCAGGGGAGAGGTGTTCTGAATGCCACCGCCTCCATTATTCAATCAAAGGTGGATTGACTTTGGATATGGGAGGAGAATGCTTAGCAATGCACATACCAGGAAAGAGTTAATGAGGAATTTGACTATTCTTTGGCCTGGATTCTACAAAGCTGTGAATATTCCACTTCAGTACAGCGGGGCTGCTCACCCAAGAAACAGCGAATGTCAGTCTGGTGAACTCTGTCCTGGGGAACAGGAACCCTGAGAAAGATTTGAGAGTCATGCTAAAAAATCTAATACTGTGGCTAAGAGAGCTAATTCGGTTCTGGGCTGCCTGGATAGGAAAATCTCAAGTGGGAGCAGAGATCATAGAAACATAGGGTTGGAAGGGACCTCATGAAGCATCTAGTCCAACCCCCACTAAGAGCTGTTCTAAAGATGTGCTAAAGATGTTCTTTTACCTCGGCATTTGGCAGTGGGCCACCGCTGCTGTGCACAGTGCCAGCGCCTGCAATTCAAGGAGGGTGTTGTTACATCAGGGCGGTTTACAGAGGAGCCACAAGAATGATTACAGGATTAGAAAATGTGTTTTGTAGATAGACTCAAGGGGCTCAACCTATTTAGCTCAACAAAGAGAAGGTGAAGGGGAATCTTGATCACAGTCTACAAGTACTCTCTGGGGAACAAATATTTAAATTGGGCTCTTCAGCGTACATCATCCAGTGAATGGAAGTTGAAGCTAGACATATTCAGACTGGAAATAAGGTGTAAAAGTATAGAAGGAGTGTAATTAACCCTTGGAACAATTTACCAAGGGTGATGGTTAAGTCTCAGTCTCTGACAATTTTAAATCAAGATAGGATGTTTTTCTGGAAAATTTTCTCTAGTAATTGTTTTGGGGTAGTTTTCCTGCCTCTGTTATCCAGGAAGTTAGACATCAATGGTCATAAGCAGGGGTTGGCAACCCAGAAGAGCCATTTTTTAAAATTCCTTTCAATAACCAAGTGTTTTGAGAGCTGCAATGGGTGTAGTCTCCTGGTGGGGCATGGGAGAAACTGGGCTAGGGTGCCCACCTCAGGATCCCCTGGCAGGGGGAGGGAGCCTGGAACCAGGAGTGGGCTCCCTGCAGGGTCTTCCCTGGTGTCAGGGACAAGCCTGGAGCCTGTCACAGGATGCCCACAAGGTCCCCTGGTGGCAGGATGGGGCCCAGAGCCTGGAGCCACAAGTAGGCAGTCAAAGAGCCACATCGAATCACAGCAATGGAAGGGACCTCATGAGGTCATCTAGTCCAACCCCCAAGGCCGTAACTACAGCGGGGCTGATGGGGCTTTGCCCCAGCCACGCCACAGCAGCTCAGTGGAGCCACTCTGTTAAAGGGTGTGTTTTGCAGTGCCAGTCCCAAGTGTAGCTAATGGCAAGGGCCACATTTTGAGGAATGCACTCTGGGTGCCAGATCACCACCTTATGGCTCTGTTGATCCCCTGCCAAAAGCAGAGCTACTCCCACTAAATCATCCCAGTCAGGGTATTGTCTAAACGGACCTTAAATATCTCCAAAGACAACCAATTCCAGTGCTTCACCACCCTCCTAGTGAGAAAGTTTTTCCTAATATCCAGTCTCAACCTCCCCAACTGTAACTTGAAACCATTGCTCCTTGTTCTGTCCTCTGTCACTAATGAGAACAGCCGAGCTCCCTCCTTTGGAGCACCCCTTCCAGTAGTTGAAGGTTGCTATCAAATTCCCCCTCAGTCTTCTCTTTTGCAGGCTAAATAAGCCTAGTTCCTTCAGTCTATCCTCATAAGTCATATGCCCCAGCCCCCCTAAAAATTTTCGTTGACCTCCCCTGAAATCTTTCTAATTTGTTCATATCCTTTTTGTAGTGGGGAGCCCAAAACTGGACATATTATTCTAGCTACAGCCTCTCCAGTGCTGAATAGAGGGGAATAATCACATCCCTCGATCTGCTGGCAATGCTCCTACTGATAAAGCCCACTATGGCATTAGTCTTTTGTCAGTTTCCAAAGGGATAGCCGTGTTAGTCTAGTCCAGTAAAAAAACAACAAGCAGTTGTGTGGCACTTTAAGACTTAAGTCTTAAAGTGCCACACAACTTCTTGTTGTTTTTATTAGTCTTTTGGGCAACAAGAGCACACTGTTGACTCATGTCCAGTTTCCCATCCACCATAACCCCAAGGTCCTTTTCTACAGTGCTGCTGCTTAGCTGGTCGGTCCCCAGCCTATAGCAGTACATGGGGTTTTTCCGTCCTAAGTGCAGGACTTTGCACTTGCCCTTGTTAAATTTCATGAGATTTCTTTTGACTCGGTGCTCCAATTTGTCTAAGTTTCCCTGAGTCCTGTCCCTGCCCTCCAGCATATCCACAGTTCCCCCCAGCTTGGTGTCATCCACAAACTTCCGAGTGTGCAATCTATCCCATCATCCAGATCATTAATGAAGATGTTGAGTAGAAAGTCACATGTGGCTTGGGAGCTCCTGGTCATATATGTCCCTTCTGGGCTTGGAATCTCTGAGGAAAGGGACTCACGTACATCAGTCTTTGCAAGAGTGGTTTCATGCCTTGTAAACTCAGTGGGATAGGGAGCATGGATAAAATTTCCCAAAGCACTCAAGTGACTTAGGAGCCTAAATCTCATTGAAAGTCATTGGGAGGTCGACTCCTAAATGGCCACATTTGACACTGAGATTTAGGCATCTAAGTCAGTCAAGAATGGCAATGTTAAGTGAAGTAGTACCTGAATACCTCTTAAAATCTGGGCCAACATGCCTAAGTCACTTAAAGATAGGACTTAGGTGTCCACGTTTTTAAGGACCATAGGAGGGTTTTACCCTGTGTCATTGGATATTCATATAGGCCTAGCATGGGGGGGCGGGGGGCACTTTTCTTCATCAAAATCTCTTCTGTCATATAAATATTAAATAAATATGGTTTCACATACTGGGAACTTGCCAGGAAATTGAGGCTAAAACTTTTATACTGTACAAAAACCACGTCCTTCCCTCCCTCCCTCCCTCCCTCCATCTCTCTCTATGTGCTGTAATTCTTTGGAACAACTCCTTTAGGGCTTACATTTTCAAACTGCAGAATTTGAATTTCACCGTAAGCAGCAGCAAGCTGCTGTAGCACTAAGCCTTCTGCACATTAGGTAATGAAATCCTTTATGATTAGCATTTGTGGTTTGCCACAATTCCATTTGCAAAAAAAAAAAAAAAAAAAAAAAAATGGCTTAAGTACATTTTAATCACTTAGCTCTGTATTGCTATAACTTATATGGAAATTTTTTGAAAGAATGCTTTAAGCATTCAGTGGTTGAAAAAAAATCATTCCTTAAATGCAAGAGATTTGCTACAGCTCAGTAACTCTTAGCAAATAAAAAAAAATGTTCAAAATTGTTCTGAAAGCAACATAAGGGAGCAGAAAGGGATTTTAAGGGGAAGTTAGGGCAGAGCCTAGAAGAAATTCAAAACATGGGCTGCCCCTTGGGCAAATGCAAGGCAAACTGGCATGCTGTTTACACCCTTTCTTCTACTTTGTTTATGCCTTGTTAGTCTAGTTCAGTTAATTGGAAGCTCCTCCTCTTTGTAAATTTGTTGTCTACTTAGGATCCTTTTATGCTGTTTTACCTAAGGAAGCTTCTTCTCTGTGAGCCATAGGGCCTTCCTATGCTCCGTGTGTAAGAAATTTCTGTGTCACACTTTAATTACTAGAGGTTTAATGCATGGAATAAAGACCTGCTGGCATTACTGAGGGGCCAGATCCTCAACTGGTTTAAATCAGTGCAGTTCAGTTGATTTCATGTTACACCTGCTGGGAATCTGTCCCACTGAGACATGCCACAGAGACTTCTGTGCAAATGAGAACTGTGGGACTGGGCAAATAGATGGACCCAGAAGCTAGAAATAGGCTATATCTTGGGAAAGAGTGATTCTTCCACCGAGGCAGGATGTAGTAGGAATGCAAAGCCAATTATGAGAGCTCACAGTTTTGCAGCCCCCAGGATTTCTTTAAGTTGGTAAATATTTTTAGACACTCCGGCAACTCTGCTTCATAGTGCCAATCCTGGCATTTCCAAACTGTGAGAGCAGGACTTTGATTGAATAGAAATCTGTAACCACATGGAATAAAACAAACAAGGAGTCCTGTGGCAATTTTAAAGACTAACGCATTTATTTATTGCATGTGCACACCCCCATGGTCACACTTAGTGTCAACTGTGTATTGTTTAGTGCAAAGTATGTCCTGCACAATGTTTCTGGAGTGCTCATGACGTACCAAGCATTATTGTTATAGGAATAGGTTTGTTGCAATGTTATGTGTATGGTTATGAGACACCACAATGTATTCTTCTCAAAGATGTGTCCTCACAGTTCAAAACATATCTAAGCAAAATCCTCTAGGAGCAGAGGGACGGTTTGCACTTTGTTAAGGTAGGTATAGAGCAAATCCATTTCCGAATTCCAGGAACAAAGGACTGATGCAAGCATGGGGGGTGGCGGTTTCTCTCACCTGAGCCTACCACTCAGTACCCTTCCCTGGGCCAGAGGCAGTTTGGAATAAGGACTGTCACTGGCCTGGGAGAAGACTCGAGGCTCGGCGCACTGCGACTCGGGTCTCGAGCCCCATAACCCCGGCACCAGCGACGCCCCTGTTTGGAATCACAAAGAGGCGATGCTTACTGACTCAGGACACAAAGGAAACTACAGAAGGACATTGATTGAACACATTTTCACTTCCAGAAACCAAGCTTACTGCTCAGCAGTGTCACAGGATCCATCACGAACAAGCTTCAGAGCCTTTTGGGGTCACTGGTATAAATCAGTGGGGTTGAAAAGTGGCTCTGTCTGATGGGTATCAGCTGGCCCCACTATGGAATAAGTTGTGGAGGGGGGGAGGTCTGGGCTCCAGCTGTCACACTCGCCACCAGTCTGCATGCCACTAATCAGCAGGTTAAACAGAGAGGCCAAGAGCTGCCTGGGTCTTGGAGACTGAGCTGCTCAGGAATTCCCTCCAGATCAGGATTAGGGCAAGCCAGTGGTGGGGCGGGGTGGGGCAGGGAAAACTTTTCTTGTTGATACCCTATAGGTGAACATATAGCATAGCTCACTGAGGCTGCACAGGCACTTAATCCACCCACTCCCTTCACAGCTGGATTTTACCTGGTATGCAAATTAGCTCATTCTGTAATTTGCATTAAATGTCCCACATGGGCTACATGGATCTTGACAGCTAAGGTGCAGTAAGGAAAACTGCAGACTAGCAGCATACTGCGTACTTTCTTCTTTGCACATTGCCTTTGTGTGAAACCATCTTTTAGGAATAACTCCCAGCTTTGTGGTCTTTTGTTCGACCTCCGCCAGCATTGTTTACAGTTATAGGCCTTGTGGGGTCCTGCCATGAACTCTGTGTGGGCAGACCCTTGATGTCAGTGGGACTCTGAGCAGGAATGGGGTTCATAAACTAACAAATATGACAGTACCCAGAAATTGTTTTGTGTGTGTTTTGGTGTGTCATCTGTCTCTGTTGAATCCCTAAATGTATATGTTTTTTAGAATTGCATAAATAGCTCTATTCTACACTGACCATCCTAATACATAGGTTTGTGCAGGCACAGAAATTAGTTCTGACCTGAATTTAGGGTCAGCTCAAGGATCAGGTTGGACGGGTCTTGTTTTTTTCTGTTTGTTTTTAAAGAAAATTAAAGAAGCCTCTTGTTTTGTGATGTGGGTGTGGAAAGCCTGGGGATTTTAAAGCAAGAAACAACCCCTTGAATTCCATTCTGAAATTCACCAGCAATCCATGTAGCCCATTGACAGGTTTCTGAAGACAGTGTAGCCAAGTGGGGAAGGTAATTCAAGAATCTGGGGTTCTTTTCAGAGTTCTGCCACTGGCCTGTGAATAACCTTGGGTGAGTTTCTTCCCCTCTCTGAGCATCTGTAAAATGGAGATTGTGGCACTGGCCAAGATCTGCGGAGGAAAAGGTCTAGTTAAGAGCTAGGTGTTGCTATTACTGGTCCGTATGGGCACAGTGGAGCACCATGCTTGGCTGGCCTACGTACTACTATAATAAACAGGATTAATCATTTCATATTTTGATCCAAAGGAGAAGTTTGCTATAAAGTGATTGGGGGCGGGGGGTGAAGGAAGCACTGTCACAAAAGAACACCTGGGCCCTTTGCAGAATGAGGTAGAAGTTGTAGAGGAGTTGATTACTGAAGTGGCAGAGCTTGCTATGGGTGTGCACTGTGGATTTGAATATGGTGGCGTAGTAAAATCTGCTCCTCTTGGCTGATTTAGTCATCAGAATGCAGAAAAGTAAATAAGATGAAAATGCTTTTCTTGTCCAAGAAACGTCCACTATATGTGTGTGTGTAGAAAGTGCTGCCAGCTGTGACTCTGTAAGACTTATGAGATTGTGCAGTGAGTGGGGAGGTGGGGTATAAATATTTCTTGTCATGGCTCCCCTGGATCCTTCATTGCCATGTCAACATCCACTGCTTTGAAGTAGCTGTTAGCACCAGAGGCTTGGAGCCATTACAGCTGCATGTCACTAAAGCCAACATCTTAGTGAGTCAGCAGTTGATGCGGGATCCTCCAGGGCAGCAAAAGGACATGACACCCCGGCCCTTGCTCACAAGCAGTCCAGAAATAATCTCTCTGGGACAGTGGCCGTATTTTTGTTACATGTTTGTGCAGCTCCTATCTTGGGGAGTGGGGGGGTGATGGTTCATGACTGCGACTCCTCAGCACCACCCCAATAAACAAAATAAATGGAAGAAGGAAGTCCAGTCTGCAGAATACACTCCTACACCATGCCAATAACCTTCTCTGCACAAACACTGTACACATTTGGGCATCATGGATGTAGGGGCAAATGGGAATAGTGGGAGGGAAGAGCCCCTCTCTGTAGCAGCCCCCATCTGGAAAATTGCTCCATTAATTCTAATTGCATGTGGTCTAGGGAATAAGCACCGAGTGTGGAGTCAGTAGATCTTGAAAAGTATTCCTGATTCTGTGGCTGATTCATGTTGGGTGGCCTTCTGCAAATCAGATTCTCTTTCTGTTTGTTTCCTCATCAGAAAAAGGCTCTGCCACCTTCTTCCAAGGGACATTGTGCAGTTCAACTTTTCAATGTCTGTGCAGTGCTTTTTGCACGCAAAGTGCCATAAAATTACTAAACACTGAAAAATCAGACTCTAAAGGTCTCAAATGGGGCACACAAAATTAGTGACCTTAATTTGTTTGTGCCTCAATTCTCACTCTGTGTAATGGGGATAACAGCAGCGTCATTCACTTAAGGGGAGTACAGAGACAAGTGTGTTTGTGTGATGGTCTTGATTCAGCAAATAAAACAAATAAAAAGATTTCAAAAGCAACCAGTGATTTTGGGTGCCTAACTTAAATTAGACAGATTTTCAGAAAGCACTGAGCAACTCCTCCACCAAACCTTAGACCTGTTCAAGGCATCTCATGTTGTACCTCCCCTTCCCAAATCCAAATCACGCGGAGGCTACCTGTACACTGCAGTTGGAAGTAAGATTGCAGTTTATGTAGCATACCTGCACTAGCTTGAATCTAGATGTTGCGGGCTGGCTAAAATCAAGAGTGAAGTTGTAGAAGCACAGCTAAAGCATGAGTTAACAATATGAGTCCCTACTCAGGTTCTGAGCATGTTTGGACAGCTTGCAGTGAAACCCTCACCACAGTGCTCTTAATAGTTACTCTATTCTGATTAAAGCTAACATGGGCAAGCTGCCCAAATGTAATCACACCTCCCACTGTACTGTAGGCCTGTCCTCCACCATCCCCAGTTGCTTTTGAAAATGTTGGCAGATGCCTTTGTGCAGTTATTTCAGATACAGTTATCCATCCAGTTTGCAGTAGTGTTGTGCAACGTAGGGATTTGGGCGCATGTACACCACAGGTCCCTGTACCTCCAGAAGGGCAGGGATCGATTTACAAAGATACTTAAATTTAGCATGGGATTTAGAATTTTGCTGAACTTGGGCTAAAGCAAATAGTTCTTTTGGACAAATGCACAGTTCAGAGCTCCTACTGTGACTCAGGTAGCACCCAGCTCACTGGATAATCAGAGACATGCAGCAGAGAGAAGGTTTGTTTTCATCAGCCAGTGTCACAACTTGTGATATCCCACATTCATTATAAACCAGGGTTTCTCAACTGCTGTTTCATGCTCTGCAGCCATAGTGAGGGTATTCTATGAGTAGGGAGGCGGAAAGGACCAACACGGCAAGCCAGCACATGCCTGGGAGATTTAAAATGCCCCAGCTGCAGCAAAGCTTCTAGGCATGCATTAGCGTCTGCCACCACCTTGCGCTTTTGTTGTGGCTGGGGCATTTTGATTTCCCACCATTATTACCATGGGTATTGAAATGGCTTGGGCATAACTTCCACAGTAAGACTTTCTTTGACAATCCTTACTCTGAGAATAGATTAACTTTGTTTGAACATTCAGGCCCAAAATTCCCTTTAAAACTTGAGTAATACTATTTTCATTGTTTAGTTGTGTGCATAATCTTTATCTATCTATTTTTTTATGAATAAATGCATGTTACATCCATAAAATAGTTATTTAATTTGGTTTCCTGAATCATTTTCACAGGAATGCATCATACCCAAATATT
The DNA here is from genome assembly GCA_007922195.1 of Podocnemis expansa. Taxonomy (NCBI): domain Eukaryota; kingdom Metazoa; phylum Chordata; order Testudines; family Podocnemididae; genus Podocnemis; species Podocnemis expansa. The sequence continues at coordinate 5,716,631 of ML682039.1, forward strand.
ATGAACATTAGAGCTGGTTTACATTGGCTTTTGGAGAAAATTTTCATGAGGTGTTCTGCGTAAAGTAATCTAATACCTTTAGGTGTTTTCTGGTCTACTAAAGGTTAAGAAACACTTATAACCAACCAGCTTGGGATTTAGAGCAAGGGAGGATATAGTGAAATGTTCAGTTTTACCTTCGGTTCATAATAAATATCCAGGCAAGGGACTGATGAAAACGGACCAAAAATAAATAAATAAATAAATAAAGTGCAGACTTTCCTTTGTGTGAGGTCTTCCTTTTCTGACTTTATTAAGACACTCTTTTTAAGCATACTGTGCAGTAATTACCTTGTGGCTACCTTTTTATTCCTATATACCCAAGGGAACAATGGGCTTCATCCAACTCCCATTAAGCTCAATGAGAAAACTCTGACTGACTTCAGGGAAGAGTTGGATCAGACCCTAGCTACACAATTATTATCCATACAAGCAATGGCAGTTGTACTCTCTGTATAATTCTCTGGGCTTCCCAATGACAGTTTGTCCCTGTAAGTGTCAGCATTCTGGGTCATCTGCTCCAGAAGTGTCAAGCTGAAAATATGAAGGTTACAAGATAAGATTCTGCCATTTGCTGCCATAGTCTTTTCCCCCCTATTCCTAACAGAGAGGAAATGAAATTTCTACAAGAATGGTGTGTCATAGTGCTGGTCTTAATAATATCTAACAACGTATTCTCTGGAGAAAGGTTAAAGCTGTAATTGGTAATAAAATAAAATAAAATGAAGTTCTGCTGGAATCTTCTTATAAAAATATAAAGGATGATTTCAGCTAGAATCCTAGAAATGACATCTGCCCTCAGGTAAACCTACACCAAAATATTTTCAATGTCCTTTCCTCTTTTTTCTCTGTAAGTCACAGTAGCCCAGTCAGATGAATTCTCCACTTACAGTTTTAGTAAAAATGAACTCAGTCTAGTTTAATATATTTGTTTTCATTGATTGCTTTCAAGACTGGAGATGAATACATTGTGTCAATCAAAAGCTGATTGTGACTGCTGTCTTGTATCAGAATTTTTGTACAGTAATTAAGTCTCTTCCCCTGTCACCTTCATGTGCACAAAGAGCAAATACAGCCGGTAACAAGCGTGGCTTAACAAAATAAGTCTTTGAATTTCAGCACAAAAGGAAGCTTAAAAGAAGTGGAAGCTTGGTTCGATGACCAGGGAGTGAAATCAGGAAAGCCAAAGCACAACTAGAGTTGCAGCTAATAGGGAGTGAAGGGTAACAAGGAGGTTTCTACAGGTGTGTTAGCAACAAGTATTAGTTTAGGGGAAACTGGAGCCTTTATGGAATGGGACATGCAACCTAATGACAGATGATGTGGAAAAAGCCGAAGTATTCAGTGTTTTTTTTCACTTCTGTCTTCACATACAAGGAAAAAAGACCTTTTGAAAAAATGTAGATGTAAGAGAAAAGTTCCTGGAATTCTATATTTTGACTTTTTCTCTTAAAATCAGTAAAGTGGTGGTAAAAAAAAAAAAAAAAAGAGGAGTCTTGTGGCACTTAAAGACTAATAGATTTATTTATTGCATGAGCTTTCATGGGAGAAAATCCCACTTTGTCAGATACTTTGAAGAGGGGGAATTTACAGAATTGGATGAGAATAAACAAGCAGGGAAGAATTGGTAGTACTGGTGCAGACAAAGAACTATGATATAATTGGGATAACAGAGACGTGGTGGGATAGTTTGCATGACTGGTTCTCTGCCACAGATGGGTATAAACTGTTCAGGAAGGACAGGCAGGGAAGAAGAGGGGGAGGAGTAGCACTATATGTAAAAGAGCTCTATGACTGCTCAGAGCTTCCTTATGAAAGTGGAAACAAGCCAGTTGAAAGTCTGTGGGTTAAGTTTAGAGGGGAGAGCAACAAGGGGGATGTCATGGTGGGTGTCTGCTATAGACCACCAGATCAGAAGGAGGAGGTGGATGAGGCATTTTCTGGACAACTGGCAGAAGTTTCTAGATCACAGGCCCTGGTTCTCACCAGGGGACTTCAGTTACCCTGACCATCTGCTGGGAGGCCAATACAGCAGTGCACAGGCAATCCAGGGAGTCTTTGGAGAGTGTTGAGGACAACTTCCTGGCACAAATGCTGGGGGAACCAACTAGGGGCCTTGCACCTCTCAACCTGCTGCTCGCAAATAGAGAAGAATTGATCAGGGAAGTAGAAGTGAATGGCAACCTGGGTAGCAGTGACCATGAGATGATTGAGTTCCAGATGCTGATTCAAGGAAAGAAGGAAAGAAGCAAAACGCAGACCCTGGACTTGAGAAAAGCAGATTTTGGCTCCCTTGGGGAAATGATGGGCCGGATCCCTTGGGAGGCAGATTTGAAGGGGAAATGTGTCCAAGAGAGTTGGCTGCATTTTAAAAAAAACCCTGCTAAGGGCACAGGAAGCTACCATTCCGATAAAGAGAAAGTACAGCAAATGTGGAAGGCGCCCAGAGTGGCTTAACAGAGGGCTCTGCACTGAGCTGAAGCACAAAAAGGACGCTTACAGGAAGTGGAAGCTAGGACAGATGACTAAGGAGGCATATAAAGACATTGCTCAGGACTGCAGGGATAAAATCAGAAAGGCCAAAGGACAAATGGAGTTGCGGCTAGCGAGGGATGTGAAGGATAACAGGAAGGGGTTCTACAAGTATATCAATAACAAGAAGAGGATCAGGGATGGTGTAGGTCCCTTACTGAATGGGGCAGGTATCCTCGTGACAGAGGATGAGGAAAAAGCAGAAGTGCTCAATGCTTTTTTTACTTCAGTTTTCACAGGCAGGGTCAACTCCCAGCCTTCTACACTAGGTGCAGTAGATTGGAGAGAAGAAGAGAGGCCCTTGGTGACAAAAGGTCAGGTTAGGGACTGCTTAAAGAAGCTAGATGTGCACAAGTCCATGGGGCCGGATGAACTGCATCCGAGGGTGCTGAGGGAGCTGGCTGATGAAATAGCAGTACTGTTGGCCATTATCTTTGAAAACTCATGGCGAACGGGGGAGGTGCCAGAGGACTGGAAAAAAGCAAATATAGTGCTGATCTTCAGGAAAGGGAAAAAGAAGGATCCGGGGAATTACAGACCTGTCAGCCTCACCTCAATCCCTGGACAAATCCTGGAGCAGGTTCTCAAAGAATCCATCCTGAAACACTTGGAGGAAAATAGAGTGATCAGGAACAGTCAGCCTGGATTCACCAAGGGTGAATCATGCCTGACCAACCTCATCGCCTTCTGTGGTGAGATGACTGGATTTGTGGATGCGGGAAGAGCCGTTGATGTGATATACCTTGACTTTAGCAAGGCTTTTGATACAGTTTCCCACAGCATTCTCATTGGCAAATTAAGGGAGTATGGGTTGGATGCGTGGACTGTAAGGTTGATAGAAAACTGGCTAGATCAACGGTTTCAGCGGGTGGGAATCAATGGCTCCATGTCAAGTTGGCAACCAGTAACGAGTGGTGTGCCGCAGGGGTCGGTCCTGGGGCCAGTTCTGTTCAACATCTTCATTAATGATCTGGATAATGGGATAGATTGCACACTTAGTAAGTTTGCGGATGATACCAAACTGGGGGGAACAGTAGACACCCTGAAGAGCAGGGACAGGGTTCAGGGAGACCTAGACAAATTGGAGCAGTGTGCCAGTAGAAATCTCATGAGGTTCAACAAGGACAAGTGCAAAATCCTGCACTTGGGACAGAAAAACCCCATGTACTGCTACAGGCTGGGGAGTGATCAGCTAAGTAGCAGCGCTGGAGAAAAGGACCTGGGAGTCATGGTGGATGGGAAGCTGGATATGAGTCAGCAGTGTGCTCTTGCTGCCGAAAAGGCCAATGGCATACTGGGCTGCATCAGAAGAAGTGTTGCCAGCAAATCGAGGGATGTGATCGTTCCCCTCTATTCTGCAGTGGTGAGGCCACATCTGGAATACTGTCTCCAGTTTTGGGCTCCCCACTACAAAAAGGACATGGATAAATTAGAGAGAGTCCAGCGGAGGGCAACAAAAATGATCAAGTGGCTGGAGCACAAGCCCTATGAAGAAAGACTGAAGGAACTAGGCTTATTTAGCCTGCAGAAGAGAAGACTGAGGGGCGAATTACTACTTGAAGGGTTGCTCCAAGGAGGATGGAGCTCGACTGTTCTCAGTGGTAACAGAAGACAGAAGGAGGACCAATGTTTTCAAGTTACGGCTGGGGAGGTCCAGGCTGGATATTAGGAAAACCTTTCTTACTAGGTGAGTGGTGAAGCATTGGAATAAGCTACCTAGGGAGGTTGGACTAGATGACCTCGTCGGGTCCTTTCCAACCCTATGATTCTATGATTCTATGAAATGCAGGAGGGGAGTGTAAGACATTGGATCAGGTCATATTGCAACAACAAATCAGAGCATTTGTAAGGATTCAGACTGTAGGAAACAGCACACGGAGGGAGGGTGAAGTCAAATTACCTGTTATAATGTGAAAAGAATCCATAGTCATGATTCAGCCCTGCTTTCACATGATCTAATCTGCATATTATTTTAATTTTGGCTGTTTCTCTTTGAAGTCTTGTTGTCCCATTGATTTTTCTTGAGGATTGGTACATGGTTTGGAAGATCATGAAAATGATTTCAGAGTCCATAGCCACTTGCGGCTTAATGCGCTTTTATTAGTGTTGCCAAGTAACCAGCCTTCAAGGCTCGTGCAGAGATCTGCAATGAAGAGTCCAGGGAAAGTATAAAATCTTTTTTTCAAAACCATAATCACCTGTGACTCTTTATAGGTACCTGTTTGCAGCATTCACCCCACAGCAGCTCTCAAAGCAACAGTTGTTTATTGGAGAGCTTGGAGTTTGCAAACAAAAAATAAAGCAAATCCATTGGAGAAGTTTTCATTTATTATTAAGTTCCACGGACTGAGCATATTATTAAGTAGAATGTAATACAGGAACGTGTGTAAACTCTCCCAGCATTGGGAAATGTATTAAGGGCCAAATTATGCACTGATTTTCAACATCGTGTCAATGGAGGGTCTGTCAGCATGGAATGTGCCTGAAGGTCTCTAGCTCTCTGTGGCTTTGAAGCGGACACTTGTCCTGCAGTGTATTAAGGAGGCAGAGTGAATGAGCTACCCGTTGGAGAATTTTGGAACAAAATTAGGAAAAGCAAGCCTGTTGTCCTCAAGAGTTTAGTCAGAAAGATCTGTGCTCTCAGGACTACTCCCTGTAACTCCCATTACAACAGCTGCAGTTTTAGACCTGCTGAAGAAAATGTCAGTGGAAAAGCTACCATTATGCTGTATAAAAAGGGCCTAGTATGTTCTCATTGTGACCTGACCTTCAGATATGTGGGAGATAATTCATTTTCAGATGAAGTTTATAGTTGTGACGAAAAGAAGAATGCCTCTAAAGATTTGCTTTGGTAATACATGTTGAGAAAAGTGTCTGCCTGAGAGAAGAGTTGATGTACAGAGAAGAGGAATAATTCTGTAGATCATCCTTGGCTAAAAACCTAGCTAAGGTTCTGTCACTGTGGTTTGCCTCTCCAGTTCTCTACATTTTGCATAAAAATGTATTTGTTCTGCCAAATATTCTAAAGTATTTGATTGTTTTTATGTAGTATTTGTGCAGTGACGTGATCTTCATTATTTGTGTTGTGTTGCACCAGTCCTCTTGTGTTAGGTGCTGTACAAAGCTAACACTGAGACAGTCCCTGTCCAGAGTGTTTACAGTCTAGCTTATAAGACTGCAGACACCAGCTGGATACAACAAGCAGATTGGATAAATACAGGGCTAGGATTTATTAATACACCATATTTTAGTTATACAGGGAAACGTGGGACTGTGCATCAGATGGGCCTATGCATGGCATACCCAATGCAAGAAAGTGCAAAGGCACAATACATGTCCTCAGTTGCCCTACCTAGGGACACATCTCACAACTGTCTTACAACTCAGAGAGCACACCACAGCCTTTACTCGGATCAAGTCAGTGCCAGCTTCTCCACACTCCCCCCCCCCCCCAATCCCCAGCTTCCAGTCCCACAAACCCACACATAGCAAACTCTCTCATGCACCTTTTTTTCCTGCACATTTCCATGAAACGGCACACTCTGAGGCGTAGCAGAAGTGCTGGAACTGACCCTCATAGTCTTTAGTCAGCGATATGGGTGTAGCAGCTCTGAAAATCAGGAGCAAGGTCTTTCAGGTTGAGTTCCCAAGACCAGAGGTATTTGAAATGAGAGGCTGCTTTTCAGTTTTTGGCATTAATCTCTTTTAAAATGAAAAATGTGGCCAACTCTTGCTGCCACAGGATCCTGGAGTCTTCACACAGTCTTAGAATTTAAGGGCAGAAGAGATAACCAGAGCCTCTAGGCTGACCTTCAGTCTGTCACAGGCTGCCACCACCATCACTCAGTCCATGCACATGAAGTGAAACCAAAGTTTTGCAAATCCCTGGAGACTAGACTGTTAGCAACCATAGAAAGAGAACAGGAAGGACCAAAGTCAATTTCCAGATGGATAGCTGTGTTAGTCTAGTCCAGCAAAAAAGACAAGAAGTCGTGTGGCACTTTAAGCAATGGGGACAAGATTAAGAAGGACATGCATGATCCTGGCAAATGACCCACCTGCTGCAAAGGCTGGCCAAACAAATCCAAGGTTCCTACCCATCTGGCCTGTGGGGAAATTCCTTCCCAGCCCCACTTGTGGCAATTAGTTATATCTAAAGCATGTGAGCAGCACCAACCAGCCAGCACCTGCGAGAGAAAATGCTCCAGCCATCTCAGAGCTCTGGCCCTCCCCCTCCAACATCCCATCTCTAGCCATCACCCCCCCCCAATGGTTCAGCTACAATGCCTCACCTCAGTCTCTCCTCATGTTTCCTGGGTGTTTTTATCCTCTCCTTACCCATCCTGCTCTAGGTTTGACCCTCACATCATCTGTGAGTTTAACTACAGTGCTGTACTTTCATTGTATTGGCAGCCTAATCAAATCACACAATTCATTTCTTTTTGATGCTGGGAATGCTGCCAGATAATAGTTACAGATATTAATACTTTTTTTTGACAATCAATGGCAGCTTAAGTAAATAGGCTTTAAAGGAAAAAAAAATACTTGTCTCTTAATTCTGTTTCCACTAGGCATATGCTTAGAGAAAACTCGCTTAAGCAAGAGTAGTACCTGGGAACTCTGCCACGTGTCTTTTGTGTCCTGATTTGGTTTGCTGAAGCAGAATCAGAAATGAGCCAAAAGAAAATGTTGTCTTGAAGATCACACCGTACTTCAACATCCATCGTTTTAATTGAAAATTACCACTGCAGCTCTGGGGGGTGGGGGGGGACCTGAAGTAGCTGACATAGAAGTTTCCAGTCCTGGAGTTAGAGTCAGCTGTGTCCCCATGCTGAAGGTTGGAGCTGATGCTTCTATTTCTGGGAAGCAGCCTGGTGGTTAGTGGCTAGCGAACTGATCCAGAGATGAGGACACTTGGGTTCTGTTCCCAGGTCTGCCAGTGACATGTTGGTACAAAGACAGGGAATCCAGTGAAGAAGAAGGCAGACCTAGTAGCTAAGACACAAGGTGAGCAAGGTCCAGAGAGCAGGGTTTTACTAGTGGGAGTGGCTAGAAGACAAACATTTTTGAAACTGTAGAATTAACCACTGTTCCCCAGTGAGTCCCACATCACTCTCCCTGTTGCATGATGGTCCACATGTAGGCCCTCTTTTCCCACCATGCCCCTCTGGAGTGGCTTCGCCAGGTTTGGCAGGCCAAGCAACCACAGAGCTAATGTGACTGTTTTGCAAGTTGCTGCATCTCTCCTTTTAGCTCAGTGGTTGTGGAACTGGGGGTCAGGACTTTTTGAGGGGTAGTGAGGTTATTATGAGGTGGTTGCAAGCTGTCAGCCTCCACACATGCCATGGCTGTGAGCCCAGTGCATGGCTGACAGCCAGAGGCCTTCAGAATTGAGTGGCCAGAGAGCAGCAGTTGTTGGCCAGGTGCTCTGAAGGCAGCACCATTCTCAGTAGCAGCACAAAAGTAAGGGTAGTCTGGCATGGGGGGGTTGTCACTTTTCTGAGGGGACCATCACAGGCTGAAGTATTTTCAAAGGAGATCCCAGAGAAAAAGGTTCGAGAACCCCTGCTAGATGGGAAGTAATTTTTCTTGTCTTGCACTGCTTTTCCCTTTCCCCAGTCTCAGTGCCAAATATATGGCATATTCCCAGTGGCCCTGGTGTTTGCTCTTTTTTTTTCCTCCAGTGTGTCCCGTTGAGTTGGACTGATGTGAACCAAGGCAGTTTGGCTTGACAAGGGCAGGGGTGAGACAAACAGCTCCAGTAAAACCAACTTCAGAATATTATATTAAAACATTCTTGAGCCTGCTTGGGACCATAGGTGGCATTTCCACAATGCCACTTGGTAGTGTGCCCTGGGAAGATCCTGTTGCCACCCATTTGGACTGGCCATCCTCAGTCACTGGCTCACTGGGTATGCCTTGCTTACAAGGTATGCAGCAGACATGTGCCAATAAAACATTTGTGTGACATCACTTTCTCCATCCCACAAAAAATTAGCATTCTGGTTTTATTTTTATGCTGTCTTTGGTCTAGATAATGTACAGGCAGGGAGAGTGCAAAGAGGTTCCAGTTGGTCATGGTCACCTCACTTTATGGCTACAGGGGGAGGGTGGAGGTTTGAAGTGGAGTGGGTGGGAGAATTTGGTGAGGAGAATTATTAGTTGGCAGCTAAAGTAAGTAGGAAGGAATCAGCTTCCACAACCTGTAGATCCCCATGGACCTTTAGAGATCTTGAGGGACGACAGAACCGTTGGCTCCTCTAAGACCTGACTCCCCATGGGCCCCTGCCTAAGAAGGATTCTGCAGCAGGCTTTCAGTTCACATTGAACTCCACTCCAGGGTTGGTGTGGTACTATTGGGCTGCACTTATGTCAGTAGGTGTTTTACCAGGAGGAGGAAGAGGAGTAGGAGGAAGCATAATGCATCTAATAGAGGGGTGGGCACAATACGGCCCACAGGCCAGATGCAGCCCGCCTGACATCTCTTTCTGGCCCACCATGGCCCTGGTCGGCTCTCTGCCCTGACTCTCCACCACTCCCCATTGGCCAGCTGGTCACCCCTCCTGCCCCCCTGGAAGGCTCTCTTCTGTCACCCCCCAGCCCTGCAGCCATCTCTTGGCCACCCCTGGCTGACTCTCCACCAGCCCTGGGGCCAACTCTCCACTGCTGCACCACCACCACCCCCTGCCTGCTGGCTCTGTGCCATTCTGCCCCAGTCCAGCTTTTGTCCACCCCCCTTGGTCAGCTTTCTGTTGCCCCCCGCACCAGCCTTGGAGCTGGCTGTCCACCACTGCGCTGGCCTACCTATGAATATTATTGCCCACCCCTGGTCTGATACCATGCCTTCCATGGCCAGGGGAACAGTGCCATTGGAAAACAGTTGACCTCACTGCAGCACCCAGAGTTTCCAGAAGGCGTGGCTGAGCCGTATGTTTGCAGGGCTCATCTGAGTGACATCTCATTACACAGATAAATTATTCGTTGCCCTTACTTCTCCAGTAGGCAGCCAGTTGTGATGGTGCTGAGATGCAGTTTAAGACTTCCACAAAGGTAATGAGCTGTACGTCAGGGAGGGGAAGACTTTTAATCTGTTTAATGTAAGCTTCCCTGTTCCATCTGATTTTCCAATTTAATTGTACCCAAAGAGGGGTTCTGTGCAGTACATCACCAGTCAGTCGCAAAATGGGTAATAGGAGACTTTAATCAAGGAAATGGCTAAGCAGTCTGTCTGGAATGTGACTAATGAAACAGCCCTTACAGTGATTAAACACAGGCTTTCAGAAGGAGTAAGACCGTGAGGGCAGTCTGCACAGTCTCTTCCAGACCATGAGTATGCATATACCACACACGCTGGTGCTGAAATAAGGTGGAGGGTGGCATTAACTTGGGCTTCCCAGGTACATTTCTATTTAAAAATTCACCTAGGAGCCAAGCATTGTATGTGTGAGCCAGGGCACAGAGACCAGCAACAGTGAAGATCCAAAGGGGTAGCCGTTTTGGTCTCGTTCAGCAAAACAAACAAGGTATCCTGTGACACTTTTAAAAACTAACAGATTTATCACAAGAGTTTTTGTAGGAGAAAATCCCACTTTGTCAGACACTTTGAAGATGAGGGAAATTACAGAATTGGGGGGGGGCGGAATTGTGCCCATATTTTTCTTTTTCATAGACACTGTCCTGTTTGTCCAACATATAAGTCAGAGGGGCATTTCTTGCACATGATGACCTAAATCACATTGGTGGATGACTAAAGAGCATAAAACTGACATCAGAAACCACAACAAACTAAAAGCAATGGTCAATTTTAAAAGGGATAGCCATGTTAGTCTAGTCCTGTGAAAAAACAACAAGGAGTTGTGTGGCACTTTAAGACTAACAGATTTATTTTTTGCATGAGCTTTCGTGGGAGAAGATCCCACTCGAGACTATAGATTCTTTTCCTATTACAAAGGGTGATTTGACTTCAGGCTTCCCATGGTTTGAGCCTGTAAACTGCTCTGATTTGCTGTTACTTTATGACCTGATCCTATGTTTTACACCCCCCTTGCATTTAGTTTCATTCCTTTCTGTAAGTTCACCCATCTTCAAAGCATCTGAGGAAGTGGGATCTTCTCCCACGAAAGCTCATGCAAAAAATAAATCTGTTAGTCTTAAAGTGCCACACAACTCCTTGTTGCTTTAAAAGCAATGGGTCAGCATTTCTGTCTTCATGATCACTCCATTAACGATTTGTTAATTGCTGTACTCACACAAATGAATACTAAATCAAGGCTTCAAAGAGAAGCTAGGAATTTGAATCCATTTGCGAATTCAGTTGCATTGCTTCAGGTCTTAATCGGGACATTGTTTTTTTCTCACATTACAACAGGTGATTTGACCTCATCTTCCTCTGTATGCTGTTTCCCCTGTTTGAATCTTAACTGTTTTGATTTGCTGTCACAGTGTGACCTGATCCCATGACATACACTTCCCTGCATTTATTTCCCCCCCATTCTGTAATTTCCCTCATCTTCAAAAGGTCTGACAAAGTGGGATTTTCTCCCACGAAAGCTCATGCGATAAATATATCTGTTAGTCTTTAAAAGTGCCACAGGACTCCTTGTTTGTTCAGCAACAGTGAGTGTCCCTTAAGACAGGGGTTGTTAACCCCTGGCACCTGTGCCAAAAATGGCATAGGGGTTGAACCTGAGCAACACACGACACTGCCCAGACTCCCTCCCTCCCCACCCCACTTCCCCCAGTGCTGTATGACTGGGCAGCAAGAGGCACGTGCTGCAGTTCCAAGCCCCCACTGGCAGCCAGCAGGGACAAAGAAGCCGTGGCTTGGGTCTCCTGACCCCTGCTGGCCCCACCCCCTTCTGGGCAGGGCTTAAGGGTTGCGGGCTAGGTTGGCCCGCCTGGAGGTGGCTCTGACCCCAGAGCCGGAAGCCACCTACCAGTGGGGTTGAGAGTCGACCCTGGCCAGGACCTGGAGGCCACCCACCAGTGGGGTTGGGAGCTGGCCCCGGCCCCTTTTGACTCCACCCCCGGCACCTGCTGAATGTGTGGTGTGCAGGGCTGGCATGGGGGCCAGCAAAGGTTGCGAACCCCTGCCTGAGGAGCTCCTTAAGAAAAGGTAACAGGAAATTCAACCTCTGCTGAAGGTAGTGAGAGTTATGCTATTGATTTCACAGGGTTTTAATGTAAAAGCCAACAAACCCTGTTTCCAATTTTAACCTTTCATTGACAGCTTGGAATAAAAGAAATCATTTAAATCAAAGTTGACTCAATAACAAAGTCTTTAACCTTTGGTTTCTATGCTGAAGATGGAAAGGGGTTTTAGCAGGCTCTGCTTGCTTAGTTTGCTAGAGCTGGACAAAACTGGAGGGCACTTATTCTTTTCAAGAAAGCCAGCCTGTGTGAGAATAAGGGGCTCCCATTTAACTGTGAAACGTTGCTCTGACTTTTTACAGTGTCAAATAGATTAAAAATAAGGCCCCACGAGACTGAAGAATAGCAGAGAAAACATTTCCTCTCTCTCTCTCTCTCTCTCAAATACAAGCAGTATTTTTGGAATGCTGGGAATATCTTGAAATGTATGTCATGTTGGGACATGCTGTTTAAATAAATCCACAGGAGGACCTTTTGGAAATAGCTGCCACTTGCAAGAGGCATCCATTAGCCTGTCATACAGTCCAGTTTACCGTCTTCCCCAATAGGTACCAGGAAGAACAACTGTGCCAAGGTGGACTGCAGTGTTGTTCTGTCTCTTCATGAGCAGCAGGTATGATTAAACGCTAGACAGATGAATGAGTGCCCATGTGTTTTATTGCAGCTCTTCAAAGATTACAGCCTTTCTGGTTTTTATCCTTCATTGCTCTTTATTTGCATGGTTTTAGTATTCCTTTTTACTAGTTTAACCCTTCTGCCAGGGCATGCTAGCAGGACAAGGGCTGGGTTTTATATCTAGGGGTTTCCCAATGACACAACGCCACCAACTGGCTCGAGCCCCCAGCCAGATTTTTGGGAATCCTACGCTGTTCCCTGGGCACCCCAATGGAGTAAGGCTTCCCCACTCACAAGCACAAGTCTGAGTGTAGTAAACAGGACTTTTAATAGTAATAAAACAGAATGCTGAGCCAAATACAGAGGCCAGCACTAATCTAGAAAAACTTAGTATAAAGCAAAGTGCCCAACAACCCATGCCACATAACAGAACATACAAACTTAATGGCAAAACTGGCACCGATCTGGAGAATCAGTGCTTACTGGCTCCCAATCCACCCTAAGGTACATAGGGAGTGTCTTCCATGCCAGCTGTCCACTGACACCATCTACCAGTCACTCACTCTATCCTCTAGAACTATTTCTTGGCTCTGCCCATTGTCCACCAGCTCCACCCTCTGGTCCCTCATGTCAGCTCACCACTGGCTGCTCTAACCGTCCACTGGCTCCGCCTACTGTCCACCAGCTCTGCCGTCCAGTCACTCGTGTTGCTCAGCTCACCGCTGGCTGCTCTCATTGTCCACCAGCTCCACTTGCTGGTCACCCCATTGCTGCTCCTCTTCAGCTCAGAGAGAGAGGACTCTCCCATGACCTTAGTGATTTTCAGCCCTCTTAGTTTTTAGCAGCTGTTAATCAGCTACTTCCATAACAAAGAACAGGCAAAACAATAGGAAGGAAGACAAGCATTCAAACAATACAAACCCCCAACTCTTATTTTCACTCTTATAGGCTGAAACATGCAGTCACCTTTCCTACAAGGATCTTTTTAACTGAGGGTAGTTTTTACCCGTTAACTAACCCAGACAGATTTGAAATGAACAGAGAGTAACAGTTCACACTAGAACAGTATTTCATATTTCCCCTTAGTAGAATTACAGATATTGATAGATTTGTGAGCAAACTAACCCCAAATACCATTACCCACTATGCTGTGCACCCAGTATGCTAATCAGCTAATTGTGCTCTTTGTATCCATGGTAATACAGGACCCATGCAGATTAGTTGCTCCCCCCTTGAGTTCAGAAGCTGTTAAGCACAGCTTCTAAACCACAGCTTCTAAGCCTGCCTTACACTAGAACAATTCAAAGTTCTTGCCAGTCTGCCCAACCAACACTACAGCCCTTTCTGAGATCTGAACCCATGCTGTTGGTATCACCAGTTTGTATTGAAAAGTCCATTAAAATTGAGATTTGTCATTTTAAATTTTCAGAGGTTTTCTTGGTTCTGCTTATAGCCTCAGGAGCTCAGTAGGGAAGCATCTTAATCAGGATAAGTTTGTAGAAAGCCATTCTAGTGAGCAGTGCCACTTTCTGTTTCAGGGAGCAGCCTGCTTTGTCTCTCTGTTTGGGGGCTTTTGTGTGTTAGATCTCTGAACTCAAAGAAATAAAATAGTCCTGCCTATTGCTGTCCTCCTTCTGTCTCTCTGTTGTCTGAAGCTCTGGACCAAAGCTTTCAGGGCTCCTGGGCTCATTAGACTTTCTGAGCCCTCACCTGGTCCCCTGGCTGTCTCTGGCTCTAATAGGAACACCCAGAGGCCCTTTGTCCTGATGCTCCATCTCAGGCTGCTGCTTCTTCATTGTGAAAGAAACTTTACTCAGGAAGTCAGGCTAGATGATCTGCCCTTCTTGGTCCTATATAACAGTGTTTCTCAACTGGTGTTCGGTGGAACAGTGCAGCTCCGTGGACATAGTGAAGGTGTTCTGTACCCACTTGTCGCAGGGGAGGGTGGTAACTGAGAAGAGAAGGAGCAGTGCGGTGAGCCGATACATGCCTGGGAGATTTAAAATACCCCAATCACAGCAAAGCTTCCAGGAATGCACTGGCATCTGCCCCTGCCTTGATTCTTTGCTGTACTGGGACATTTTAAATTTCCTTCCACCGTCACTGCTGGCATCGAAATCACTCGGACATAACTTCCATGGTCAGACTTTCTTGGACAGGCCTGACTCCAAGACTATATTAACTTTGTTCAAACATGCAGGCCCAAAATTCCCATTAAAACTAGACTAATATGATTTTCAGTTTTAAGTTATGTGCATAATCTTTATGCATCTGTTTCTGCAAATAAACACATTATATTTGTAAAAGTGTATTTCATTCAGTTTCCTGAATCGTTTTCGCAGGAATGCATCATTCACAGATATTATGAATAATACAGCCTGTATATACCAGGTTTTTGTGGGTTTTTTTTTTTTTTTGGTGTTTTGTTTTGTTTTTGTTTTTTTGGGGTTTTTTTGAGACAGTTTTCATCAGGTGTTCCACGTTAAGTAACTAATACTTGAGATGTTCACTGGTCCAGTAAGGGTTGAGAAACACTGCAAAGTAAGATATGAAGCTCCTCCTTACAGAAAGTGGCTCCCTCCTGCGTGACTGGCTGGGAGGCAGGTCCTCATCTGCCCCTCAGACCATGCTCTGAGTAGCCCTAGTGTGGCTGTAGCTGTTCTACCTCCTGTTGGAAGCCAGTCAGGACTTTCTCAAGGTTTCTCATCATACTACCTGCAAAGAGAGAGTTGAAAAATTGAAGCTGGGAGAGATTGTGGGGTGGCTACCCTGGGCATATATGGAGAAAATGCAATGATGGAGTGGAGCTCATATGAGCTTGCAATTTGTTCACTGATTTTTAAGAGCTGGTGGTTGACTTTTTGAGAAACAAGAGACACTTGGCACAACAAAAAAACCAGGACCCTGAGGACACGTTTACAGGAACC
Organism: Podocnemis expansa; assembly: GCA_007922195.1. Lineage (NCBI taxonomy): Eukaryota > Metazoa > Chordata > Testudines > Podocnemididae > Podocnemis > Podocnemis expansa. The sequence continues at coordinate 5,731,894 of ML682039.1, forward strand.
TGCTGGCTCTTGGTCACTTACATAGAGAATGCTTCATAGTAGAGTTCATGGCTGCAACTTGTTAAATTGCGTTTTCTCACTTGTCAAGCTGACTCAAAGCACTGGAGAAATATGGTGAGTTGATGTTATCCTTTTCAAGGACCTAAGTCAATTGACAGCTGGCTTGGGATTCATGCCCATGGTGAACTGACAGATTCTGACAAAGGTGTCCCTGTAAGGACAAGATGATCCATTGAGGAAGGAAGAATCAATGGAAAGATGCTAGGTGTGACATTTTGCACCTGCACCACTTACTGAGCAGGGCTCCTATGGAATTTCGCTAGGGAAAGATCTGCTGCAGTGATGTAGGCTGCAGCCCCTAGTGCAGCTAGATAGAAGTCACTGAAACCAAAGGACTAACACACTTGTGTGTGAGAATGTGAGGACTAATCTGTACATTAAAACAGGGTGAAACTGGCAGTTTTATCCCTATGAAAATTTCAACTGAATCTTAACACTCACGTTGGTAAGATAAAAACTCCTTCTGAGTCTCAGGAGACATTTATCTTAACAGCCATCTTCAACTTTTTCTTCCTTGCAGAGAATCCCCACTAAATTTAATTGGAACATATCCTCGTTCTCTCACCCTATAAAATCTAATTTTTAAAAAAAGAGCCATTCCTGGATCTCTTAGGTTCACAGGCTTAGTATTTTAGATTGAAAAAAAATCAGTTTCTGCCTTTCAAGTCAGAACTGTAGATTTGTCCCTTTTTTGTTAAAATGTGAGTAGTGGAACAATAAAGCTATATTACAGCACATCACCTAATATTTAAAGTTACAATATCCTATTAAAAATCAACATCCAAGATCACAATATGTACCTTGCTGCATTTGTTAGGTTTGCGGGGATGTTGTAGTTTATGGAAGAGGGAGATAAAGAAAACTGAAGAACCTTTGTTATTAAACATGAGCTGTGTGCTATCTTTCAACTTTCATATCGCTAGATTGCTGCCTCTGCTGCACCATCACTATCTGGAAATAGGCAGTTCTTCAATGCCAAAGACACAGAAAAAACCTTCCTAGTTAGAACATCACAAGTAGTGGCAGAGATTCTATCTATCTCTTTCCAGATAGTCACAGTACATATTCTTCTCGAGCTCGCTCTCTCTGCTATTTTGCTAGGACTCTGATAGTGCTCACAAGCAGAAGAGGAACAGGCTGTAAAAGTGCTTGGCTACCAGGTCTTAAGTCACTCAGGTTCTGTTAGAAATAGTGTTAGTTTTTAGTAGCTGCTACTTTTCCTATTGAGAAAATGATGAATAAACGCCTCAAGCCCTGGTGAAAGAGAGGACTGATATCTTTCATATAGTAGGACATCCGTCTTGACCCTTGTGATCAAAAAGATGCCACTGCACTGTGCACAAGAATGAGGCTATTAAACAGTGTTCTAAGAGATTCCAACCTGGATCGTTATGCTCTGCCTACCTAGGCTTTCCTTGCATTTTCAGCAAGATATGGTACTATCTGTGCAACAAAGCGGGTAAAGAGCTAGTTCTTACTGGACCAATTTCTGTTGGAGAGAGAGACCAACTGTTGAGCTACACCAGCGGTATCAAACTCATTTGCTGTGGTGGGCCTGATTTGACTTAAATGTACTTCAAATGGGCTGTACAGCCACAAATCAAAATACTAGGGCACTAGCGGCACCAAGGAGCAATGTGTGTGTGAGTCTGTGGTCCTCTATGCCTTTGTCTCTCAATCTCTCTGTTAGGGAGAGTGTGGTCTTGCAGAATGCAGACCCAATCCTCTTGCCTCATGATGAAGCACTGGTTATGCAAAACCCTTCTCTCTTCTCCACCCACTAACCCCCAGGAGAGTGTGGTCTTGCAGAGTGCAGTCATGGGACAGATGGAATAAATTCACAGGTCATGTGTTTGACACCCCTGATACACAGAACTTGTCTTCAGGTCTCTGTCACTCCTGTGTAACACTATGTGCTGCTAAACAATTGCTGCATTATACCCCAGAAGGGACTGCATTTGAGTGGTGAAGTGAATTTTATGTAGAGTTCACATCTGTTTGTTAAATTAGTAAATTGCTTTGGGCTTATTGGTGAGGAAGGACTTTATGTTCCAGTTAATGTTAGTACCCACTGGCAAATTCATAAGGTTTTCAAGTGTATAGTGCTATTGCTTCTCCACCGGAGTTTGCTGAGGGTAAGGGACATGTTCTTACCTGCTAGCAGCTATTGGAGACACCAGCTCATTTATAGGGGAATGTCCTAAAACGGAATGCATTTCACTCCCCTTATGTAAGAGTCCAAGGGGATTTGGGGGGGGGGGTTTCCCCCTTGTAAGAGCTGTTCTACTCTGTGACTACAGAGATCCAGAAGTTCATTTTATTTTCTTTTTTGTAAAAGTGCTCAAGGTAGTGGCACTTCTCTTGGGTGGTTTCTGGGATGCACTCAGGTTCTTTGAAGTCTGTATATAGCCCTGTACCTGAAAGCCTGCGTGGTACCACTGTGGTATTGGAATTAATAATGCATGACAATAAGGTGCAAGCTTCACATCCCAGGGCCAGATTTTGGTGTTCATAGGCCATAGGCACTTTCACTCCGAAATGTGCAAAAAGAGGGGTAAACACCAACTGAATTACATTGACTGACATGATGCACTTCAAACTATTCTAATGCTAAACCACATAATTTTCCTTATTTTTCCTTATTTTTTCTGCTTTTTTATTTTTTCCCTCCTTTGTAGGCCCTAAAAATTTCATAGGCCCTAGGCACTATGCCTACAGTGCCTAATGAGAAACCTGGCACTGGTCTATCCTAATGTTAACGAATCCTTGCTACACCCCAGCATGGCAAGGAAGGATTGTTATATACCTACTTTACAGATAGAACAAAGTGTGGCACAAAAGACAGCTGTGTAGAAGTGATACATTATGTCAGCAAATGGGTGAAAGTAAATCTATATTAAAGAATCTTACACACCAAGGATGTAAAAGAAAGCATACATTCAATCAGGAATGCCCCCTTGCTCCTTTTCCAACAATATCCACCCCTCTCCTCTGGCTCATGGTTGTGCTAACTGGTACTTCTTTAAGCAACCTGGACTTGTGCTTAGGACAAATTTGGCAGCAGTCAACCGCCTGTTACCCAAGGAACACAAAATTCCTTGCGTAAATAGTGGCAACTTTTAAAGCCACCGCTACACATTAGGGTCAGCCTTTCCCGACTACACTCCCCCCCCCCGAACTTCCGGGGCTGAATTCCAGGAACTTGCTGTGATCTGCTCCCAGAAGGGCGAACTGACAATGGTGAAATTGCCGCTGTCAGTGTAGACATAGCCAGTGGCCCAAGTACAGAGATGTGTAGAGAGTTGTACAGCACAAACATTAACAGGCATGGAGCCAGATTGTGTCATGTGTGTAAGCAGAGTGCCCCAGTTCCAATCAATGAGAAATTCTTAAAACAATGGTATAATAAGATCCTTGCAAAGGATGCTGGAAAAGATGTAAATTACATCAAACTGGACCCAGCCCTAAAGTCAATCCAATGTTGGTAAGTGCAAATTTTAAAATTAGGCTGCTGAGAGTCAGGCATAAAGACAGCCATATCAGAGACTCAGCCTGCTCAGTGCTGTCTGGCTTTAGAGTGGGGGTCTCAAACACGCGGCCTGTGAGCCACATGCGGCCCCTAAAACTATTTCCTGTGGCCCGCAACCACATTATTGTTACCAGTATTTGCAATATTATTGTATGAAAAGGTTTCAGTGGTGCAGCCCTCGGGCTAACATACTAGTCCTCATGAGGCTCTATAGTAGTCCTCATGTGGCCCTCCTGGTGATTTGAGTTAGAGACCCCTGCTTTAGGGGGAGCTGTGAGTGTTCAGCACTTCTGAGAAGCAGTCCGTTTTCATAGATTTAAATATTGAGCTTTAGCTGCTCAGACCCAGAAAGCAGGGGTTAAAGTAAGGGGGAAAGCACTGAAACACTCTCCTGGGGCCCACAGATTTTAGGGGCCAGCGTTCAGAGGAGGGCAACCAAAATGATTAAAGGGCTGGAGCACAAGCCCTATGAGGATAGACTGAAAGCATTAGGCTTATTTAGTCTGCAGAAGAGAAGATTGAGGGGGGATTTGATAGCAACCTTCAACTACTTGAAGGGATGCTCTAAGGAAGATGGAGCTCGACTGTTCTCGGTGGTAACAGAGGACAGAACAAGGAGCAATGGTCTCAAGTTGCAGTTAGGGAGGTCGAGGCTGGATATTAGAAAAAACTTTTTTACTAGGCGAGTGGTGAAGCATTGGAATGAGCTGCCAAGGGAGGTGGTGGAGTCTCCATCTTTGGAGGTGTTTAAGGCCCGGCTGGACAAAACCATGACTGGGATGGTTTAGTGGGAGTGGTCCTGCCTCTGGCAGGGGGTTGGACTAGATGATCTATGAGGTCCCTTCCAGCCCTATGATTCTATGATTCCAGGGCCCCTAAAAATATAATAATGGGGTGGAAGGCAGCCCTGTAGCGTTCCAGTGCGTTCCCCTTTACCTTAACCCCTGCACCACTTGGGGTGGGATGGACTGGCCCCCATTGCTAGAGAAGGGAGTTCTGAGTGGGTTGGAGTGAGAATATGGTGGAGTCACCTCACTCCCCTCCTGCCCCAGCCAACGGCATCATTAGTCAGGGACCTGCAAAGCCCAGGCCTGGGAAGCATGTTTGGGGCTGGAGGTGTCTCCGGTGGCACTGCCATGAGGTGAGCGGTAGCGGGGTGGGGAAGGGGCTGGAGAGCTGGCCAGGTGGGAGTGGTGTGGGAAGCTGGGTGAGGAGGCCCCAGCCTGCGGGAGGGGGTGGTGGAGTGATTGGGGGCCCCAGACCGGTCCCGGGAGCATAGGTGGGTTGCTGGCCAGACTGAGTAGGGGCCTTTGGCTGCGTCTGAGGAGCAGCACAGCTTCGGGCCTGGCGGTGGGACAATGAGGGGGTAGGCATTTGGAAGGGCAGTAGCTGGGATGGGTGGGGGCAGGTGTTCGGAGGGGCAGTAGCGGGGGTGGATGGGAGCAGCAGTTTGGAGGCAGATGGTGGGAAATAACCAGGAAGCGGGGTTGGGAGTTTGTGCCCACCTACAGGGTCAGCAGATGCAGAAACCTGGAAATGTCTCCCTAGGCTGGGACCTGTACATGCCTTAAAGGGGCCTGGAAAATACATGAAGGGGGCCCAGAGATTAGCTGGGTTCCAGGGCCCATCAATTATACTTTAACCACTTCCAGAAAGGTTGCTCTCACTAGCTTTCCTGAATCACCCATGTCATTAGCAGAGCCCAGATTACTGTTGAGAACTTCCCAGCTTCTAGCTCCATGTTCAATAATCCAGACCATGGCGCTTCTTCCAGAAAACACGACTCTAAACATCATGAATCTTTAGAAGGTGTTTATGGTGTAATCCCTTGTCTTCACTCTTTTTGAACTCTTTCAAATTTCTTTGTTTTTGACCAGACCATTTCATTTGGACTAGATGACCTCAGTTGGACTAGATGACCTCGTGGGGTCCCTTCCAACCCTATGATTCTATGATTCTATGATTTTCTCTCTCAACCCAAAAGTGATTTTTCTGGAAAGTTTGAGTTAAATTGGCTTATCCATTTTTTTAGTTATGTAAGGAGTTTGAAAAATCACTTTTGATGTCTTTTTAAATGCTCAGCTGTTTTAACCTTTGTACTTAGCATGACCATCGTCCTCAATGAGTAGTGTTAAAGTTATAAAGTGGTATGACTGTAAATGAGATCCATGGATCAGATGTATAATGTAGCTATTATATGTATATTTATGCACATATATATCCCATGGATCTAATTTACATATTGTCATGTCACTTTATAACTTACCAAATACACCCTGACGACGATGGTCATCACTGGTGCATAGAGAAACATACACACATTAGATGGGTGTAGTGAATTAATGCATCTGCTTCCCATTTCTGGGGATCTGAATTCAACTGGTGACACTAGTTCATTAGAGACAGCGCTTGGCTGTCTGACCCTAACCTATCTATAACATCACTGATTTGGGATGGGAACTGGGAAGTAACCCCTTTAAAAATTCCACCTTGTAGTTGGTGCTCACTTTCCCAAGATTCAGGAAGACCAAATTCACTCTCTGTTGTAAAAGAAAGGAAAAATACCTACTATACAAAGTAATGGGAAAGTAACTGTAAATCATTCAGAGGTGATTTCTTTTCAGTAAGAAAATCTTTTAAATACTTACTTGTATGGTAACTGATTTTATATAGGACACTTGCATTAAGGTGCTGGACCCTGCAGTGAGACAGACAATCTCAGCTGCCCCCTTGGACTCCTGGTCCATTCTCTGATCGAACTGGAGTTATTATTTATCTTCTCTTTAATTTTGATGTTGCATTTTTCATTCAAGTGTCTCTTCCTTTTTCATTCCATACAAGGGCATTGCTCATCACAAGATGTAAAGATTTTGTGTCATTCTTCAGAATGCCATCCAAATTGCAAAAAAGGGGGTAGTGACGTGTATGGAGAAATAACGGGTTAGGAGGAGATAAGAAAGTACTTGAAAGAGCAGCTGTGTAAAATTAGAAACAGGCAGTAAGTCGGGCCCCAGAAAGGTCAGCATTCCGTGTTTTAATATTCCTGTAAAGTACTTGAAGTGAATGGAGATGAGTTGCAGACTTCAGCGGCAATCCTGTATTGGGACATAGGTGATAACAGAAAGTGTCTTTATAACCCCCATCACTAGGCTCCTTACCTCAGATCCCAGTGGAAGCAAGTGTGGGCTATTAATACACGTTAGTATGGCCTACATCTTTGCAACCCCCTGCAAAGCTCTGCAGAAGCTTGACATTCCCCTCTGCTTCTCAGGAACATGTTCATTCTTGCTGCCATCTGCCTACTCAGCCTGGAGAAAGGCTCCAAAAATAGAGAGGTAGGGAAGTGGTGGTAATAACATCCAGCTCTTCTCAGTCATATATCTCAAAGTGCTTTACATACCAGCTAATTCAGTGTTGCCAACTCTCCTGATGTTTAATATTTCTTCTTAAAGCCCCAGGTCATGGAGTCAGGTTATTCCAAGAGAACCTCATGTTGGGTGACAAATCAGATCCATTCCAATTTAGGCTTTAAAAAGGGTTTGGTTTTTGTTTTGTTTTTTTGGTTTGGTTTGGTTTGGTTTGGTTTTTTGGGGTTTTTGTTTTGTTTTGTTTTGGTCTTTATCTTGTATGTTTTTAAGACAATGTATTTGTCACTTATGAATTACATATACATGCAAAAACAGATAAGATAGGAAAAGTAATTAATTCAGGTTACCTCTTCTGGGGACAGGGTGATTTTTTTTTTTCCAGATCTTTAGTCTCTGCTGTGTTCTTCTCTGTTGTTGTCACTTTCTTTTTTTAAATCACTAACTTTGATACTCTGTTTTATAACTTTACTCAAACTCAATTTACTTAGTGTCTCATCTGTGTGCCTATTCAGTCTAAATCCCAGGCTAAAAATGTTAATATATAAATCAAAATGCTAACCCAAAGTAATATATTTTTGCTTATCCCACTAAAATTTATATTTGTCTGCTTCTATAATCTTCTCCCTGCAGTTAATTCCATGGGCTCTTCCCATTTGTTTTTGTTTTACTGGGCTGGTTTTTCTACTATGTTTTGGAATGCTGCAGCAACATAGAGACACATACAAAAGCAAAATTCCTTTATATTTTCAGATAGATAGATAATCGTCCTGTCTCTACTATTGATTAGCCTGTATATTTGACTAACAATTCATTAAACAGTTTTCCAACACTTACTTTTAAAAACAAAATGAAAGTTGAGCTTCTAGCTTTCAGGTTTATAAAAGAGAAGCCTAAAAACATGATGCCTAAAGAGTCAAATCCACAAGGCAAATAAACAGAAGCCAACATTGATTTAAAAACCAAACAAAGAAACAAAAAAGCCTTATGGTTTATTAAGCCAATTTCTTATTTTGGCCCTGATTCAGAATTTTTTGAACACTTGGGGTTGGTGATGCTGCAACCCGCCTCTAAATAGTACATGCCACCACTGCTTAGCTCATCACTGGATTTGGCCCTTCACACCATATTCTGTTTGTGGTAACTTACAAAGTATAGGTGCAGAGGCAAGTAATCTGCAGCCACCAGCATGTAACTGCTAGAGGGTTTCCAACATCATAAGCAATCTCAAATGAAAGTTCAGGCTCCTGTATAAGCAGTCTGTGGGGTGTACCACTCTGTCTGCAGGAAGTCATCTTTTCTGAGTTTATTTCTTAGAATTAGGTTCTATGTTTTACCTTTTTCAGACTGTTTGTTAATATGTAAAATGTCAGCATTCACACAATAAAACATCTTCCTGTTGTGCTAATGTGAAAATAATTTTAAGGACCTGCAGAACAATAGAATGGTAGAAATGTTGGACTAGAACAGACATTGAAAGTCATCTACTGATAGCCCAGTCCCCTGTACAGCGGCAGGGCTAAATATTACCTACCATCCTTTGACAGGATTTGTCTAGCCTGTTCATAAAAATCTACAGTGATGGAGATTCCACGGCCTGTCTAGGTAGTTTGTTTCGGTGCTCAACCACCCTGACAGCTAAGAAGTTTTTTCTAATGTTGTGACATTCCCTTCAGCAATTCTGATGGGTGTATTGCTGTGTCACCTCAATTCCTCACTGCTTGAGCCCATCTCACTCTCCTCTACTGTGCTTTACTCCACTCCTGGGCAGTTCATCCACAGCCTACTGCAAGAAAGCAGCTCTCACTTCAGTGAATGTGTGCTTCTGGACTTTCTGCAGTATGCCGTATCCTTCCCACCAGAACTGGACACAGTACTCAAGCTGAGGCCTTATCAGTGCTGAGGAGAGTGGAAGAATTACTTCTTGTGTCTTGCTTAGAACACTCCAAATAATGCACCTCAGAATGTTGTTTCCTTTTTTGGTAACAGAGTTGTATTGTTGCCTCATATTCAGTTTCTGGTCCACTATGATGCTAGATCCTTTTTCTGCAGTACTCCTTCCTAGGCAGGCTTGTCCCATTTTGTAGCAATATAATTGGTTATTCCTTTCTAAGTGGAGAACTTTGCATTTGTCCTTATTGAATTTCTTTCTATTTATTTGAGAGCCTTACTCCAGTTTGTCCAGATCATTTTAAATTCTAATGGTCTCCTCCAAAGCAGTTGCAACTGCTCCCACCTTTGTGTCATCCATAAATTTTATAATTTGTGAAGATATTGAATAAAACTGAACCCCATATCAGAAGCCTTACCAAAGCTGAGGTATATCACATTTATGCTTCTCCCCTGTTGTCCTGTCAAAGAATTATGTTAGGTTGGTTGCTAGCTTCTTGCAAATTGATTGCTTGATTATTTGCTCCATTATCTTCTCATGTTAAGCAGACTGGTCTTTAAATTCCTGAGTTATCCTTATTCCCTTTTTTAGATGTAGGTACTATGTTTGCCCTTTTCCAGACCTCAGGGGTCTCTGCCGTCCTCCATAAGTTCTTAGAGATCATTGCTACTGGTTCACAGAACTCTGCAGCCAGTTCTTTAAAGTTTCTAGGATATATTTTGTCAAGCCCTGCTGATTTGTCTAAGTGATTCTGAACTTGTTCTTCCCCTGTTGTTGCCTCAGATCTTACCATGTTTATACTGATTCATTGAGCCAGAGATTTTAAGGTCAGAAGGGACCAGTATGATGATCTTGTTTGGCTTCCTGCACAACAAAGTCCACAAAACCTGCCACCCTCTCCTGAAATAGACAGGTAACCTAGGACTGAGCCATTGAAGTCCCCAAATCATGGGTTGTCAAACATGTGACCTGTGGGCCAGGTGGAGCCTGTGAACCTATTCCATCTGTCCTGTGACTGCACTCCACAGGATCATACTCTCTTGTTAAAGAGTGAGGCAGGGTCTTACTTAACCAGTGGTCTGCCATGCTGCAAGAGTGTTGGGTCTGCACTCTGCAAACCACACTCTCTCCCTCACAGAGAGAGAGAGGGGTATTGCGGAGTGCAGTCTTGTATACACAGCACTCTATGATACTGCTAGAGTGCCCTAGTGTTTTGATTTATGGTGTGTACAGCTCACATGAAGTATATTGAAGTCAGATCTGGCTGGCCAATGCAAATGAGTTTGACACCACTGGTTTAAAGACTTCAAGGTAGAGAGAAACCACAGCAAGTGACCCATGCTCCACACTCCTGGGAAAGGTGAAAAATTCCTATGTTCACTGTGGTAGTCATCCAATCACTGTTAATCTTTTGGTGAAAACTGAAACAGAAAAAACATTTAACACTTCAGCCATTGCTTAGATTTCTGTTATTTTCTTTCCCGTTTCATTACTGAGTCTATTCTGTCTTTGGTCTTCCTTTTCATAGAATCATAGGGCTGGAAGGGGCCTCATGAGGTCATCTAGTCCAACCCCCTGGTAAAAGCGGGGCCACTCCCACTCAATCATCCCAGCCAGGGTTTTATCCAACCAGGCCTTAAAAGTTTCCAAAGATGGAGATTCCACCACCTCCCTAGGCAACCCATTCCAGTGTTTCATGGCCCTCCTAGTGACAAAGTTATTCCTAATATCCAACCTTGACTGACACAGCTGCAGCTTGAAACCATTTCTCCTTGTTCTGTCCTCTGTCATCACTGAGAATAGCTTAGCTCCCTCCTCTTTGGAGCACCCCATCCAGTAGTTGAAGGTTGCTATCAAATCCCCCTTCAGTCTTTTCTCCTGCAGATTAAATAAGCCTAGTTCCATCAGTCTCTCCTCATAAATCATGTGCCTCAGCCCCCTAATAATTTTCATTGCCCTCCCCTGAACTCTTTCTAATTTGTTCATATTCTTTTTGTAATGAGGAGCCCAAAACTGGACACACTATTCCAGCTGTGTCCTCACCAGTGCCAAATAGAGGGGAACTATCACATCCCTCGATCTGCTAGCAGTGTTTCTACAGATACAGCCCAATATGGCATTAGCCTTTTTGGCTACAAGAGCACACTGTTGACTCATATGCAGCTTCCCATACACCATAATCCCGAGGTCCTTGTCTACGTTTCTGCTGCTTAGCTGATCGGTCACTGGCCTGTAGCAGTACATGGGGTTTTTCCATCCTAAATGCAGGACTTTGCACTTGTCCTTCTTAAACCTCATGAGATTTTTTTGGCCCACTGCTCTAATTTGTCTAAGTCTCCCTGAATCCTGTCCCAGCCCTCCAGCATGTCCACAATTCCCCCCAGCTTGGTGTCATCTGCGAACTTCTGAGCTTGCAATCTATCCCATCATCCAGATTATTAATGATGATGTAGAATAGAATGGGCCCCAGGACTGACCCCTTTTGCTTCTCGTGTATTAATAAAATGGTTTCTAGTTACCTTTATATCTCTAGCTGGGTTAAACTCATTTTGTGCCTTGGTTTTCCCAGTTTTGTCAGTGCTGAGTAGAGTGGAAGAACAACTTCTCATATCTTGCTTATGAGACTCCTGATAATACATATCACAGTGATGTTCACTGTTTTTGCAGCAATGTTACATTGTTGACTTACAGTTGGTGTGTAATCAATCCATTATGACCGTCAGATCCTTTTCTATGGTACTCCTTCTAGGTAGTCTTGTCCCATCCATTCTTGTGTTGTTTTATTTCTATTCATCCTTTGTAATTTAAGCTTGTTTCCACTTTTTATATGAATTCTTCTGAGTTTCAGGTCATGGAGGATTTGTGGGTGAATGTAGGGTAATCTATTACCATACTCTCCTGCACATTGGGACAGTTTGCTCTTGTGCCCTTGCTCTCATGTCCAGAGAGAGTGGTGAAGCCTCACTGGATGATTCCAGGAACAATTATCAACATAGAATGTGCCCATGGGAATAAGAGGTGCTGCCCTATGGTCTGGTGCCACAGGGGCTGCAGGGTAGGGTTCATTGGGAATAGTTCAGGTTAGTGGAGGACCTGCCTTATCTAATGGTGTTGGGCATGGACTGGAGCCCCTGATAGGAGGAATCCCATATTAGGGAAGAGGAAACAAGAGGGGAGAAAGAAGAGTGAGCCCTAAAGAGAAGCAGGAGAAATCCCTAGCAACAAATTCCAAATCAGGGGAAAAAAGGTGCCTCCAGGAAATTTTAGTTGGGTGGGACAAGAAGTAAGGAAGGAGATTCAGGGGAGACAGACAGCCCCAGCTCCTTAGAGTTCCTGCATTAAGAACCCTAGGAAAAGAAACCCAGGCACAGTTTGGAGGGTTGGAAGAATTTGAGGCTTTAAGCAATGGGGGCTGGGGGGTTGAAGTCAGTAATCTCAATCCTCTGCTGAATACAGAGAGAGGAAATGGGGGAGTAATCCCCTGAGATGTCTGTGGTGCGAATACCTGTGGGCTGCGACAGAGCTATCATGGCATCTACCCCCGACACCAGGTGCTTTCTGGGGATGGAAGATGAGCAGACCCCACAAAGACAGTGCATAGTATCACTCAGGGAAAGAGGCACACTCCCTTAGGGTGACCCACCCAGCAGGAGCATCATTGCCACAGGGAAAGACCCGAGGCCCGGGCCTGTCCTCATCCCCCTGGCCCCAATCAGGGCCCTGGGTTTCTGCTGCTGCCAGCCCAGCCCCTGATCCACGGCCAGGGACAGGGCCAGGGGAGGCCGTGGGTGCTGTGGGTGATCTGTGCTGGGAGAGGCAGGTGCTGTGGCGGCAGCCCTGCCCCGGATACGGGGATGGGGCCAGGAGAGGCAGAAGGTACCCCAGGAATTCGAGGCACTGGCGCAGGGCTCGGGGCACATGCCCCCTGTGCCAGGTGCCAGCAACACCCCTGCCCTGCAGCAAAGGGGAAGAGCACAGGAGAGAATAACCTTAGGGCTACGCTAGACAAGGCAGGGAAGTGTGTGACAAAAAAAAAACAAGGAGTTGTGTGGCACTTAAAGACTAACAGATTTATTTTTCACATGAGCTTTCGCGGGAGAAAATCTCACTTTGTCAGATGCTTCAAAGATGGGTGCCACACGACTCCTTGGTTTTTTTGCTGGACTCGACTAACACGGCTATCCCTTTGGAAATTGACAGGTGTGTGACGCCAGAGTGCTAGGTAAGGACATTTGAGCAGCTCCAATCAAACAATAGAGAATGCAGCTAATTAAACAGAGTGCGCCTGCAGCCTAATGTGTGGGCGGGGGAGAGCTGGAAGGCTAATTAAGCCATTAGGCAAAAGTTCAAGTAGGTATAAGAGGGAGTAGAAAGGGGAGGAAGGCAGGCATCGGGGGGAGAAGAGAGACTGCTCTTTCCCGCTTGTTACAGGGGAATCAACAGCTCCTCAAGATTGCTGGAGCAGAATTGTATATAGTATGAAGGTGATGGCAGCCCAGGTTGTAAATAAACTAAAAGGGTTTGACTTGCACAGGTGTCTCTGAGCAGCCTGCGGACTGGAGTGGGGACAGGAGACAGAGGGACCTAAACATCAAATTCTGAATCAGTACCTCCCTATTTGTCAAAATCTAATCTAGAATAGCCTCTCCTTCCCTGGTCACTTCCACCATGTTTTGCAGCAAAAAGTTGTCTACAGTGCATTCCAAGAAATAGTTGGATAATCTGTACCTTGCTGTAATATTTTCCCAACAGAAATCTGGGTAGTTGATGTCCCCCTCAACCCTGAGTCCTGTGCTTTGGATTATTTTGTTATTTAAGAAAGAAAGAAAGAAAGCTTCATCCACCTCTTCTTTCCTGTCAGGTGGCCTTTAGTAGACTTCTGCCATGGCCTCATGTCTGTTTATTACTCCTTTTTGTCCTTACCCAGTTCCAGAAACTTTCAGCGGATCTGCCTTCCACTTCTATCTCCAGCCTCAGTGCAAGTGCATACATCTTTGATACACATGACACCTCCTCCACTGTGCCTGCTTGCCTTTCCTGAACAAAGCTGTACGCTTCCATACAAATATTCCAATCGTGTTAATTTTCCCACCAAGTCTTTGTTATGCCAATTGTGTTGTAATTGTGATTGGTCACTAGTATTTCTAGTTCTTCCTGTTTATTCCTATACTTCTTGCTTTAGTACACAGACATCTAAAATATTCATTACATTTCCCCTCTATATTTCCTCTTGTCACTGCTCTGATTGCCCATGTTAGAACATAAGAATGGCCATATTGAGTCAGACCAATGATCCATCTGGCCCAGTATGCTGTTTTCCATCTGTGGCTGGTGCCAGTGGGTTCAGAGGGACTGGACAGAGCAGAGCAAAGCACTGAGTGATTTCTCCCCTGTTGTCCAGTCCTGGCTTCTGGCAGTTAGAGATTTAGCAACACCCAGAGCATGGGAATGAGTCCCTGACCATCTTGACTAATAGCCATTGATGGACCCTAGCTCCCATGAACTTGGCTTATTCTTTTTTGAGCCCAGTTATGCTTTTGACCTTCACAACATCCCCTGGCAACAAGTTCCACAAGTAGACTGTGTTGCAAGAAGTATTTCCTTGTTTGTTTAAAACCTGCTGTCTGTTCATTTCATTGGTTGACCCCTGGTTCTTGTGTTATGTGACAGGGTAAATAACATTTCCTTGTCACACTTGTCATGGTTTTATAGACCTTTATCATATCCCCTTTCATTGTCAATTGAATTGTTCCGGATTTACACTGATGCTTCAAAAGCTGGTCCATGTGCCCTTAACTGAATATATAACACTTTTTAATACTATTTCAGAGCTCATATAGTTTACATAGATTTGAGAAAATAAGAATGACTGGTTTTCTTGGTGAGTAAAATTGTGCTAGTCAGTATTATATTGGTGATACATTAAGAGATAGTTCATGAGTCATATATTTAACAGGAGAGGAGGAAATGTGGTTTCCATGCCTTGCCCCACCCTGCCCTAGACACCCTTTTTGACTTTGGACGTCACTCTTGGTTCATCTGTGCAGCTGCTAGAGCTGTAATTATTAGCTTGTTGGCCATGCTAAAAAGAGCAGTAGGGCCATGACCAAGACCTGGGTTTGCACTCAGATGGCTACCCCATGCCACAGCTTACACCACCCTAGCCTCCATGCTATTTTTAGCACACTATCTCAATCACAACTGATATGTCTGCCCAGGCTGAAAATGACACTTTCAGCGGCAAAGTAGGCACCCACCTTCTGTGTCTCGGTACTTGAATTTGCCATCTGTAATTTTTTTCTGTTTATTTGGTAAACTACTTGGAGGAGAAAACTGTCTTTTTCTATCTATGTACAGTGCCTGGCACAATGGGACCCCGATCTCATTGTGTACATCTAAGTAAGATGGTAATGTAAATAATAATAACAGTAAGAATGAAGGGCTCCATTGTCTCATAGTAGGAATAGCCCATGCTGGAGAAAGCAAACCGTGAGCTGAAACTCAAGGAGTTTCCTGTTCATTCTTTCATAGAAAAAGGAGAGGAAAAGGGCAAAGCTTCTTTAATCTGTGGGCGTCACAAGAAACTTC
Organism: Podocnemis expansa; assembly: GCA_007922195.1. Classification (NCBI taxonomy): domain Eukaryota; kingdom Metazoa; phylum Chordata; order Testudines; family Podocnemididae; genus Podocnemis; species Podocnemis expansa. Next base: position 5,747,327 of record ML682039.1, read on the forward strand.
TGAGGACTGGTAGGGGAACCACAGATTATGCCACAGGTGTAGAATGTCCCCCTTCCCTAGTTCCCCTCTTTCTTAGCTTGTGCCACAGGATAAAAACAAACCCAAACATTCATTTGCAACCCAAAATTAGATGTGATTTCCCCTTCCCCCCCAACTCCTGGTCTCTGATGAGGTTTGGAAGTATCATAGTAGCCTGAGAAAAGCTTTTCATCTGCACAATAAGCAGGAGGAGAAAGACATCTTGGGAGAGATTCTTCACCTGTGGCTTCCAGCCGGGTCTGGCAGCCTGGAAAGTATTGGTACTTTAGGGTGATTACATAAACTACTTGAGGTTGCGATTCAAATCATCCTCAGTTCCACACTGAGAGATTGAATTGTTTACACACATTAAGCTGATTATAATGTTGTTTTCCACACATTTATATAGTGGTTACTGATGAAACACAAATCATATGTAAATCAATGTAAATCACTGGTTTGCACAGACAGCTCAAAACTAGGTTGATTTTTATTTTTATTTAGCATCTAGACTTTTTGGTTTACATGCTGGGAGCTCCATGTGGCTAGGCAGAAGTAAACCACATGTGAATTAAGAGGATAGCTAGAAATTACTGATTCGTGGAAAGGGAAATAACTAATTGCTCTCCATAGGGACCAACAGTCATGAAAGAAATCAACAGATATTGGCCTACTTTAGGTGTAATGATATATGGAATAAAGTCTGTCTTAAACAACAGAACATTATTAAATAAGCAACTGTAAACCACACCCCCGATAAGCTTCTACACTGCTTGAGTTCCAACCTTGTTTCTCTTGTTCACCAGGGACCATAGCCTATCTAGAACTCTGAATAGCACAAAGATTTTTTTCGTGGCTGAATAATAAACTGCGAATAAACATATCTTGACTCAAAACAAGCACGGAGTCCCATGGCACTTAAAGACGAACAAATTTATTTATTGCATGAGCTTTTGTGGGAGAAAATCCTACTTCGTCAGATGCTTTGAAGATGGGGGAACTTACAAAATGAGAGGAAATTATTTATTACAACATTACAACAGGTAATTTGACCTCATCTTCCTCTATATGCTGTTTCCCAGTGTTTGACTCTTAATCACTGCTTTGATTTGCTGTTACAGTGTGACCTGATTCTATGACTTACACTTCTCTGCATTTATTATCTTCCCATTCGGTAAGTTCCCCCATCTTCAAAGTGCCTGATAAAGTGGGATTTTCTCCTACAAAAATTCATGCTATGAATTTGTAGCCTTTAAGTGCCACAGGACTCCTTGTTTATTTTGCTGAACTAAATTAACATGGCTACCCCTTTATATCTTGACTCAGTTATGCACAAGAAGATAGCTTGAAATCAGAAAAGCATTTTTCACCATTTGTGGTGCATACCGATTATGGCAGTGAGATTTCTGTCTTTTTTTTTTAAATTGCCATGAAAAAATTGCATGGTTTTCATCAAATTCTGCTATCATTTGAATCACAGGTCCGTAGCACTACTCAAATCAGAAGTTCTCTAAGACACTTTTTCTTTCTTTTGAGCAGCTTGATAGAAATTCTGTGGCTGACATAAATAACTAAATAAAAGGCTTGAATAGTGAAATATTACATTCATATTACAATATGAATGACAAGTCCTTCTAAAATACAGTATTGAAGGGTTTACAGAAGTGTCAGTTTCCTGTAGCTGTCCACACACTGGAGAAACATAAAGCCTGTAGGCAGGTCAAATTCTTCCTATCAAATGCAGTGACTTGCCAGCTGGTCCTGATTTGACTTGGGTAGTGCTAATTTCTTATTGCTTAGGGCTCTGATTCTGAGATTGAAATCCTGGCTCCAATGAAGTCAACGAGAAGTCTAGAGTTGGCCTCAGTGGTGCCAGGATTTCACCCCGAGTGCTTACCCTCTGAGACTGTTATCCTTTGTCTCATGATCTGTGGTGTACATCAGGGATGGAGCTGTTACACTGCATCTGTGAGGGAAAGAAAGCCTGGGATCTCATTTACCAGCCTATTCTTTGTGTGGGCAGCAGCTCTTCAATCAACTGAGTGACCTCCATTCCTCTTGCTGGTTGGGGAGTTGAGGGGGGAAGAGTCGTACAGAGAGAAAACTATTATGAAGCAGTTTGCACAACCTGGCAGCCAGGGCTATAACTGGTCTGCTCCATATGCATGTTCAGTGAATGGAGACCAAAGTCAGCCCATGCAGCAAGCAGCCATAATTCCTTTAGAATTGGGCTCTTGGCTTTAAGGCTCAGTTCCAGGGCTGTGTGTAAAACAGAGCAAAAATAGCCCTCTGGTCTTACCTTCATCCTCTGTGCTGCATAATGTCAGAGAAGGGCCAGTTCGGTTTTACTTCATCTGTGCAAGTTTTAGCACCTCTGTGGGGATCTGAAGCCTGGAGGCCCCCATCTGCGGGATGTTCCCAGGGGTAATAGCACACCAGAACGTGAGGGCCCCCTATTTTTATTTAATATTTTTTCCCTCTAAAAATAGAGGAACGTGGCTGGCTGAAGGAGGGGCCTGCGGGCTGGAGCAAGCCCGGCAACCCATCCCACTCCTTTCTGCTGGGACCAAGTGGCATACACGGCCCAGACCCAATATGGAGATCATAATCTTCCTCCCCCTGGCCCAGTTCCTTGGCCACATTGGTGACGCGGGTAAGGGACCTGGGGGAGGGTTTGGGACAGCCAGGCATCCAGGGGGAGAAGCGTGGGGGGGGGAGAAGAGGTCAGGGTGGTGGGGTGGGGAAGTTTGGAGGGGGTTGGGGAGCTGAAGTGGGTGAAGCGAACAGGGGAGAGCTGGGGAGGGATGGGGGGTTAGGAGGGCTGCATTGGGGAAATGGGAGTAGAGAGCTTAGGAAATGGGGATTGGGGCTGAGGAAGACATGGGGAAAAAGGTCTGATGGGGGGCAGTAGCTGAGGTGGGTAGCAGGCATTTGTGGGGTAATAGCTGGGGTGGGGGGGCAGTCATTTGTGTGGCAGTACCTCGGGTGGGGGGCAATAGGTGTGGTGGGGGGCAGGCATTTGGGGGGTCAGTAGCTGGGGTGGGTAAAGGGGGCCTGGAGCTCCGTGAAGGGGCCCCAGACCTGTGTGAAGGGTTCCCAGGAACTTAGGAGGGTTCTGGGGCCCACCAAATTATACTTTAACCCCTGGATGTTCTTGAGAAGAGGACTCTCTGGACCACCCAACAGCTTATGTTTCCTGGGGTTAATTCCCAGCCATGGTTCAGATTGCTTAGGGGGACACTGAAGGTGGGCTCTAATTGCCAATTGGGCCCTATGAAGACAAACATCTTGAAATCAGAGCAGAGGAAGAGACAAGGTGTTTGTGCTGAAGAAAAGCTAGAGAAGGGATCATTGGGCAGACAGAGGGATCAATCCTCATCCCTTCCGAACCACCAGGGAACTGTCCCAAAATGGCAGTCAGGGGTTTCTCTGACACAGGGGAATCCTCAAGTGAAACAAAACCAGAGCTGCTGACTCGATGCCAACTGCTGCCCCACACCATAGCATAGGGAGCTTGTTGAGGGCAGGCAGAGCACTGAGTACTGGTCCAGACCCCTGACTGGCTCAGCTGCTGGCTGCAAGTAGAGGACAAAGGAAGGTAAGAGTTGTGGGTCAAACCAAGGCCCATCCTGCTGAGCGTCCTGTCTCCTCACTTGAGAGTTTAACAGAGAGCATGTAGAGCCGGGCAATTCTGGAGTGATCCTCCCTGTCTTCTGCTTGGTTTCTTATAGGTTGAAGTTTAGGGTCACCCTCCTTATAAGGGATATTGAAGGCTAATTTAGAAAAGTCCAGGGGTTGCTCTTTGACTCAAGATCAGGAAATTGGATTGGTCTCTGAGAGTCATCTCTCTTTTACTTCTCCCACCCTCCTTTTACTGCAGTCCAAAACCCATGGAAGCTCTGTTAGGTAGCTGGTAGTTTTGAGTTTACTGTAATAAGAATGGAGTTTGAGGGCTTTTGTCAAAGTGCCGTCAATTGGAATTAGCTCAGAATGCTGGCTGTTATACCTAAGCTGGAGAGAGTGATGCTGTCCAAAGCAGATTTGTCTACTCATGCATCCCCTCCCCCTGGCCATAGGACTTGCCAAAATAAATAGCAGTGCAAGGCATCTGAGGGAAGAAAAGCAAAGTTGGTTTGCTCCAGTGTTGAGTGTGCTTTAATTCAGCATTTCCATTGATGTAAGCAGGTGATGCTTCTCTGCAAGGGTGTTGCTGGAGGCACTGGAAAGAGAAACCAATTGCATTTGCTTAAGCACATGATCAGTGGCTGAAAGCAAGTGCTCCCAAAAGTGAGAGCACTGGTAGTGACTCTGAAAGGCCAGAAATGATACACATTTCAGATGCTTCTCCTTCTCTGTCTACTTAGGCATTGCCGACATGTGCTGTGCTTGAAGAATGAGCCATGGCTGGTTTGTGAGAATTTCAGATTTTCCTCCAGGGGAGTTAAGTAGAAGCCAGTAAAGCAGAGGTCTCAAACACACATCCCCTAAAGCTATTTTCTGAGGCCCACAACAACACTATCATTACCAATATTTGCAATATTATTGTATTAAAAGTTTTCAGTGGTACGGCCCTTGGGCTAATGTACTAGTCCTCATGCAGCCCTCGTGGTGAATTGAGTTTGAGACCTCTGCAGTAGAGCAAGTTCCCATCATCACCCAAAATCCAATGGGTCAGGTGCCTGTATTGCGCAGAGGTAATACATAGGAAAAGTGTGTGTATTACATTCCCTTCTAATGGCTGACCTTAGTGTTTGTGCCCTGCTGATGACCAGTAAGGTGGGGCTTTGACAGATGCTTTAAAAGGACCTGAGAGAAAAATCAGGCTAAAACCCTGCTGTATTTTGCTGCAACCTTTTCTGGCAGGCGGGTCAGCACAACAGACCAATGTACAAAGATCCCATTACTTTCTCCAGCTTCTGTCAGGAATTCTGTTTGATTTGCATAGACCAGATTTAGTGAAAGAATCAGACAAAAAAGAACAGTAAGAAACCTGTAATTTCAGATCCCCAAGTCTGTACACGTCATTTAAAGGGCATGGGAAAGGGATGGTAAGAAACAAACAAGGGCGAGCTTTATGATCACTGCTATCGCTGACTGAATAGTGAAAACAAAGCTGGGTTTGCTGTGATTCATGATGCCTTCTTGCATATTGCTCATACAAGATTAATTTGAAAGCCAACATACTATGCATCCTGCAAATTTCACAGATTTGAGCCTGCAGAATTATTACTCTGAAAAGTCATCCTGGAAATGTGTTATTAATTAGTCAATTTTCATTTTTTTCACTGTTCTCAGGTTTAAAATACTTCAGTTATCTAATGAGGGAACAGGATGATACCATGTGTCTTAGGAAATCAGCCACGCAACGGAAATAAAAAAGTCAAAATAAATGATTTATGGAAATTTTGAATCTAAAATGATCAGCAAATTCGTATAATGAACAAGAAAATCAGGTTGGGTTCATGAAAGTTTCACTGGTCTAACAAAGATTCATTGTGAATATTGTTCCTCTGTTCCTATTTGTTAGGTGGCCAGGTTTGTTCATTGCAATGTCAGTCTCTCTTTTCGGAGGCAATGACTGGTTGATAATCAGGAGCAGCAGTAATAGGGGAGAATAGGAACAGCTCCAGTTTTCTGTTGTGAAAGACAAAGTAAACTAATATGATCAGTTTCAAGGCTGCAAATGTTTTCAGATACTACAGTTCCTTATTGTATCTGAATGTGTCTAGGATGCCACAATCATATCATTGTGTGTTTCAAAGTGGTAGACATGTTAGTTTAGTTGCGCAAAACAAGTGAGGAGTCTGGTGGCACTTTTAAAGACAAACAAAGTTATTTATCACATGAGCTTTCATGAGAGAGAATGCCCACCTTCAAGCATCTGACGAAGTGGGATTCTCTCCCATGAAAGCTCATACAATAAATAAATTTGTTAGTCTTTAAGGCTTTAAGATAGAATTTGTTAGCTCGATCTAATAAGTTCAGGGTTAGTTCAAATTAACATCGAATTCATTAGTTCGAATTAACAACGTGGACTAGTTTGAACTAACATTCATTCGAATTAGTCCACTTTGTTAATTCAAGCCACCTGCCCTTAGTTCAAACCTATTAAGTTTGAACTAAGGGTTAGTCTTAGTATCCACTGTACTTAGTCTGAACTAATGCTCGAACTAAGGAATTCTTTAGTTCAAACTAATGAAAGCCTGATGTAAACAGGCAAAAAGTTAGTTCAAATTAAGCCTCCTTAATTCGAACTAACTTGCCAGTGTAGACATACCCTAAAAGTGCCACCAGACTCCTTGCTTATCAGTGCATGTGTCTGTGCATGTGCATGCATGTGTGTGTGTGTACACATATGCATGTGACATCGGAGTAAGGGGGTTGCCATGTGTATCTATGCCAAAGGAGTATCTGAGGTGGCAGGTTAGTTTTAATCATACCTTTCTCCCCAATTAAGGCAACAGAGCTCTAACGCTGGTTTTTGCCACTTGGGGTGTGTTCTGATTGGAACATGCCCCTTGCCATTAGTGGTGCTTGGAGCCGGTGCTGTGAAAGCCACCCTTTAATAAAGCAGCTCTATTGAGCCGCTCCGCACCACTCAGGGCTTTGCCCTGTTGGCCCTGCCGTAGCTATGGCTCTATAAAGCAAAAGCTTGCTTTAATTATTAGGAAAGTAAAAGGCTTTTTTTTTTTTTTTGACACGTCAAGAGAATGGGCTACTTCCCGTTTCTATGTGAAATCCAGAGTTCCTTCTACTGAAAGAAGACCAGAGCTGGCACCTTTGCATCAGCCATCTCCTTGATTGTGTTGAATGTAGACAGAGGTTCCACCACATTCAAAGGAGAGAAGAAGGGACACCTTTTTTCTTTCCCTTTTGGAGTTGGCATTCAGTCATTAGAAATGTTTTAGAGTGTTCCCAGGTGTTTTGAGCACATCACACTTGAAAACAGTTCAGAAGTGACAAAGGGGTAGCTGTGTTAGTCTAGTTCAGCAAAACAGCACGGAGTCTTGTGGCCTTTATAAAGCTCATGTGGTAAATAAATTTCTTTGTCTTTAAAAATGCCACAGGGCCCCTGTTTGTTCAGAAGTGAGAAGCTCACCAACTCGTGGCAAATCTCACCAGCTTTACTTGTGAGAAGTCTCCACGATGAAAAATCCAGAGCTCCGAGCAACACGATAAAACTGGTCTAACACCCCCCCCCCCCAGTGCTGACAGGCAAGTTCTTTCATCAACATAGCTACTGCCATGGGAGAAGGGGGGGGTAACTTCCATGAGAGCAACTCTCCCATCATCACTGAAGTGCTACAGCCGTGTAGCTGCGCCACTGCAGCCTTTTAGGTATAGACTGGTCAATACAAGGATTTTCTCTCATGGGAGCTGATCCACAAAACTCATTCCTCCCACAGTGTTTATAGCCAGGGCACCAGTCTCAAGAACATTGATGCAGCTAGTTATAAGCCTGACAGAAACCTATGCACATCAGCCCAGGTGGGCTTGAGATATGATTTTACTAGTGGAGTGAGAGCAAATCATATGGAGTGCAGGGAATTCTGCAATCCAGACTCACCACTGTTTACAGCTTGAAATATGTTATTACATTAACCCTATCTACTGCTAGGCTCACATTGCCAGTGGTGGAGCTCACTCACATACCCACAAAGGGAAAATCTGCAGGAAAGCAGCTACATTCCTAGCCCTTACTTTTGATCTCATTGCATGAATGGGATTTGCCACAATTTTAGGGATGGCAGAACTGGATCCATGTGTTAAGTGGAAGTACTGCCAGATAGTGCCCCCTGGGAAACTGGAGTCAAAAGCTTGGACATGAAGAAGCCCAAGTTCTATTTAATTTTATGCTGAATGGTTTAGCCAGTTTTCTCCACATCTTTGCTTAATAAAATAATAAGAATAAGAATAATACAGTCAATCCTCGATTTTCTGGTCCCCAATTTCCTGGACTTCAGAAGATTCGTACCATTCCCCCTGCCCTGCTGCCAGCTTCCCCAAACCCTTCCATAACCCCCCACACCTTGCCACCAGTGCCCTGCGCTCCACCAAGCCCAGTGGGGAAGGTACCCCCCTCAGCCCTGGTGGACCACGCTGTGACCGTGGTGGCCGTGACTCGCCAGGACCAGGCAGGAGGGATGTTTTCCCTCACTGCGACCACAACATGGCAAAGGCCGAGCAGGGGGCTGCTTCCACTGCTGTGGCCAGAGTCTGGGTGGGAGGGGTGCTTTCCCCTGCCTCGTTGTGGCCGCAGCAGGGGAAAGCACCCATCCTGCCCAGGCTCTGACTGCAGCAGCCGAAGTGGCCCCCTGCCCGGCATTTGCCGCGTTGTGGCTGCGGTGGGGGAAAGCACCCCTCCCACCCGACTCTGGTGAGTCAGGCTATGGCCATGGCAGCAGAAGCAGCCCCCCACCTGGCCTTAGCAACATTGTGGCCAGTGGCAGGGAAATCACCCCTCCACTGTGCCACCAGCTCCCTGTGCTCCCCTAGGCTACCCCCCCTGCCCAGCTTTCAATTTTCCAGACTTTCGCAAATTGGGATGCCTCCCCCCCCCCATATAGTCTGGGAAATCGAGGATGGACTGTACTTCATTTTCTGCTTCAAAAGAGGGTGAGGATGATTCTCAGATGTTCAACCCTCATTGAGTTTCAAAGAGAATTTAGCATCTAAGCACCTTCTGAAAATTTTCCTCTGTCCCTCCATGCATGTGATTGGCTTAGACATGTTCTTTGACTCCATATAACTGGATATATGGCTCCAGTGTGGGAAAGCACAGTGTGGAGCCATTAAAGCATGGGTGTTGGGAGACAAGTCGCCATGACCACACGTAAAACGGACTGTGTGTAAAGTGGACCATGGTGAAATGTGTTTCCATTTTTAGGCCAACTTCTGGTTTTAGATACAACGTGTTAGCAAGTTCTGTGTGTTAGCTTGGTAGCTTTGGGGGACATGATGGTAGCATGCATTAACTGAATTCGTGGGTAAACTGATCACATGTAAACCAATCCACGCTGTATTAGCTCAAATTATATACCAGGAAGGTAGCTAACTCATATTATATGTTGAGAAGACAGGCAGAGGACTTCTTAGTTAAATTAGCAATTACTTTAAAATAAAACAGTGATTTGATTAAGTCTTTTAATGACCCTATTTCTGTCATATCTCAGGGTCTTGTTTTAGTTTTCCTTGATTGTTCAATGGCCTTTCACAAGAGATTCTTAAGCACTATTTGTCTTCTACTATTGTCATACAGAGAGTGACTTGAGTGGGTTGAGTCCCAGCTTTCTGATTGTTCACTTCAAATGCCGTGTGACTAGTATTTGAATCTGTGGGCTCTTTAAGGACTCTGTTTCAGTTCTGACACCGGCAGGCTACAGCCCACAGGAGAGTCAAGCTATCTTGGTTTCTGCATAGAAGTGACCTTAGTTATGCACAGCATTGCAGCTCAGCTGACATTTCTCATTATTGTTTATATTATGGTAGTCCAAGACCCCACCAAGGTCAAAATCCTATTGTGCTAGGTGCTGCACATACACTAATGGAGAGATGGTTCCTGTTCTGAAACTCTTACAGTCTAAACAGACAGGACAGAAAAAGGAAGCGCCGGGCCTTGTCTACTATCTTATCTTTCTGGTTGTGTTTCAAAGTATCATTCTGACATAAAGGCTTAGAGCCGTCTGCTGCTGCTTAAGGCCAGGATTGTGGTCTTGTTCACAGATTCTGTGAGACAAATATTTACAGGTAGCTTTTCTGAAAATCTTCCACTCCGCCACTGCCATCAGTGTGATTGAGGGGCAAGAGTGCAGCTCAGGAATCTAGTATGCAGTATAGCGCATCCTGTCTCCTGGTACTGCAGAACTGGACAGGGAGGGGGATAAGAGGAGGGTGAAGAGAGTGGTCCAGGACCAGGGAAAAGTCTCCCATGAGGAGAGGCTGAAAACCTATTATGATTGTTCCCTTAGAAATGAGAGGAATCAGAAGGGACATCATAAAAGGACATACAGCAATGAATATTATAGAAGGCACATTGAGCACTTGTCCTGCCTATCACATAACACAAGAATGAGGGGGCACTCAGTGGAACTGAAAGAGCGAGGTTAATCCTCTCTCTCCGAAGAACAGTTACTATGTCAAAGCTGAGATGAGAGACAGGAGGGATAAGTGCCAAAGGGGGAGCTGTGTTAGTCTAGTCCAGCAAAACAAACAAGGAGTCCTGTGGTACTTTTAAAAACTAACAGACTTATTTATCGCATGAGCTTTTGTGGTGTAGATGGCGCTTTGTCAATAGCAGACCTGGGTTCTGGGCCCACATCCTTACAGTGTTCCTGTAGAGTCAGTAGCCGCACGCCTAGCCCTTCTACTTCATGCTGTTCCCATACAACAAAATGCTTTTTCCCCACACTAGAGAAGGCATTTTAAAGTTGTCAGTCCATCCTGTGAGATGTTCAACAAAATCTGCACTATGTAGTCAAAGCACAAAATGCATTATCTAGGAAGGAAAAATAATATGCACAGCTATAAAGCGGGGAATAACTGGCTAGGCAATGGGAGTCAGAGAGGATCACAAATTGAATGTGAGTCAGCAATGTGATGCAGCTGTGGAAGGGCTAATCACACTAACAGGAATGTTGTATGGAGGACACAGGAGCTTACTGTCCTGTCCTGTTCTGTGCTGATGAGGCCTCAAGTGGAGAACTGTGTCCAGTTCTGGGTCCCAAACTTCAGGAAAGATATGGACAAATTGGAGTGAGTCCAGACGAGAGCAACAAACAAGGAAACGATTTACAAAAGGAAAGGTTAAACACTGGGTGTGTTTAGTCTTGAGGAAAGAAGATAAAGGCAGGGGCGTCGCTGGCGCTGGGCACCCAGGGCACGTGCCGCGAATCCCAGTGCCGGTGCCCTGGATCTGGTGGGGCCACCCCTCTCCCAGTCTCTGGCCCAATTGGGCCGGAGATCCAGGACCCGGCAGCTGCGGAGGCCCGTTCCTGGCTGGGGATCCGGGGCCTGGACGCCCTCAGCAGCAGCAGCCCCGTCCCCAGCCGGGGATCTGGGGCCTGGCCGGCCACGGTGGCCCCATCCCCAGCTGGGGATGCAGGGCCTAGCCAGCCGCAGCCGCTTCCGGCCCCGGCCCCGGCCAGGGGGAGGGGCCTGCGGGCCAGGGGCGGGGCCTGTGGGCTGGGGGGCAGGTCTTGGGCCCATGCCCTGGGTCCCTCCCTGGGGCAGCAACAACCCTGGATAAAGGTGGGACCTGAAGGCAGTCTTCAAATGTGTTAAGTTTGTTAAAAAGACACATAGAGTTTAAGGTCAGAAGAGACTATTATAATAATCTGGTCTGACCTCCTGCACAATGCAGGCTATAGTACCTCACCCACCCCTGCTGTAATAAGCCTCTAACCTTCAACACTTACTGAAGTCCTGAAATCATGAGTTAAAGGTTTCAAGATACAAGAATCCACCAGCAAGTGACCAATGTCCCATGCCGCAGAGGTAGGTGAAAAACCTCCAGGGCTTTTCCAAATCTGCACTACTGGAAAATTCCTTCCTGCCCCCAACAATGGTGAGAGCAAAGAATTCTTCCTGGGAAACAATTCTCTGTAGTGACCCAGAACCCACCCCATATAACAGTCATCACAGGCAATGGGACATATTTACCACTAATAGTCAAAGCTCTCCATAAACTTGTCAAACTCAGAGTTGAAGGAGCTACACTTTTTGCCCTCCAGTACCCTCCTTGAAAGGCTATTCAAGAACTTCACTCCTCAGGTGGCTAGAAACCTTCATCTAATATTCAAGTCTAAATTTCCTAATGGACAGTTTATAGCCATTTGTTCTTGTGTCCACACTGGTCTCAATTTAATTCCTTCCCCCCCCCCCTGGTATTTACCCCTCTGAGGTGTTTATAGAGAGCAAGTACCCTGTCTCCCCTGAGAACACAGGGATTTATAGATTCCAGGGCCACTGTGATCATCTAGTCTGATCTCCTGTATAACACAAGCCACCATAGAGCATGCCTTTCAAAAAACATCTGATCTTGACTTAAAAATTGCCAGTGATGGAAAATCCACAAAACCCTTGATAAAGTGTTCCAGTGATTAATTGCTTTCATTGTTAAAAATTCACATCTCATTTCCAGTTTGATTTTGTCTGGCTTCAAATTCCCACCACTGAATTGTATTATACTTTCCTCTGGTAGATTGAATAGTCTTTTATCAAATATTTGTTCCCCATATAGGTAAACTGTGATGAGGACTACTCTCTGTTAAGATAAATAGATTGAGCTCTTTGAGTCTGTCACTGTAAGGCAGGTTTTCTAATCCTTTAGTCATTCTCATGGGTCTTCTCTGAACTCCCTGGGTACGTCTACATTTACAATTTAGTTTGAATGAATGAGGATTAATTTGAACTAAATTAATGCATGGCTACACTGGCTTTCCTTAGTTTGAAGGAATTCCTTAGCTTGAAGTAATGAATACTTACTTTGAAGTTATAAAACCTTGCTTAACTTTGAAGTAATGGTTAATTCAAACTAATTAATTCGAATTAACCCAATGGAGCCACATTAATTCGAACTAACCGTTAGTTTGAATTAACGCATTTGACCTTCTTTGTCCCAGGGTGCCTTCCTCTTTCTGTTATGGGGTGGGGACATGGCTCTTCTCAGGGACACATTGCCACACTTCCCATGGTGCTGCCCTCCTAAATCGAACTAGCAAGTCTTGTCCATGGACATGCTAGTTCAAGTTGAGTTTCTAGTGGGGCCATGTTAGTTTGAATTAACTTAGTTCAAATTAACCATTACTAGTTAGAATTAATTAATTCAAACTAAGTTAATTCGAACTAACTTCTTAAGTGTAGACATATCCTCTGTGATCAATTGTTCTCCATGTCCATTGAAGGCAAGACAAAATCTAATGAGACACACCTGGGGAGATTTAGGTTAGATATTAAGGGGAAAAAGTGTTTCATTCTAAGGGTCATTAAACTCCAGAACAGACTTGCAAGGGAGACTGTGAAATTCCCATCACTGGAGGTTTTTCTGTCAGAGATGGTCAATTTCTACTTGGTGCTGTCTCAGCACAGGGACAGGAATTGATGACTTCTTGAGTCCCTCCCAGCCCTACGTTTCTATGATTTATATGTTACAAGAAAACCAAGAGCCAAAAACCAGTCATAAGATCATAGAATCTTAGATTATTAGGGTGGAAGAGACCTCATGATGTCATCTAGTCCAACCCCCTGCTAAAAGGAGGAGCACTCTCACTAAGTCAGATTAAGTGGTTAACTGGACCAGTTTGTTTAATCATAAGTAAGAGAATGGCCATAGAGATCTTTGCTTCTCCTGCTGTGAGAGCCTTCAAGAGGAACCAGTAGGACATGACAAGAAGAAATGTGGAATACTAACTCATTAAGAAGACTGCTGATGAAATCAGTGTAATTTATGCGTTCTTAGAGATTGCTGATGGTGCATTTCCTATTATCAAAGTATTCAGCAATCAAAATAAACTCAGAAATGATGACAGGCCAGGATACACAGAAAAAATAGCTAGTGGACACTTTAGTGTCAGTTTTGTGTGTCAACTGATGACCTCAGTGAGAGAGTTTGAAAGAGCTGAGAAATCACTTTGCTTTTCTTGTGTGCTGGAGGCTGATGCCCTTTGATAGAGCAAAGGAATGAAAGAACATTCTACATATGCAAAAGTCCAGGTGTGGGTAGGATTTAAGATAGCAGAGTGGGACTCACAAGTCCTGGTCTCAGTTCACATTTCTGCCACAGACTCTCTATGACCTTGAGCAAATCACTTAATTTCTTTGTGCCTCAGCTCTCTATCTATAAAATGGAAGTGTTGAACCCCAGGTTCGAGATGTAACTGCGATGGACCGGTGACACCCACCAAGGAGACAGACACAAATTTAAAGTAGAAAAAATTTTATAGTGGTCTCATAAAGGCATACAACAAAATGGCAACAAAAATGCCCATGACACAAGGCTTGGGAGGTAGAAACTCACCCAGGAAATTGAGGCCCATCAGGGGAGATCGATAATTAACATTCTTCCCCTTGAGCTGCATTGTCTGGAGATGAGACCCATCAGGGAGATCGATACTTAACATTCCTCCCTGTGAGCTCCATAGTCTAGAGGGCTACATTAGGTGGCAGGGTGGCCATCATGTCTGCCACCTCCGTTGACAGAAAGAAATAATCCGACCCACTGTAGTAGTTGTGTGCCTCTGTATTTGTATGGTTTTAAGGATTCTTGTCTTCAGAATTTGTTAAGTGTCCTCCTTAAAGCCATACTTCTAGGAGCATGTTGACAGCTAATGAGGGCAACTAAAGGCAATGAGTTTACTTTTTGCTAAATCATAGATTCTAGTTGCTTAAAAGTTACTGAAATAAAATGTATGTTGCATGCACAAATTTTATGATGAAAATTCCCATTATGGTCTTAAATTTGTTGTAGTTCCACTCTCCACCTATTTTACAGAATACTTCATAGAGTATGTAAATTACTATTACCCTTTCTGAACACCTCAGACATTTCTCACCAGAGGTAGGGAGCCGAAAGTACACTTTCATGCCTAACTGCTCATTTTTAAGCATGAAACAGTTTGTGTACAGCAGATATGCTGAGCTCTTTTACCCACAAGTTCCTCTGGAGTTTTCCTCCAAAAATCAATAGGAGAAACAAGATGTTCATTGAGTAACATGCGGCATCATTTAGCTCTCTGTAAAATATTACTCCAGGCTCTCCAGTGTCCAGAAATTTGTAAAGATAGACACCACTGCTAGAGTTTTTATAATGCTATTGATACATCATGAAGCTCTTTTGAAAATAGAGACGAATTCAAAATCTCTCTTAGCTATGTGTGCAATACAACCCCAAATTCCAAGGTAGCTTTTTAAATCTTACATGGCCTGACAACTTCACTGAGGTGACACTGAGGACATTAGAATGCTTCCGTAAATGCATTTTTGGAAGTCTCCATGGAGAACAACCTCAGAATAATAAAATAAATCTCCTCAAAAAGGCCCCACTTCAGAGTTGCAGCAGCTGTTTTCTAACAAGTGAACTGTGGCTGGACGCATGGCCTCTGCATAGAAATGGGGGCTATACTCCCCTTTAGTTTTAAGCTCACGCAGCAGTCAGCCCTCATGTTGTTCGTATCTATGCTCTTGAGCACACTAATGCGTGGCTTCACTGGCAAGCCCTCTTCCTCAGTGCAGCTCTGAAACGCTGCTTAAATACAGCCCCCAACAAAAATCTTAATCCTAGTCACACTTGCACTTTCATGTTTGTGCGCCTCTGTGGTGCCAGTTTCTCTCCACAAGGGAAGTGCTTAAATAATGCAGGGAAGATTAATTTTATAGTGTGTTATTTCTGGCCCAACAAGCAACAGAAGGATGAGGAAACGTTACAAGAAAACCTGTTCTCATCCAAGTGTGGGGTCAAATTAGCAGATACAAGAAGTGTGGATACAATTCCAGTGAGTCTCCGAACGTGTTTTGGGGCAGCCTGGGACTGGGCTGCTGTGGGAGCAATGGGGGTGGGGGGCGTGCATTTAAGAAACACAAGAGGTGTCTCAAGAATGGCAGTAAAGTACAAGAGCTAGCAATGCTGAAGTGGAGCATCATCCAGAGCCCATGAATGTTAATGGAAGTCTCCCACTGAGTTCCGTGGGATGTGGCTCAGGCCCTGGCAGCTTTACCTGAGTGAGGACTTTCGGACTGACCCAAAATAAAGTTTTTCCTACTTCATGACATAGTTCTGCCAATGGCAATTACACATATCACTGTGTGAAAGCATCCTGTCAGAGCTGGCCTGGCAGCCTCTATCCTGTTAAGGAGAGGACAGGTAGCTGATCCCCACTGCCTGCTGAGACCCATAAGGCAGGGGGAGCAAAGAGTGAGAAGCGAAAGCAGAGCTCTGCCCCAGGTAGATCTGACAGGATTGTTGCTCTAACAAACAGCTACTGTAGGGTGAGCAGACGTGCCCTTTGATGGCTTTTCATGCTGCCGTGTGGCATCCTCTTTTTCATGGTGTGTTTCAGCACCACAGGGTTCATAGCTGGTCAGAGGGGGATAACCAGCCTCAGCAGCGGTTCACATGCCACAACCCTTCCCACAGGCCTCCACATTGGCGGGGTGGGAAGGGGCTCACCCAGGACCCATGGCAGTCCCCAGCCATGGGGAATGAGAGGAGCAGAATTTCCTGGGGCGAGGTCAGCAGCTGCAGGGCAGCTCCCTCTTCTTCTGGCCGCCAGCAGGTTATGAACACCTGCCTCCAGACTTCCAGCCTCCCTTGGCTAAAGGAGAAGGAGCATCTCCATGGGAGCTGGAAATTGCACCAGTCATGGGCCAGAGGCCCAAGAGGCAAGTCTTCTCTCCCCAGGGACAGCACAGGATCCCCCTGGGCCTCTGGAGGTGGCTCTGCCTAAGAGATCTTTCCCACCATGTGTCCATGTGGGAAGCCTGGCCAGAGATGGTGGGGAAACCAGGAGCAGTCTTCACAGTCGAGGTATCAGAAGGAGTGCTGCTGCGGGGAAGAGCGGGCTGAGATGAGGTGTGTAATGACAGCAGTGTGTCTTGCCTGGATGCACTGGGTGCAGGCAGAACAAAGAATAAAGAGTCATACTTAAAGACTAACAGATTTATTCTTCACATGCGCTTTCCTGGGAGAAAATCCCACTTTGTCAGGTGCTTTGAAGATGGGTGAACTTAAGTGGGATTTTCTCCCAGGAGAGCTCATGTGAAAAATAAATCTGTCAGTCTTTAAGTGCCACATGACTCCTTGGTTTTTTTGCTGGACTAGACTAACATGGCTATCCCTTTGGAAATAGAAGAATGATTGATAGGCAGGGAGCACAGTAAGGTGTGGAGAGAGGATTGAATGGCTTGAGACTGGCTGGGCCATAAGGGAGGAGAGTGTGGGTTGTGAGGAAGGAGGGGGTTTGGATATGGTGCCCTATTTCTGTGTAGGGAGATGTTTCTGGGGGGAGGAGGGAGCAATTCTGTACTTACTGGGAATATATTCTATGACATGTCCTGAGCACAGCAGCAAAGTAATCATGTGATTATACAGTATTTGGGTAACCTTCCTAATCACCCCTTCCCTTTCATCCTGTACTCTTTGGGACAGGGAGCCTGTCTCCATGTCTGAATGCACCTAAGAAATGTGGGTGCTACTGAAGCATAAATATCAGACTGTAGCAAGGACCACCAGGAAGATCAAACAGCAGTTGCCTGTGGTTATTAAAGGAAGACTAGGTGGGGTGTTTAATAAATGCATATGCATACTATAGAGATTTGGTGTGGGCTGAATTATAATTGTGGTGAGGTGTTCACACCAGGCTGGAAGAGCTTAATGACTGAGGCTCAGAAAGGGTCAATTAACCAGTTAGACTACAGCTGAGTCGACTTAGGTGGCCTAAGGGATCCCTTGAATGATGATATTTCCAACTGAAAAGGAACAGGTGGGGCTGGTGGAAGTGGGGAAGCTGCTACTAAAAAGTGGCTGCAGTGAGGGAACCTGTAGCCACTCTCTGAATGTGAAAGAAGCAAGAAAACAAACCAGCCTAGGAGACTGAGTGTAGGAGAGGGCAGCAGATTTTAAGATGGTGCTGATCTTGGCTGCTGTTTGGGGGGGGTCACTGAGCTGGAGCCCAGAGGAGAGAGTGGAGCTGGGTCCCCTTCCAGTCGCTAGGGAAGTGTACTGTCTGGGCAGCAAAAGGAAGGAATGCCTGAGATGGTTCATGTGGAGACACTCTGGAAGGAGAGAATTTGGTGACTGACTGAGGTTCAGTCTCACAGGGAGAATACCCTGAGTACCGAGAGAGAGGCAGAAGGGGGCATCAGCTTGGGAAGAGGTTAATCCACAGGGCAGCCAGGTGGAGGTGCCCTAGTAGTGAGTTTACCCTGTGATGATAATTATTACTCATATCTAAGATATGATTAAGTTGCAATTAATTGGCTTAATTAATTGCAGTAGATCTGTCTGTAACTAGAAGAATTTTGAAACTGCATCTTAGTATGTTCTGAACTGGTTCTTTGAACAGAGAAGCATCATGCAGAGATTTCAGTTTCTATTCCCGCTGTGGCACGGCCCAATGCATGAAGTAAAACTAATGAGCCTTGAAAAGGAATGAGTGCAGAATACAAAAGGAAGCCTCTGTTTCCTAAGTGGCTGTTTTGGTCATTTGTTTTCTAATAGAGTTGCCTTTCTTTTTGTTGTTTTTCCTCCTATTTCCTTAATTTATTAATAGATAATAATTTTTGTAGCCAGGGGCAATTCTAGAGGGGGCCAAGATGTGCTGCCCCCCAAGTGGCCCTGATCCGGCTTTGAGCCTGCTGAAAGGGACTTGAAGCCAGGGATGGTCCATGCCGCTTGTGGGAAGCGGTAGGGAAGGTCCCTGAGTGGTGGAGACCATCCTTACTGCTTGTGGGAAGCAGCATGGACTGTCCCTGGCTTTGAGCCTCTTGGAGGAGACTTGAAGTGGAAGACAGTCTCTGCCACTTCTAAAGATGCATCAGGAGCCATCTGCGCTTTCCAGAACTGCCCCGGAGCCGGATCAGGCCACAGGCCAGAGGTGCAGGACCCGTGCCCTGTGGGCCCCAGCGTAGCAACGTCTCAGTTTGTAGCTTGGCAAAAAGCACACACTTTTCTCTTAAACAATATTTACCATAAGCACCTTATAAAACTGAAAGCAACTGAAGAAAGTTATGGCTCCCTCCCCAGTTTATGAATTTCAGAGTAATTTCTGTATAATCATTTTCATTGACTCCCCAGAGCAGTCATTTAATTAGACCCTGTGTACATGCCAGCTTTCCCAGTGTACCTATAGCCACAGAACTCCCTGCCGTAGACACAGCTTACGCCAACAGAAGGTGTTTTTCTGTTGGCATAGTAACATCACCTCCACGTGCAACCTTAGCTGTGCTGACAGAAGCGCTGTTCTGTTGGCATAGCTGCAACTCCCCTGGAGGGTTAGGGTTAGCGTGTGTGCATGCATGTGTGTGTGTGTTCGTTCCTCCATCAGCGCCTAAAACAGTTCCAGAGTGCTGGCCATCTTAGTCTAGTTTAGCAAACCAAGGAGTCCTGTGGCACTTTTTCTCCAATTCTGTCAGTTCTCTATCTTCAGGTGTGTGATGAAGTAGGATCTTCTCCCATGGCAGCTCGTGCAGACCCATCACAGTTACTTGCTATAGTAAGCTGTTCACCATCTGTGTTTTCTAAACTGCAGCCAGGCACCAGAGGGGACTTTTTTGCCATAAGCAAACAGCAGCATTGACCTTGTTTAAGTCCCAGGGAAACAGAACTTAAGCATGTGCTCATGTGCTGTCCTCAATAGGGACTGATTACTGAATCTGGGCCTAGATGCAGGCCTGGATTAAGGGGCCTTCGGGCCCCAGGCTGCCCTACCACTGAGGGTCCCTGCCTGAGCCAGGACTGTTGGGGCCAGAGGACACACGTGTCCTGCCCCTGGACCAGCTGTGGGTGGGGCTGGACTCAGGGCCGGTTGATGCACAATGCAGCTCGGCCCTGGAGGGCTGCACCAGAAGCTGTACCATGCACTAACTGGCCCTGGCCTCTGCTCCTGAGAGAACGGGGCTGGCCCACTCTGCCCCCAGGGTTTGACCAGCCAGCCAGGGGTGGGATGGGAGTGTGCCAGCAGAGGAGGGGCTCTCTCAGCACCTTCCCACCTGTCCCCAGCCCAGTGGGGGCTAAGCAGTTTGGCAGAGAGGACAGATCTGACAGGGACCATAAGGGCTGGAACCTGGGGACCCATTCAGGCTGGTGCCAGGGGCTTCAGCCCCTGTAATCTCTGCATTAATCCAGCCCTGCCTAGAAAAATAGGGCTGCAGAGTTGATGGCCCATCCTGTATGGATTAGGGAAGCTCAGTGTCCTGGACAAGCAAGCACCCAGATTTTTTCAAACTGAGCACCCAGAATTGCAGGTACCCAGAACTATGGGCCATTTTTTATATTTTGCCCCTCTCTGCGTCAGGCAAGGGAATAAGCTAGAGCAGTGTTCCAGCATCCCAGCTTGCCAGTTCTGTATCATTGCTGTGGATTTCCACTCTTGGCAGTATGTGCAGCAAATTCTCTTTGCCCTGGTTCCACTCATTGACCACATATGGTTGCACACATCCTGCCCAAATAGAGCAGTAGGCAGGAGCAGATCTGAGTCTGCACCTTTGGATGTAGAGCCAGGGCAAGCTACATGTACATACAACTGGGCAGGAGCCAGAAGAGATGAACTGACAGAGGGGAGGTTTCAGTTCCTTTCAAACTTTCTGGTGCTTCCGGTGATCTGGCAGCACTCTACTGATAGGAGGGCACTATGGTAGATCCTAGCATATGCAGTGGTGTTTTAGCTTTGCTGCTCCCAGGGTACCAGAGAGATAAGGTGGGCAAGGTCATATCTCTTATTGAACCATCCTCTGGTCTGTGAGCGACACAGGCCTTCAGACTGCACAGAGCTCTTCTTTCCAGTCTGCTAATATATATAACCCATGCTAACCTGGTATGGGTCTCAGTCCCCTCTAGTGGTTGCATCATGCAAAACATACGAGTTGATGTGAGCCTTCTAGCTCAGAGGCACCCGAAGAGGCTGTCACCAGCAGTTCTCTCAGCTTAGGCATTTAGAACTAGAGATTGGGGGTTCTGTTACGCTGCTGCAGCATTCCTGGGGTGACCTTCTCCAAGCACAGAGCACAGGTCCCCCTTCTAGCGCCATGGTCTGGGTTTGAACTGTTCAAAGGCATCAACCAATTCCATCCTGTAGTTTGCTATTTGCTTTGGTGTGTCTGCCTGTAGGTGTGACGTGATGTTAGGACGCTCCTTGAATGCACTCCTTCCAGCGTCTCATTAGCTTGCACTTAATCACATCTCCACTGCATGAGCTAACAAGAAAGGATGTCAATATTGTTTTAAATAGCTTGTCATTCTTGCAGCGATTAGCAAAAACCTGGTGCCCATGGAAATTAACAGCATGGTATGGACCGTGACTAAGAGCCCTGAAATGGGGAGTTGTATTAGTATACTTCAGTATGAAGATTTGTCTCTTCATCCAGCATTTCTTTCTCTGGTGTACTGGCAGGGAAACAATCATTGTCTCACACCCAGACCAGCTCACACCCTGCCACCCTTGCAGTGAGGGCGAGGAGAGACTAGGGGAGATGGTGTCTTTGTTTCCTTTCTCCTCTCTCCACCTGGTAGCTCAAGGGGCTGCAGGATCTTCAAAGCATCTGATGAAGTGGGATTTTCTCCCACGAAAGCTCATGCAAAAAATAAATCTGTTAGTCTTTAAGTGCCACAGGACTCCTTGTTTTCCTTTTTATTGTGTAGAAACAAGCCAGAAGGAGATGAGAGTTAATCCAAAGCCTGCTGGAGCCCGGTGAGAGTCTGTCCATAACCTTGCATGGCTTTGGGTAAGGCCCTGTGAATGACCCACAGCGGTCCCTGAGCTCTCCCCACCTCCCGTTATCTCTCTACCTTCACTGAGGGGCTCCTTCCCCATCCCCCAGGCTGCCACAAATTGTTCTGAAAGTGTACCAAGGCTCCAGAAGACCAAAGGACTTGTCTTGTCTTGTCTTGTCTTGTCTTGGAAGAGGGGGTGTTTACTCTCCCAGCCCCTCCTAGCACCCAAGTCTAAATGCTTGACCAGGGACTGCAGTTGTCTCCCGTGCCCAGTCAAAGACCTCTGGTAGTGACTTGCAGCTGAAGAACAGTGCACAAACAGCCTAATTCCTGGCATTTACATTCTGGCATTTTAAGTGCTTGACTTTGCAGCGTATCTGTGGGGGGTTTTTTTGGAGGGGTGTGTTAACTGGTTGTGTGGTCTTTGGTTTGGGGTGCAATTTCTTACTTTTTCTGAAAACTTAAAAATTGAAATACCAATGTCATTGAGTGAAGCTGTGTTAACCCCCATGTACATCGTTAGTGCTGTTTGAATCATCAGGTCCACTGCATAGTTCTCTTCCACGTGAGCTAAAGGCATGAGGGGTGGCAGCCATAGAAGTCTATTATGTTCTGTGCTGGCTTGTCACTAGAGGACGCACACATTGCCACAGGGTTACATGGCTGTTTAATGTTTGGATTGAGGAGGCCTAAGTTTCAGTCCAGTTCTGGTGGGAAATGTTCTCTAGCAGGTGCAAACACTTCAGTTTCTCGCCACACCTCCTCTGCTCCTATCACCACACTTCCCAGCTCCTGCCCCTCACTTGCTGCTGTCCTCCCGGCTGTTCCTCCTGCTTGCCTCCTGTCCTGTTCCTGGCTGAACCCTCCAGCTCAAACATGTGCCCATGGTCCCCCACCTCGGTTCATGTGCTCCCAACCCTCCAGTTCCTTTTCCTTCTGTCTTCTCTCCCTTCTTCCTCTCACCAACCCTGAACTTCTGTCCCTCTCTGCATCTGCCCCTTCCCCTCTTCTTCATCCCTCTACCTTGGCATCACATCACTTCTCCTCCTCCCCCATGGTGCCCACCAACAGCAGGGGGGTGCATTCCTCGCTGCTCACTCCAGGCGTCGGCCATTGTAAGGGAACCAAATTCTTTAGTCACGGCTCAGGTGGGAAAGCACAGCTCAGGGCTGCACTGCAGCTGTGCCATTGTAGCGTTGAGCAATACTACCTGAACCAGCAGGAGAGCTGCCTCCTTCAGCATTGCAACTCCACCTCTCTGGGGTGCTGTAGCTGGGTTGGCAGAAGCCCTTCTGTCACTGGAGCTCTGTGTGCACGAGAAGTCAGGATGGTATAACCGCATCACTCAGGGTGTGGATTTTCCATACGTCTGGCCAACGTAGCTATACCCACTTCAGTTTGTACTGTAGACCAGGAGGCAGTCTGTCTACCCCCATGTTGGAGCACTCTCAGATTTTGGGGTGGAGGGCAGATGCTATCTGGTGACATGTAGGTGCTGTGAGGGGATGGAGCATGCTTGGTGCAGATGGAATCTTGAGAAATTTAGCTGTCAAAGTCACGGTTACTGAGTATGTGTAAACAAGGACTTTCAGAGGCTCTACTTTGGGCATGTTTCCACAGGGATTGCACAAGGCACATCGCTGACACCAGGGAACCCCCACCCCCCGTTTTCAATCACTGCTCCAAAGCATGAGGGCACTGGTGGTTCCCAGTGAAGTGTTGGAAGAAGCAGTGCATTGTTTCCTAATCTTGGTCTTGGAAGTGACTGAACCATTTTAGCTGAAACTTTTCCACAATAAATCAGCCTGAGGAAGACACGAGGCAGAGAAAATTTCAGCCTGAATGGTTGGGGTCTGGCAAAGGTATTAGCAACTGAAAACAAGATCTTACAATGGATGATGATGGGCAACCTAATGATAGGCATCACTACAGGTGCTACATATAATTAAAAGCATTAAGATCACTTCCCCAGAGCCTCACTCTTGGGAAAATTGAGGATCATTTTCAAAAACATTCCAGGCACATTTTCACCATAGGAAAAAGCCTGGGCTCTGATACTGGTGAAGGAACTGCTGATGTCACCTAACCACGCCACTTTCCAGAATGATGGCACCCACTGACCTACACTTTCTAAAGGAAATTGTGATTTTTGGTATGCAACTTGAGACACCTTAAAGAAAATAAATGGTTCTCTACCTTCTCAGACTCCTGCATCCCTTTCAGGGGGCTGCTTTGTCTTACATACCCCAAGTTTCACATCACTTAAAAACTACTTGCTTACAAAATCAGACATAAAACACAAAAGTGTCACAGCACACTGTGACTGAAAAATGGCTTACTTTCTCATGTTTACCATATCATTATAAAATAAATCAATTGGAATATAAATATTGTACTTACATGTCAGTGCATAGTATATAGAGCCATATAAACATGTCACTGTATGAAATTTTAGTTTGTACTGACTTCGCTAATGCTTTTTATGTAGACTCTTGTAAAACTAGGTATGTTTTAGATGAGTTGATGTACCCTCTGGAAGACATCTGTGTACTGCAGGGATACATGCATCTCTGATTGAGAATCACTACCTTAAAGGGTCCTGATTGGCAGAAAGACCTGAGCACTGGCCC
Source organism: Podocnemis expansa (assembly GCA_007922195.1). Lineage (NCBI taxonomy): Eukaryota > Metazoa > Chordata > Testudines > Podocnemididae > Podocnemis > Podocnemis expansa. The sequence continues at coordinate 5,771,396 of ML682039.1, forward strand.
TCTAAAAAAACAACAAAAGTCATGTGGCACCTTAAAGACCAAAAGATTTCTTTGGACATAAGCTTTGATGGGCTGCAACCCACTTCATCTCACGAAAGATTATGCCGTGAAGGCTTATGCCTGAAGAAATCTGTTAGTCTTTGAGGTGGCACAGGACACTCATTGTTCTTGCTCTACACAGACTAACACGGCTGCCCCTCTGGAACTTGCCCTCTGAAAGTCAGGCCCTTAAAGGTGCCCAAGACTGGGCACTCAGAATCACTTTGAAAAATGGAGACACCCAGGTAGAGTGTCCTGTGATCCCTTGTGTGTGCTCGTGGTGAGGAGTGTGTCTCCTGGTGAGCACTGTTTTGGCTAAACTGATCCAGTTTCTTCTCTCTGATGGAGCCATGGATATTCCTGTTAGATTCTGAGCCAAAGCACTCACAATGTGTGTGATTCTCTGTAGGCCTGGATATGATGCTGGAGTCAGGGTTTTATACCATCACTTGATCCTCAGAGAATATAGATCGAGACAAATGCTGCTGAGTTGACCACGCAGGAAAATAATTTTTAGCAGTGGTACTAGCTAAATTGAGTTCACTTTCTGCAGAGAAGTCTCTGATGACCTTTATAAAAAAAGACAGCCATGCGCTCAAGAGCACGGAGTGATGACCTTGCTGTAGAGATTGCCTTATTTGGGGCTGAAACCAGTCTGAGGACTCCACTGGCAGGATTTATTTAGTATTCCAGTGTTTTGAAAATGTTTCTGTCCTTTCACTGTAGGGGCACATGGGCAAATTAGTAATGAATGCTTCCTCTTGGAATTAACAATAATCCATCTGCCCTGAACTTTCATATGTTCTACTCAAATCACCTCCTGCTCAAACGCCTGGAGAAACAAAGGAATGAACAGATCTCCAGGTTGTGATGTACAACCATTGCTATGGAGACAGTTGGAAGAGAGTAGCAGTGCTTGGATCTGTGGGATTCTTCTGTGTCTCTCATGTCTCTTTTTCCTACTACCCCAAATCCCCCTCACTCCTGCTACGACACTCCAGCCCAGCAGCTCTTGGGAGGAGATCCCTGCTGGCTGCTTTGAGGTGGCCACAGCTTTGTGCCTGCCTGTTTCCAGCCCTCGTGGTGGTCTCTGAGGCACACAGGTCTGTGTCACATTCAGCTTTTGATTGGGAGTCTAGCTGGCCAGTGCTAGTCCTCCTTTCATTCTCAGAGTCCCTGTCTGCACTAGCAATGGTGCATGCCTGTGCATCACGCAGAGGATATGTCGCAGCCCAGTGGACATACCACGCAGCATATGTCCTGTAGACCTGCCAGTCTTGCTCTCTGTCTCTAGTCAGCCCTCATACGTTCCTATCTCTTGTGAGCACACCTGCTGCTCATATGTTGGGGGGCCCCAGCCGGGTTTTGTCACAGTTCACTACGACTGGGATTGGGTTGAGCATACTCCTGCAGGCTGCTTGGCAGATGGAACAAAAGGGGTCATTGTTTGACCCAGCTCTCGTGAACCAAGTCTCCTGTTTCTATAGACTTCCTATCACTTGAGGTCTTTGTGTACGTAATAAGTTACAAGAAGACGAATGGGAAACTCGGGGTAGGGTGTCCACAATGGCCCAAGGATTTAGGAGTGCAAGTCCCTCTGACTTGGTGTCCGTTCTATTTCTTTGAATTTCTCTGATTTTACTAACGAAGTGGTGAGTGTTACTGTCATGCTCTAGAGGCTAAGCGCATGTACTCTTTCCCCTGTTCATCACCTGCAAAATACTTGTCACAAAGCACTCTGGTGGTTTTCCAGACTCACTTTGTTGTCAGCCATTTTAGTCCCCTTTGTTTAGCTCTGGTTAAATAGTCTCCTTGGTAACTGAAGGGAGAAGTTGACATTTTTTTTCTTCTGTCATTCTGAGTATCAGGTTTGATTTTCTGCGTATCTCACAATCACAACCCACTTCACAAAGAGGAATCTTTGGTCTACAATTCACCGTTAACAAATATTTGGTGTTTACTTTCTGCTTTCAGAGCATGTTTTCACATCCTATAGCTAGGGGGCTTAATGAATCAGATCTTTTAACAAAGACAGTTGCATTCAAATAATTTAGGTTTAAAATGCCCATTTGTGATTGTAGAGAGACAGGGTGGGTGAGGTAATTATCTTTTATTGGGCCAATTTTTATGTGTGTGTGAGAGAGAGAGAGATGCTTTTGAATCACACAAAGCTCTGTTTGGCTCAAAGCTTGTCTCTGTCCCCAGCAGAAGATGGCCCAATAAAAGATAATTACTCCACCCATTTTGTCTCTCTAATATCCTGAGACCTGCACAGCTACACCTATGCAACATACATTTTTTACTGTTTTTATTTCACAGTAAACACAAAGCATGTCAGATATATTGCTTCAGCTGTACATTTGCCTCCAAGCTGGTGCTTTGACCTAAGATCTATCTGATAGCAGAAAACCCTGGCGTGTCAGTCTTTTGCCTCCTTGTTCATGTTGACACTCAGCAGCTGTAAGACAAACAGACATGAAATACTTTATAGGGACACAAGAGACAAGGAGAATAGGTTGCCTGGATACGTTGGTAACTTCAGGGGAAAAGGCTTTTCACAAGCTGCCATAATGCCTGCTGGCAGTCAGTCTAACCACCCATGGTATTTGGTCATCTATTCTTTATTTCAGGTTATTTAGTACCACGTCAGGCATAAATGCAGGCACTAGATTTTTGCTCTTGATAGAACATTGTCAGGTGCATTTTTTAATGGTGAAGCTTGTAAACCGAGTGAGAGAAATATTTGTTCTTGGCATCTCTTAATGTTTGAAAGCCACATTATACAGTCCATGCATTATAAAATTTATACTAAAAGCTGTGGGTCGCATTGTTATCAGGAGGACTGTGGGTCAGATTCAGTGTAGACTGGCAGGTGGTGTAAGCTGGTTTTCCTTGCCCTATTAGAACTGCCTAAATCAGTACTTGCCCATTCTGCCACTGTGTAAGGGAGTTTGTGCTGGACTAACTGAAACAATGAGGAGCCAAATGAAGTTATAAATAATTGGTGCCATTCCAGCACCTCACTTGTTAGACGACCTGACATCTGTGATGTAGGAATCAAAGGGTGTGTGTGCTCAAGGAACTCTGAGAAAGAAGGTCAAAAAGCTAGGCTGTGGTGTGACAGGCTGCTCCCCAGATCCAGTCCAATGTGCTGCCGTGACTCCCCAATTCCCACTCCTGAACCCCAATTTGCCCTGCTTTGCCAATTGACCACTCACTCCTGAGTCAGCCCACTCCAACCTCTGGCATGCGACCAGTGCCAAGCAGTGGGTGTATGCCCTCTGGCTACTCGAGGATTGTCCCCCAGCAAGCACTCCCAGCCCCAGACACTACTGCTGAGCCACTGTCTACAGACAAAGTGGGCTGGAGCCACGAAAGCTTATGCCTGAAGAAATCTGTTAGTCTATAAGGTGCCACAGGACTCTCACTGGTTTTACTGTCTATAGAGACTGGGACCCACTCCCAATCACCATACACTCAAGTCCATCCATTTAACAAAGAAATGGATCGGGCCCAGCCTTCTTCCCTCACACCCTCTAAAGATTGCACAACTTTAGATAAAACAATGACTAGTTTATTGATCAGATTATAATTCTAAGTAAGAGTATGGCCAATCATGGCAGAATCACAATATAAATGAGTTGGGAGAGACTACAAAGAATTAAAAGGTAAAACACACATACTCACCCAATATCTCTGCCTCAACTGACCTCACAGTCCAAGTTCATGCTCAAGGTGTTTGGCTGTCAGATATTTCTACAGCCAGTCTCTGCCTGTGACCAAGCAGGGCCCAGATCTTGCTTGGAGTTGTTTCAGGATGGGGATTCCCAGGCAAAAAGCCCCAAATCCCTCCTAGTGTCATTCTTTGTTTCCATTCCAGACAGAGGTGATCCCTTGGCCCGAGCCTAAGCCACCTCAATTAGCATATCTTTGTTGCCTCTTCCCGGTGGTAGCCTGCTCAATGCTGCTGGGAGAGAGCTCCATCCATCTCTCATCCCCTTGAGCCCTGGAAAACATGTTACACCTCTGTGCACACGCCTGAGGTTGTAGGAAATGTGGTATCATACTAATCATGTAGAATAGGCTATGAACATCCATAAAGAAACGTTGCATAGTGTAATTGGCAACAAATCATACCATCACAGTGTACAAGTGAACAGGAAAAGCATATAGATCATAACACAGGGTGCACAGATATGCATCCCTTGATAGAGGGGTCTCAAACTCAAATCACCATGAGGGCTGCATGAAGACTAGTATGTTAGCCCGAGGGCTGCACCACTCTTTCTTCCACTGTTGTTCCTTTTTTCAACACCGAAGACATTTCAAGGGGTTTAATAACTAATTAATCTTGAATGGAACTGTATTACTGAGTGTTTGTATTTATTTACACTCAATAATGCACTTCCATTCAAGATGGCAGTATCATTGGTAAGACAAAGAGTAAGTATGTAAGAATTACTTCTTTTCAAGATGTAGGTAGGAAGACAAAGAGTAAATAAGTAAACGCACTTTAAATTTTGGACAGTCAATTATTTGAGAGATTCTAAGTGTAGTTGCATGCTGCAGGAAATAACGTGAGGGGCCATATGCAGCCCACGGGCCACAAGTTTGAGACCCCTGGGCTAAAAGATGGGTGGTGAGCCCAAGCCCCACACAAGAGGTGTTGCATAGATGTGCCTCCCCAGGGAGGTTCCAGAAGGGTAGCTGTGTGTATTGCAGAAGCAGCTATTTCCCGGTGGATTGTTCTGCTGCCTGCTCAGGGCCACGTAGGAACAGATTGCTCCCCCTAGTGATCCAGCCCATTTTGTGGGGCACAATTTCCTGCTCATCCCTTCACCCTGTGCATCTGTGCAGGGGCCACTCACAGGTTAGCACAGATTTTTCCCCATTCCAAGGCCATGCAGGACTCTTGCTTGCCAGTTCTACCTCTTAACTGATCTCTTGTAGAGTTAGCCTGAGGCTTGTTTCTGTCATCTTGCTTCTCACAAGCAGGAATATTTTGCATGTACAGAATCATAGAAGATGAGGGCTAGAAGGAACCTCAAGAGGCCATCTAGTCAACCCCCTGATCAAAGCAGGACCAACCCCAGCTAGATCATCCCAGCCAAGACTTTGTCAAGCTGGGCCTTCAGAACCTCTAGGGATGGAGATGGCATCACCTGCCTAAGTAATGCATCCCAGTGCTTCACCACCCTACTAGGTAAAAGGCTTTTCCTCATATCCAACCTAGACCTCCTCACTGAAACTTGAGACCATTGCTCCTAGTTCTGCTATCTTCCACCACTGAGAACAGCCCAGCTCCATCATTCATGTAAACCTCTTCTGGAAGTTGAAAACTGCTATCAAATCTCCACTCACCCTTTTTTTCTGCAGATTAAACAAGCCTTGTTCCCTCAGCCTCTCAAGTCATGTGCTCCAGTCCCCTAATAGTTTTTGTTGCCCTCTGCTGGACTCTCTCCAGTTTGTCCATGTCCTTTTTATAGTGGGGGGCTCAAAACTGGACACAATACTCCAGATGAGTCCTCCCTAGGGCCAAATAGAAGAGAATATCTTACCAAACAGCTGGGTCATTGAACTAGAATTTTGATGGCTCAGAGACTGACCTCGGGAAACAACCCTAGGGGAGTGAAATGAGACTGCTCCACTGAGCAGCTGAAAGTGACCTGAGCAGTGGCAGATCAGGGGCCACAGGGCCCCTGGACTTCCCCACAGTGGGGCTCCACTCACTGCAGGGCCTTCCACCACCAGTGGGTCAGTTGCAGCCTTGCCGGTCAGCCCCAGGGGGAGACGGGGCTGACTGCCGCGGATGGTGCAGCTTCCAAGGGCCACACTGTAGTCCATGTACGTGTGGTGGGCCTGCTCTGCCCCTGGGGACAGAGTGGCTGGCCCAGGGACGGGGTAAGACTGGGAGAGCTCAGCCTGTGGGCTGGCTCACCCTGCCCCTGAGGGTGGATCAGCCAGCCTAGGGGTGGGGTGGGAGCTCAGAGCCCAGCCTCAGGCTGGCCCCCCCCCGTTTCCCTTCTCAGTGCCAAGCTGTCAGCAGGGCAGAGGGGCCCCCACATTGTGGTGGGCCCCTGGGCCTGGGTCCCTTTGGCCCCTGCAGTAATCCACCCCTGGACTTGGGCAACTTGTAGGAGTCTGAGGTGGTTGAAGATGAATGATGCAACTGGCACGTCTCTCCTCCTTTCAACCCTGAGCTGGGATGCTAGGGAGCTCCATTCTCACATGAAGCAAGAAGCCAACAGATCTTTACCCCCCAAAGGCCTGAGACTGGCAAGTCTTAAGATTCATTTGCTCTCAGGAGGTATCTGTGCTACAGTGGCATAGCTAAGCTGCTATAGCACAGACACTGTCTACATCAGGGGAAAGGAGATTTCTGTCAGTGTTATTAATCCACCTCCCAAACAGGCAAATTTTCCATTAACCTAGCCACGTCATTTTCCATGTCTTCCATTAACCTAGCCATGATTAGCTGGATCTAACTAGATTGCACAGGGTGCAAAATTTTTCACAGGCTTGAAGGACATACCTAGCTTGATCTAATTTTTAAGTGTACACCTGGCCTTACCGAAGGGTTGAGATGGCCTCAAGACACACAGTTCAGCTCCGGCTCAGAAGTTACCTAGGGCTCTGTGTTCAGATCCATGTGCTCTGGTTTGAACCCCATTCTCCTAACAATTGTGCCTGTTACTGGTTCATACAGTGTTGAAAACTGAGATTTATCTGGCTCTCCCGCTGTTGCTGCAGTTGGTGCTAGGAATGCAGGCAGAATAACTGTGGACTGCACCCCAGTGTTTTCAATCCAGTGTTGGTTTGATCTGCTTGGAGTAGTGAGAAAATGCAGCAGTAAAGTTCCAGGGGCTGGTGTGCCGCTTCCATCACTACCATGGGTGGAGCTTCAGTGGAAAAGTGGAAGCCTGTCTCTCCAGCCTGAATGCAGGTGCAATGAAAGAGGTTGCAGCTATTGTGAAAATGCCAGTTGAGGCTTCCCTAGATTTAATAATATAGAACAAAGGGTCTTGAGTTTCACTGTTCATGAAAGTTACCTCTTATGTTAGTGAAAAAATGGGGCAATTTCAGGCTCCCAAAATCTTTTATTTGGGACTATTGGTCAATGAATGAAGAGATGTAGAAAAGGCAAGACAGTAATCAGCAGGGGCATCGGCTAACGGGGCTCAAACCCCAGGTCACTGCGCCAGAGCCCTGGCTGCACTGCAGCATCGGTGTGCTTAAAGTTTGTGAGCCCTGAATCCAGGTGCCCAAGCCCCTGGTTTTTTCAGGCCAGGGGCGCTCCTGGTAATCAGACTGAATCTCAAGTCATTTATTAATCACAGTAAAACAAGCATTGAGGCCTGTGGCACTTAAGATCTAACAAATTTATTTATTGCATGAGCTTTCATGGGAGAAAATCCCACGCATCTTCCTCTATATGCTGTTCCCCAGTGTTTGAATCGTAACAACTGCTTTGATTTGCTGTTACAGTGTGACATGATCCCATGACTTACACTTCCCTGCATTTAGTTCCTCCTATTGTGTAAGTTCCCCCATCTTCAAAGCATCTGACAAAGTGGGATTTTCTCCCGTAAAAACTCATACAATAATTAAATTTGTTAGTGTTTAAGTGCCACAGGACTCCTTTATTGTTTTACTGAACTAGGCTAACACGGCTGCCCTGGCTGGAACTTATTAATTACAGGAAAACCTTGGTAATTTCACAGGAGTCTGAATGCTCTCTGTTCTTTGAAGGAGTTTTTCTTCTTTTTAGCTCCCTTAGACCTATTTGACAGTATAGCTTTTTCTCTCATGAGGCAATATTGACACACAGAATGAGAATATTTTTGGTTCAGAGGCTTTAATTCACTGCAGGCCTGGATGACTTGTGGCCCTCAGAAAAGATTGTCCTTGATGTGTCCGTTCTCTAAAATAAGAACATATTGCATCTAAGCTTCCAGGGAATTTTTGCGTCTTGCATAAAATAAGGCAGAACTCTGATATAGATAGTTTGGGGTCAATTTCTAGAAGAACTTGGAAGTGAAGCTGGACCAACATCTAGCTCTCTAGCCAGTAACTTAAATTTAATCACTTTAAGTGTTATGTTTGAAATCATCTTGAAAGCAGCTTTCTTACATCCAACTTCTTGAAATGTAACTTCATTATGGCAAGTAATTGCATGCTTGGGAAAGATCAAAGACTGCAGCTGTAGCTTCTGACTCCACTAGCCGCAACAGTAACCCAGCAGTGGGCAAACCCCCCACCCCAAAACCCAACTTAGGTGTGGGAATCATGGAGGAAGCCCTCAAGAAATTCATTTTTAAGCACTTGAAGGAGAGGAAGGTGATCAGAAATAGTCAGCATGGAGTCAGTGAGGTCAAGTTGTACCTGACCAATGTGATTGCCTTCTCTGTGCATGTGGGGAAGGTGGTGGGCATGATAGACCTTGACTTTAGGAAAACGTTGATACCATCTCCCACAGTAGTCTTACCAGACAGCTACCAACATATTGGGCAGTATTAGTAGCAGCATTGCCAGAAGATGGAGGGATGTGATTATTCCCCTCTACTCAGCACTGGTGAGGCCACATCTAGAGTACTGTGTTCAGTTTGGGGTGCCCATTACAAGGAAGATGCAGACAAATTGGAGAGGATCCAACCCAGGGTAATGAAAATGATTAGGGGGCTGGAACTGTGGGGCCCATGACATATGAAGAGAGACTGAGGAAAGTGGGCTTGTTTAGTCTGCAAAGAGAAGAGATTTATAGCAAAGAGTTGGGGGGGGGGGGGAATTTGGTATTAACTACCTGAAAGAGGGGATCCAGGGAGGAAGAAGCTAGGCTGTTCTCAGATGTGGCAGGTGACAGAACAAGGAACAGTGTTCTCAAGTTGCAATGGGGGGAGGCCTAGGTTAGTGTAGTACAGTGTTTCCTAAACTAATTTGGCCATGGGATACTTTGGGGCTTGGAATATATTGACAGAACACAGGCATGCTGGTCGGTGGGGGGAGCGAGAGGAGTGGATCGTACCCCCTCCCCCCAAAAGGCTTCATGTTATTACCCAAAAGCTGATTTAGAAGAGTTGGGTTTTTTGGGGATGTCATTTAATTTACAAAAAACAAAAGTAATAAAGCAGGAAGAACAAAGGAAAATCATCTGAATGAACAACTGTGTTTCTGACAGGAGGATGGTTAACAACCCTATAATTAAGTACAAAAATTAAGTACAAACCCAAAACTAAACATCAGTATAAAAGTCAAAAGAAGGACAGTTAGTGTCCTTCTTGTGTACAAAAATAGGAAGGATAATTTTGCTCAAAAAAGGATTGTCCTTCCTTAAAGCTTAAAAAAACCCATTTTTATGAAAAATAAGCACAAAGCAAATTAAATACAGAAAAATATTTTTAAATTTTGTGAAGATTTCCAGAGAAGGAGAGGAGTTGCTGCTAATGGAAAGACAGGGAAGGGATTTGTGATCATAAGATGCAAAGCACTCTCCTCATTTAAAAAAAAAAAAAGTCCAATGTTACTTATTTTTATTTTCCAGTAGTTTTCTGTTGTAATAACAAATTTATAAAAACACAAAATTTGAAAACAACAAGAGTCCTGTAGCACCCTAAAGGCTTTCTCTGGGCATAAGCTTTTGTGGGCTCCAACTCACTTCATCATCTGAAAGCTTATGGCCAAAGAAATCTGTTAGTCTATAAGGTGCCACAGGACTCTCGTTTTTGCTATATACAGACTAACACAGCTACAGCTCTGGAAATTTTTTTTATAAAGATTCAGAAGAGTGAGTGAGGATGATGGAAACAAAAGGTTACATATAAACAAAATCATAATACACTTTCTAGAGACTAAACTTAACAGGCTAACCTCCTGCCTAAAGTAGTATATCTTCCCACCCCTGCCAAGTCTTCTACAACGTTACAGCCAAAGCTGGTTGAGATCTTGTTTTCATGAAAGTAAAAGGACTGCCCGTTTAATTCCTAGGTGCAAGATAAGGTGGTGTCTTCTTTGACAACTTCTTATACCCACAAAGGTTCATTGTCTCTGTTAAAGAACAGGACAGTCCCTCATTATTTGTTTTCAGTACACTGCTTCCATGTAAATTTCACATCTCTCTAACTCTCTATGTAAATTGATATCCATTGTATAACCTTCCAGTGTTTAATTTACATCTAAGTAGGGAGAAATGCAGTGTATTTTGTCTGACCAAGGACCTGTTTGTCAACTCTGTCTTAACATAGCCTTTAAGAATTTAATTTGAACACACTCTTTACATTGTATCCATACATTTCACAATATTAGTGACCAGTTTGACCCTGGCCCTCATTTAATATTTTGCATGATCTTCTTTGGGGAGCCAGAATACACATACCAGAATAAGCATATTCCTGTGACCCCCCCACCCTTTCCAGTTGCCATTGAGTGGTTCTTTGGACACAAAAATGTACTCTTTGCTTCTTTTATGGAACAGCCACCAAAGGGAGACTATCATAGTCTCCTCAGGCGTGCCTCGTTAAGCATTGCTGTTATAGTCTAATAATTATGCATGGAAGGTGGTGGGCTGCTTCATGGAAAGCAATAGTGAGTGACAAAGATCCGTCTTCACTCAGATGAAGAATTTTTTTATTTGGAAAAGACACTGACGTTTCTTGCTTGTCATGTATGTAGTAACCGTGACTAGGATGAATTCTGCACATGCAATATTGATGTTTTTCTCTGAAGTTGTGGATAACATGCTGATTTTTGGGCAGTGCATTGTGTTTTGGCTTTCATGATGCACTTAATCCTCTTGGAATTTTCATGGGTTAAGCCAGTTTATGAAGTTAACTTGGAAATAGCTGCTAGGTTCATTGGTAGTGACAGGTTTGATGTCTAGCACAAATGGTGCTGTATGCAATAAAATAGTGTTTGCATTTAAGGGGGGCATTATAAACTTGTAGGGCAACCCCTTCTTATTACAGTGGACAAAGGTTCACAAGTTTACAGTGCAAAGTAGCTTGCACTGGGAGAAGCTAACCTGCTTACGTAGCTTACATGACATGGAAATCTCTCTGCATTTCACACAAGTTCCCAGGAAGTGACTGGGCTTGGGAAGTACAAAATAGTTAGACTTATTAGTGGTTCAGTCACTGTTTTTAAATTAAGAGTCAAACTCTCTGCTGGTGGTAGAACTCCACTGACTTCAGTGGAGTTGCACCAGCCAGGGGCTGGATCTGAAGACCCTGAAATCGTAGTCAAAGATCATAAGTATGTCTTAGCCGGGAGAGGTCAAACTTTGTGTACACCCCTTGGGGGCGTGGAAGGTCCCAGACTCGCTTTTCAGCTGTTCAGACACCTGTGACCAGGCATGGCTCCGGCCTGGGTAGACTGCTGTCCTGTCCCCTCCTGCTCATTTGGGTCACTCAGACTGGTTAACTCCTCCTGATTCTTGTCTCACCAAAGGCAGAACCTCCTTCGTTTTCGGGGATAGGGGAGAAGGGGGGAGAAGTATGTGCAGCTCTCAAACAGTCAGCAAACCTCAACAATACAGCAGCTGCCGTTTCATCATGTGAGGTCTTTTTGAAAAATGAGACTACATAAAGATAATCTAAGATCTGAAATAAGGCGGCTACTTGACTGCTGGCTCAGCAGCTGTGAGGACTGAGCTATGGATCAGGAGAGAGCAAGATGCCACTGTGACTTACACAGTAAAGAGATGGTAACAGTTGCCTTCCATAGCTGCACCATTCTCTCTCCCCCATCCTGACTGGCTTTCATCCTGCCAGTGGCTTCTTTCCTGTCAGCCAAGGACAGGCTTTGAAAGGTGGAAGCCCAGCACTTTGGACTTCTGGAGGGGCCGCGGTCCTAGCTGAGTTATTTCAGCATGTATCAGTTTGTGGCTCCTCTCTTTGGGATTTTTATGTGCAGACCCAAGTGGGTTCTTCCTACTGGGCTGTCATTCCACTTTTCAAGTGGAAAAAAATATATATTCTGTTGTAGGTTCTCAGAAGTGACCAGTGCTTTTTAGATTCTGAACTCAAGATACAGTTTAAAGGGCTCTGACTGTCAGAGGAAGTTACAAAGGCCACAGTACTTTTGAAAATCACTTTCTGTTAAGGTCATTCCAAGTCAGTCATCATTCTTGAAACATTAGGCTAATATAATCCCACTGAAGTACTGATGTATTCAAATCTGGTAAGACAAGGATTTGGATTTTGTACTGAATATTTGAAAATATAGCACGTAGAAGCTATTTTTGATTAATTCTTTGCTTCCTGATCTAACCATGCAAGCCTAGGACATTACCTATCCTCCTCAGACAGCGGCTGGGCCACATATATGGGAGGTTCACAAATCTGCCTCAGCCAGCACTAACAGGAAGTATTTCTTAGCTCAGGCAATAGAGACTCAGGGCATGTCTACACTGCTGGAGGCATTGTTGGCAGTGCAGGATCAGTTCTGTGGGATTGATTGAGCGGCATTGGAGACCCTTCGGTTGATCTGGAAGTCAACACCATTAATCCATCTCCACAAGAAGAGGAATGCTCCTATGCCAACAGGAGGGCATTTACCATTGGCGCAATGCAGTGAGGACGTCATTGTAAGCAGAAGTTAGGAAGTCAATGGGAAATGCACAAGCTATAGTCTTGCATGTCTCCCATTGACTGTCACCAAAATCCGCCAGCAATGTACAGCAAGCCCAAATCTTCACAAGCCAGAGGTTGTAGGTTCAATCCCAGCTGCTGACCAACTACTTAGAGGGCATGACATTGTAACACCAATTGCTGTTGGATTGTTTTGCCAAAGAGAGTCTGACGCTGCAAAGCAGAATCCTCCTCCACTCCCAATGAAGTGCTAGAAGTAGTATTTAGAAGACTTCTTGAACTCTGGACTCCTGTTTTCAGGCTGCATTAATGCAGGATCACTTGTCCAATCTACTAAAAAACAGCAGCAAAATTCTAACTTGGCCCCAGATCTCACTCAGTTTTGAAGCTGCACTAACTTCTAAGGGAGTTTTTGGTGTTTGGAGGGAGGGAAACAAAATTAGGTTTATGATGGAAACTTGGTTGCATCCTTAATGGTGGGTCAGCTGTCACATTCCAGAACAAGCCTATTTTAAGCACTCTTTATACTCCAGGTCCTGGACTTCAAGTGGCAATGCTGTTTTTCAGATGGCAGTCCCTGCTGCCTGGTTTGTTCAGCTTTAACTTGGCAAACTTTGCTAAATAATTTGCAACCCTCCATAAATTTCACTTCTCTTGGCTCTCGTTCGTTAAAATTCATGTTGGGAGTGATGACACCATTTCAATAATAGAAGGATTTCTCGTGTTTGAGAATGTTGTCATGACAACCGCGGCAGGTCCACGGAAAGAGGGCAAGCTAGTAGTTATCAGAAAGGTTACAACAGTTATTACTGTAAAGGTAAATCTTGTTACAAATAACAGCAGAGACGCAGAGAGGAGCGAACAGGGTTCCTAAAGCAATTGTATGTGTTCTCATTTTCTCTCTCGGAGAAGCTGTGTGTCAGAAAGAGGAAAGGAGAAGGAAGGAGGGGGCTGAATTTGACCTCTAAGCTGAACACACCCAGTAAATTTCTGCAGTGAACACTGATGTTGTCTTCATCTTAAATAAAGACGAAAGTCACAGAGACTGAATAATATATTGTCAATAAAAGCATCTTTACCTCAGGCCAGCAGCCTGGCCACTTAGATCAAAACAGCATGTTGCATCCTGTCTACCCCATGCACAGCTCCAAATTCTGAAAGTAGTTGAAGTGATAAGAAATTAAATATGCTTAGAAGGGTGATTGATTGCTAGTCCAACCTGTGCATGGGTACTGTTCAAGCGCTCAGATAAAAATAAAATCAGTCTTGCCAACTTGGGATTTATGGTGCGATTGTGATATTTTATGTTTTTCTTCAAGCCCCAGCTCCTGGCACCATGTGCTCGCAATGAAATCCCAGCCTTCAGTTTCCTTGAATCTAGGGCCTGAATGGCTCAGTCACTGGAGCCCTCTTGAATATGCCTGTGCTGTTCTGCTGGGGAGAGAACTAACAAATCCCCTCGCCTCTTATATGAGGTTTTAAAGTAGAGAAATAGATTACAGTGAAGTGGCATTCAAAATATGATTAGACAGGAACCAGAAGGAAATCTGTGCTCCTTCCACTATTCTAAGCTGGTGTTTGTTCCTGTGCCAAGGATCGGCAACATGGGCTCACTGAGCCACCTGTGGCTCACTGAGCATCCTGTTCTGGGTCCCTGGAGGTCTCTTCCAGGGAGCCAGGTGTGCCCGCGGACTCCCTGCTCACCCCCACTCCCAGCACAATGGCAGGAGCCAGAACTGGCTCAGTGGTTGTGCTGCAGCTCCCTAGCACTGGTGGTGGGGTAGAGGGGGATAGGGGTGGAGCATGCCCCGCCCACCAGCCAGCCCTCCCTCCCAAAAGCGGCCGGCGGGGAGCTGGGCCTTGCGGAGGCAGGGCCCTGGAAAGGCCCCTCCACAGAGTTTGGGCCGCTTTTACCTGGCCACCCCCCTACTGAGTGGTCCCAATCCAGGACCTGGGGTGGCTGGGTAGAAGCAAATCGCACTGGAGTGACTGGGATGAAACCCTACTGTGATTTCCAGCCCATAGCTTCCACTAGTGGGTTCTCCTGTAGAAGGGAGTGATCAGGCCCTGAGGTAGGTCAGTAGTGCCATCTGGAGTTTCTGTAGGAAGAGCAGTATTGCTGACCTTTGTGCTGCCATTGTATAGTCGGATGTGTGTCATCTGGATCTGCACAACATCTCCAGAAAACAGAAATTCTAGAACAGAAGAAAAAGAAGAAAAAGCACAGAGCAGAGTGGCTGTTATTACTCACCCGACTACCTGTCCCTTTTCCCTCCATGCAATATGCTGAGAATGTTTCCCCCCTGCTGTTAAACCGAGGAAATCTTTCAAGGCACCACATGAAAGTTGTCAAGCTTAGTGACTCCCAGCCCTATACAGTCATGAAAACTGGAGCAAAATCTTGAAGACAGAGTGTAATAAAATATGGTGTGGGGGGGTTAGGTGTTAAAATATTGTCTTCATTACCTAATAAATAACCAAACTGAAGAAATCAGCAAAATGCCAAGGGAAAATCCTACCAGCCAGAATGTAGGTAAAATGCTGTGTTTAAGATCTAATCTTTGCAGTGTGTTTTCTTTGAATAATTAATATTAAAGTACTATCTCCTCCTTTTGCAGGCTTGAAAAATGTAAAAGTATACCTCACTTGACCTTTCTAGCAGTTCAGGGTGCAGCATGCATCTCACAAATACCTACGTAGATACAGTAGAACAGTCAGGTGTGTTGAACCTCCAGATAGTGCTTGACCATGTGCAATCTGCCTTCAGCTTGCCACATGGCAGATAAAACAATTGCAAAGAGCTTTGAGCATGTTCTCAGCACTGTTGTGTTGATATTCTGGTAAATGGGCCAGCTACAAAACAGGATGAAATAAGGCACACTCAATAATATTTCCAAAAGCACCTATGTGATATAGAAGTCTATATCCCATTTTCAAAAACAACTTAGGTGTGGTCTGAACTTCATAGTTTTACCTATATAAACACATCTATCGACTTGTGGAGATTCTCTCCGAGCCCCCAGATATCAGAGTTATACTGGTACAAGCCCTAGTGCCCAGTGGCAGTAACTCATTTCATGTCCTGATCCAGAATAAGCTATACAAATACAGCCCCTTTTGCACTGGTATCTTAAGTGCCCATACAAACATGCAAGGTGCCTGGGAAACAAGCAGGAAGAATTGGTAGTACTGGCATAGCCAGAAACTATGATTTAATTGAAATAACAGAGACATGGTGGGACAGCTTGCATGACTGGAGCACTGGCAAGAATGGGTATAAATTGTTCAGGAAGGACAAGCAGGGAAGAAGAGGTGGATGAGTACCACAGTATGTAAAAGAGCTTTATGGCTTCTTGAAGCTCTGCTATGAAAGTGGAGATAAGCCTGTTGAAAGTCTCTGGGTTAATTCTAGAGGAGAGTGCAACAAGGGTGATGTGGTGGTGGGCGTCTGCTATAGAAGGAAGAGATGGATGAGACTTTCTATGGACAGCTAGCAGAAGTTTCTAGATCACAGGCCCTGGTTCCCAGTGGGGACTTCAGTTGCCTGGACATCTGTTGGGAGAGCAATACAGCAATGCACAGACAATCCAGGAAGGTTTGGGGAGTTTTGAGGGCAACTTCCTTGTACAAATGCTGGAGGAACCAAGTAGGGGCCTTGCGCCTCTTGACCTGCTGCTCACAAACAGAAGAATTCATTGGGGAAGTACAAGTGAATGGCAACCTGGGCAGCAGTGACCATGAGATGGTAGAGTTCAGGATACTGATCAAAGGAAGAAAGGAAAGAAACAGAACTCAGGCCTTGGACTTCAGAAGAGCAGATTTTGGTTCCCTCAGGAAACTGATGGGCAGGATCTCTTGGGAGGCTAGTCTGAAGGGGAAAGGTGTCCAAGAGAGCAGGCTGTATGTTAAAGAAACCCTACTAAGGCACAGGAAGATACCATTCCGATGTGCAGAGAGAACAGCAAATATGGAAGGTGCCCAGCATGGCTTAGCAGAGAACTCTGTGGTGAGCTGAAACACAAAAGGGAAGTTTACAAGAAGTGGAAGCTTAGATATGTGACTTGGGAGGCATATAAAGATATTGCTCAAGCCTGCTGGGATAAAATCAGAAAGGCCAAAGGGGAATTGGAGTTGCAGCTAGCAAGGGATGTGAAGGGTAACAGGAAGGGGTTCTGCAAGCATGCCAGTCACAATAAGAGGATCAGGGATGATGTAGGTCCCTTACTGAATGGGGCAGGTATCCTTGTGGCAGACGACGTGGAAGAGGCTGAAGTACTCAGTGCTTTTTTCACCCCAGTCTTCACAGGCAGAGTCAGCTCGCAGGCTGCTACACTAGGCAACACAGAATGGAGAGAAGGAGAGCAGCCCTCAGTGATGGAAGGTCAGGTTAGGGGCTGCTTAGAGAAGTTGGATGTGCACAAGTCTATGGGGCTGAATGAACTGCATCCAAGGGTGCTGGGGGAGTTGGCTGATAGGATTGCAGAGCTGCTAGCCATTATCTGTGAAAGCTCATGGCAAACGGGGGAGGTCCCGAATGATTGGAAAAAGGCAAATATAGTGCCTATCTTCAAGAAAGGGAAAAAGGAGGACCCAGGGAGCTACAGACCAATCAGCACCACCTCAATTCCTGGAAAAATCATGGAGCAGGTTCTCAAAGAATCCATTCTGAAACACTTGGAGGAAAATAGGGTGATCAGGAACAGTCAGCATGGATTCATCAAGGGCAAATTGTGCCTCACCAACCTGATTGCCTTCTTATGATGAGATGATGGGATATGTAGATGTGGGAATAGACATCAATGTGATATACCTTAATTTTAGCAAAGCTTTTGATACCGTTTCCCACAGCATTCTTGTCAGCAAGTTACGGAAGTATGGTTTGGATGAATGAACCATAAGATGAATAGAAAGCTGCTAGACGATCAGGCTCACTGGGTAGGAATCAATGGCTCAGTGTCTAGTTGGCAACCAGTAACTAGTGGAGTGCCCCAGGGGTCGGTCCTGAGGCTGGTTCTGTTCAATATCTTCATTAATGATCTGGATGATGGAATAGATTGCACATTCAGTAAATTCGCAGATGACACCAAGCTGGGGGGAATGGTGAACACACTGAAGGGCACAGATAGATTCAGGGAGACCTAGACAAATAGGAGCTTTGGGCCAAACAAAATCTCACAAGGTTCAGAAAGGACAAGTGCAAAGCCCTGCACTTAGGATGGAAAAATCCCAGGTACTGCTACAGGCTGGGGACTGATCGGTGAAGTAGTAGCACCGCTGAAAAAGATCTGGGCATTACAGTAGATGGGAAGCTAGATATAAGTCAACAATGTACTCTTGTTGCCCAGTGGCATATTGGACCACATCAGTAGGAGTGTTGCCAGCAGGTCAAGGGATGTGATTATTCCCCTCTATTCAGTGCTGGTGAGGCCACATCTGGAATACTGTGTCCAGTTTTGGGCTCCGCACTACAGAAAGGATCTAAACCAATTAGAAAGAGTCCAGCAGAGGGCAGCAAAAATGATTGGGGGGTTGGGGCACATGACTTATGAGGAGAGACTGAAGGAACTAACCAATTTCCAAAGGTTCAACTGTGTTAGTCTAGTCCAGTGAAAAAAACGAGTCGTGTAGCACTTAAAGACTTAACAGATTTTTTTTTTGCATGAGCTTTCGTGGGAGAAAATCCCACTTCATCAGATGCTTCGAAGCATCTGACGAAGTGGGATTTTCTCCCACAGAAAGCTCAGGTGAAAAATAAATCTGTTAGTCTTTAAGTGCCACACA
>ML682039.1:5789896-5883724 GCA_007922195.1 Podocnemis expansa
TTTTTTTTTTTTTTTTTTTTAGGCTTACTTAGTCTGCAGAAGAGAAGACTGAGGGGGGGACTTGATAGCAACCTTCAGCTACTTGAAGGGGTGCTCCAGAAAGGAGGGAGCTAGGCTGTTCTCAGTAGTGACAGAGGACAGAACAAGGAGCAGTGGTTTCAGGCTGCAGCTGGGGTGGTCAAGGTTGGATATTAGGAAAAGCTTTCTCACTTGGATTTTGGTGAAGCACTGGAGTGTGTTACCTAGGGAGGTGGTGGAATCTCCATCTTTGGAAACATTTAAGGCTCAGTGAGACAAAACCCTGGCTGGGATGTTTTAGTGAGAATGGCCCTGCTTTTAGCCGGGGGTTGGACTAGATGACCTCATGAGGTCCCTTCCAACCCTATGATTCTATGAAATCCCTGAGCACTCAGGCACAGATCCTCAACGATATTTAGTCATTTAGCTGCTGTAGACACCAATGGGAAGTAGATGTCAGTGAGAACTCTGTCATTGAAGACCAAGGTCTGAAAGGCCTGAATATTATTAAAAATTTGGGATCTTATGCTCCGATGTGCTTGTGTCATTGCTGAAGATGGAGTTTCAGCTCCTAAATCACTTAAATGCTTTTGAAAAGTTTACCCCAGACCTAAGGAAGACCAGGAAGGAAAGGTAAAGAGAATGCCATGCATCTCTGTCCATGCCATCCCCATTCTGTGTTGAGCTATGATCTTGAAAGGATAATCAAGAGAATTTCAGTGGACTGCAGAAAAGTCCTGGTTAGGACAAGCTGCTTAGTGCTACCACTGGAGAGGCCCCCAAGAGAAGCATTTTTGCTACAGCTCATTTCAGCCAATCTGGCCTTAATAAAAAAGAAATTGTGCTGTGTTCCAGTTGGCATCTGAGAATACTTCACAGGCCAATTACTGTTTACAAACTGTTTTATGAACTAAGAGGGGAAAGGGGTCAATCAGACTGTCGTGGTGGGAGAAGAAGGGATCCAAGGGAAAGGGTCTACTGTTATTTTGCATTCTGAAAGAGGCATGTAGTCCTTTTGGGACAGCTGTAGGCGGGACCCCAAACGCACTTCATTGCACATGAACAAACAAAGCTTTTTGAGTTATTTCCTCCTAGTGCAAGCACTTAAGCAAAGGCAACACTGACATCCAACTGCAGCTCTCTGTGTGTGTGGGGAGGGGGAGAGATGGAAACCATTTTCTGTTGAAAAATTTCCACCAAAATAGTTTTGCAGACAGCTCCATACACAATCGAGTACGAGTCTCCAAGCACTAGCTGAGTACCGTGAGAGGAAGTATATTTCAGTGCTTAGGTCACTAGCCTTGGACCATATTCAGTTCCCTGCTGTGCCAAACACTCTGTGTGACTTGGCTAAATCACTTTGACTCTCTTTGCCTCAGTTCTCTCTAAAGAAAGTGAGGTAATAGTGCTACCTGCTCAGCAAATGTGCAAAGATAAACCATCGTGATTGTCCCTTGGTAACAATGGCGCCCAGCTAAGTACCAACAGAGCCCACTATTCAGCCACTCCAATGCACTAATTCCCCCTTCAATCAGGCCTGCCATACCTCAGGGCGTAGATCAAAGAATGGTGGGTTACTCTTCAGTAACTGTCCTTTTTCGAGATGGGCTGCTTGGATCCATTCAGTAATAGGTGTCTCCGTGCTGGAGCGCCGGATTGGTCGGAAAAACTTTGTCCTAGCCTGTCAAAAGAGGGGAGGTGGCCACCGCCCCTTGTGCCACCCATGGCTATATATACGGCTGCCTCCCCGTCCCCTCCTCAGTTCCTTAGAGTTGCCAACTCCAGAAGCAGATATGGAGGGGAGCGACCTGAATGGATCCAAGCAGCCCATCTTGAAGAAGGACAGTTACTGAAAAGTAACCCACCGTTCTTCTTTGAGCGCTGCTCGGATGCATTCAGTAATAGGTGACTACTAGGCATGCTGAAAAGGAAGGTGGGTGGAGTTGGTACTTCCGCCTACAGCACAGCAACAAGCCCCGTAAGGTAGAGAGCCTGCCACAAAGCGCTCACTGAAGACAAGAGGCGAACTGGCCTTGGAGGCCCCGAAGAAGTAAGGGCTGAAGGTCGACTAGAACAGGGCAAACCTGAATCGCCGAGGTCAAGCGCATACGCAGGTTGGCAAGGTCACCGGAGCTGGAGAAAAAAGGGGCACAGCCTAAGAAGACCGGTTATGCGGGTGCCCCGCACAGGAGAGGAAACGTGGAATGTGAATGATAGACTATAATGTCTGGCCTAGGTCGTGTCACATGGCCTCGAAGGAGAGCACTGAAAACTGGCCGACAAGACTAGCCACATG
Organism: Podocnemis expansa; assembly: GCA_007922195.1. NCBI lineage: Eukaryota > Metazoa > Chordata > Testudines > Podocnemididae > Podocnemis > Podocnemis expansa. The sequence continues at coordinate 5,792,211 of ML682039.1, forward strand.
GTCGGGTCTCGCGTGAGAACAAGAAGGGGCAGGCACAGGGCACTCGAAGGCTTTGCAGGAGCCCCGTAGTCATGGACTGAGCTGTCGACTACTGAGTGCATGAGGAAAAGTAAGGGGATGGTCATGCCCATTATCTAGGATGTGGCCAAGTATGCCGTCTGGCCAAGGGGAGGGAAGGATACCTGGTAGTGAGGTGGGCTCAAGAGCGACTGAGAAGACCATGGGGCACTAGCCACGAAGCATAGAGTTGAGCCAAGCAGGACGGCCTACAGTATGCTAATTCATGACCCGGTAGCATAGGAGCACAGATTTCAGCTAGGCTGGCACCACGACTGGGCTCTCACAGGAGAGAGGCCTGAAAAGATACTGACCTCATGGTGGCCTGAGGCAATACTGGCGCAAAGATGGCCTACTAAGGGCCGTGGGAAGCTAGGATGTAAGGTAGTGGCCCCGTTGGTCTAAGCTACGGGGTTTCCTCAAACCTCTCACTAGGCGTGAGGGGAAGGAAAAGGGAGATGACAGAGAACTCTACTACTGTCTAGACAGACCCTTGGGGACCGAGAAATTGAAGGAGGGTTGAGAAGGACTGCGGACTCAGCATGTAAGGTGCATTCTTGAGGGAGAACGCTACCACTTTGCCATGTCAGAGCTGCCATGGCGGAAAACCCTTCAATACATGGATGTGAAGAACTCTGCTGCCAAGGAAGGGTCCTTCTTGAGCTAGAGAATGGGCCGTAACCAGGTGGCAGGTGCCATGTCTGACGGCCACCTCGGGATCAGAGAACCTAATGAAGTTTTCTCCCTGGGGAGAGCCCAAGGACGAATAAAGAGGGGGTAAAGCCCCAACTGTTAAATGTTGTACAGGCTGGGCTCTGTGTGTCACACTATCATAACAGCCGTGGGAGTAAGCAGGTCCTTAAGAAAGGAAGAAGGACCACAGAAGTGCCCGGCGTTACCAACTCATATGGGGAAACACTGTAGCATCAGGGTGGTACGTGTAGCGTAGTGGGATTGTCCCACAGGGCAGGCCGGAAAGGGGGGAAGGGGCCCATGCTAGGGAGTAAGGCCATAGGCCAAGGGTTGACACAAGTGCCCTGGAAGCTGGGAACCTTCTGTCTGCTGTAGACAGCCATCCAGGGAGCAGAGGGTACCAAGGTGGAAGCCACAAGGGAGGGCACTGTAAGGGATGGATCATACGTAGTTTTCCCACCTATGGTACATGGCGAGGTAATTCCCTTTCAGGGTTAACAAGGGGTGACCCCGGCCGTACTTGGTGAGGTCAGGGACGTGTGGGCTACCTTGGAGGTGGTAGACCAGAGCAGGGGTTCCCAAGGCGAGCCGCTGGTTCCCAGTAGATAACCATAGGGTAGAGACGGGGAACTGTATGAGGATGAGGAGGTGGGGGGGGGGTGCCTGGGCCCCGTGCAGGGTGAAAACCTTCTGTAAAGGTCCCTTCTTGACGAAGTAGCTATCCAGGTAGCTGAATATCACACAGAAGTGTCCCCTTAATGTGCAGATCTTGTCGAAAAGGGGAGGGGGAGGGGTTGGTCACGGCATAGAAGACGCTGGTGTGACCTGGGTATCCCCTCCCCTTCCCCTAACCCATAGCGAGGGGGCCTACCTGAGACATGCGTCATGGTCACAGGCAGACTCTTGTTGCGGGTAGGCTTTGGATGCACGCATCTCGGAGCCCTGCCGCAGCTGGGCTGCAATGAGATGCGTCTCCATCCCTCGACGAGGGGTTAGGGGGAAGAGCGTGATGGGGAGTATTCGGGAAAGGAGGGTTGTTAGGAGTAGGAGAGGGGCGGCTTTGTCCTCAGGAAAGTCACTGCTTAAGGATTTTGGTGAGGGGTGTTAGTGGTGACTACGGTATTGGAATACCGGCACCATAAGCGGGCGTCATACATTGTCAACCCCGGCGTCCTGATCGAAACTTTGGTCCCGCAGTCGAGGGAGGGAAAGAACGGGGAGGGATCAATGTGGATCCTCACAGGCCTATCTTCCCTATGGGGAAAAGGGAGGGGGACAATGGCGCCATGGGGACCCCCCTACCCCCAAAGGGTAAAGAAGGTAATGGTCAGAGGGGCGTCTCCCTGGGGAGGGGTGACGGAAGGTCCTCTTTCCACCGTGAATGCGAAAAGGGGAAAAAAGGGAAATGGTCCCGCCCAGGGAATTGGAAAGCTAAGTCGGGGTGGTGAGGCCAAAATATTTGTCTTCTCCCTGGGGATCCCGGGCTGTACCCACCACAGAAAGGGTTTCCAGGGGGAATAGAGCGTTTCCCTCAAAAGGCAGGTCAAGGACCGCCTGCTGAGCGTTAGGGAGTGCTCTAGCCTCCCTGAGCCATGCTACCCTACGGAGGGTAACCGCCGAGGCTATGGTGTGAGCTGTGGTGTCCACTGCATCATGGGCTGACAGAAGGAGGTCTTGCCCTATTATGTAGCCTTCCTCCAAGAAGGCATCATACTCATCTCTGGCCTCAGGCAGGAGTACATTCCTAAATCTCCCAAGGGATTCCTAGACATCCAGCAGGAACCTACTCGTTATGGCCTGGTTGTTTGCCACCCGCAGTTGGAGAGCTGACAAGGAGTACACCTTGCAGCCTAACAAATCCAGTTCCCTGGTCTCCCTGGAGTCAGGGAGGGGGTCCCTGGGGAGTTCTCCAGCCCCCATTGCCATCTGGACTACATCCCTGGGGGGAACTGGGTGGCCAGCGAGCGAGGGGTAGTCCAGTTTGGATACCCGATATTTCATGCTTGCTGTGTCCAAAACTGGGGGGACAGAGCTTGGGTTTTGCCACCGTGAGCGTGCGAGGTCCTACACGCTCGGGTGGGGCGGGATTGTTAGAGGCTCCGTGGAGGCAAATGCCGGTCCAAACAAGGTATCGGGAGGGAGGGTCAGGGGCTCCACCTCCATACCTAAGTGGGCCGTGGCTCAGCGCAACAGATCAAAGTGTGCCAGAAGGTTGCCCATGAAGGACTCTGGTGCTGGAGAGAGCCCAGCACCGGGGATCCGCCACGGAGGAGGGGGAATGCCCTCAGGAGACCACTCTTGTGGTCGAAATCGGAAGGGTGATGGGGCCAATGTGCGGCGTCAGGGCCGTTTGGAGCCCCTGGAAGGTCCCTCTTCTGGGCTGGAGGCAGGAGATGCAGATCGGGATTCTCGGCCCGGTGCTGTCGGCGGAGTGGTGCCTGCTTCCACCGGGGTGGAAGGCAGGGGGCTGGACGGCGAGGGTAAGCATCCCATGTGAACCCAGGCCTTCGAAATGAAGGCCAGTTTGCCCCTTCTGATTGGGAATGGGGCAGGTGGAGTAGGAAGGAGCAGCAGGGCTCGTGCTGCTTCCACCTCTTCTGGGATGGACGGCACAAGAAGTGGCTCCACATGGGTTGCGAGTAAGTCCTTGGTAGGGGAGGGTTCCCGTTCCCCCAGTACCGGGCTTCACAATGCCGAGGGTGGGGTTTCCCAGTGCCGAGGCAATGTCGGCACCGGTGAGGCCGGGCTGTACCGTGCCATCAGCACTGGAGATGAGCTGGTGCGGTGCCAAGGCAAGCCTGGCACCGACGGTGCTGAGCTGGTTGAGGGTGACCTCAATCGGTGCTGAGGTGCCAGGTAGGCACTGCGGTGCCAGAGTCGGCACCGAGGTGGTGCGGTGGTGGCAGCCACTGATGGCACAGTGCCACGTAGGCTCAGGCACCGAGCTGGGTCTCGGTGTCGGGCTCTCACCCGAAGCCTCAGGTGAAGGGTGCCGAGCCTCCTCTGAGGCTAGGGTGTGGCGTCGCTGTTCACTCTCCTTAATTGTTCAAGGTTTAAAGGAGAGACAGATGGAACACGTGCAGACCGTGTGGTCTTTGCCCAGGCATTTGCTGTGGGGGTTGTCCCGGGGGAAGGCCTGGCCGCACTTGACACAGGGTTTGAACCCTGGCATCGTCGATGCGATGTTCTGGTCCAGTGTTGGGCTCTCATGGTGGGAATAAATCCACAAGGGAGATGTGCCCTGCTGGACAGTGAATCCAACGAAGCAACAGGCTGCTTGCGATTACCAAGGAGCGGATGTTCCAGATCCAACTCGCAAGGCAGAAGAAATGAAACTGGGGGGGGGGCAGGGAGGCAGCCGTATATATAGACACTGGTGGCATGAGGGGCGGTGGCCACCTCCCCTCCTCTGACAGGCTAGGACAAAGTTTTTCCGACCAATCCGGTGCTCCGGCACGGAGACACCTATTACTGAATACATCAGAGCAGCGCTCAAAGAAGAACAGGAAATCTCACTGCTTTGACTCTGGCATTCTCACTTGTCATTAAGTTATTAAATAATATCACTTACAGGTCTAATTCAACAAACTATTTAAGCGCGTGCCTAACTTTAAGCAATCAATAGTCCCATTGGCCTCAATAATGCTATTTATATACATTCGGATTAGGGATGTGTTCAAGTAGTTGGTGACCTGGGACCAAATCACAGACATGTTTTTAATATCCACATGCACATATTCCAGACAAAATACAGAGTTGATCATACATTATAAATTGCTTAGACAGACATTTGAGATTTCTCCATTTACATCACGACACTCCCAAAATCACATCAGCTGTGGAATAAATAGTTCTGCACAGAGTGCACCACTGTTGTTCAGATGTTCAGCACAGCTCCGTATGTCTGTTCATACTGTCACATAATGAAATAACAAATTCCTCTTTCCTGCTCCAGAGTGCCTCAGCCAGTTTTCATTAATGTTTCAAGTAAAGCTATTAATTGGTTTGTGGATTCCATCATTTTTTGTGGCCCCTTTAAAGAAGACTTTTCAGTGAATCTGACTTTTTAAAATCTTTCTGCTGTCTGGACCCCATGACCATAGTCTCTGAGCACCTCAGAGTCCTTAACTTGTATTTACCCTCATTAAATCCACAGAAAGCAGGGCACTGCTCTTATTCCCATGGTACACAGAAGGAGCTGAGACTCACTAACTTGCCCCACATCACACAAACAAAATCTTTGGTACAGCAGTCAACTAGGATGGATTCTGGACGCCCTGTTGGAGCTTCCAGCATGGAGGACCATTGTAATTCCTAGCTAGAGAACAGTGCTGGAGTAACCAATGTATTTCCCTGTTTGCTAGGGTAGGGGGACCTTAAATAAGCACAAAGCAAAGACCTGTTGGACCGTGCAGTCTGATCCTTCTAGTGCTGTTTGCAGATGGGGCAGACATCCGTGTAGTGGCTGACAGTATAGCTGCACTGGCTTGGGTGGCAGCTCAGGATAGCCGTCTGAGCGCACACCCAGGCAACTAGCACAGATCGCCACCCAGACTACAGGTTCCACAGAGCACTAACTTGGGGAGATGTACACCTGCAGCTGCTGTGCATGCATGGCTTAAAGAGGAGTCACCCTGAAAACACAGTAGAGAGAAGGGGGCACAGACCCATCTGGGAAACAGTGCCGAGTAACAGGCCCAGGGTCACTGAATGAGGTCCCCTCTCCCTTCCTGATGTCTGTTTGGGTCACAGTGCCTGTGGAAGGAAGCAGTGTGCTCGATCCATATAGGGCTGCTAGGGACTTTCACCTTCCAGTTTTGTCTGGTTTTGCAATTGTTGCACATTAGGTGGTTTTGAAGACGTTTTTCAAATGACTTTTGTTTCATTAAAACAGAAAAGTTCTGGCAGTTTATCCCTAGCCCTGTCTCCCTCCCCAGGAAACAACTGCAACAGCATTACAATGGAGTCATCAAACTACAAATAGCATTCAAAAACCCACAGTATATTGGAAATGGCACCCCATTTCAAGTAACCAGCACAGTCTGATTCCTAATACAAATTGGAGCCCTATCCACTTCTGGTGAAAATCTGTATCTCAACACTGAAATTCCTCAGAGAATCTGCATTGCAGCACTTTATACCAGCTGAGGATCTGGATCCTGATGAGGAGAGATCAAATCCAACTTGACCATGCTTTACAATCCATGGAGACTTCATTCGGAAAGTGCAAGTGGATGTCCATATTCCTGTGAGATAATGATCTACGGCAGAGGCATCGCTGCTCCGGGGAGGGACCCGAGGCACAGCCCCAGGCCCTGCCCCCAGGCTGCAGGGGTCTGTATACCATCTCTATGAACCCAGATATTTCAAGTCTCAAGCCAGGAATGAGCTCTGCACAGAAAGACCTCTAACTAACCTATCAGAACTTCTCATGAATGCAGGGCTCTGCCCAACACAAACTCACTACAGGATCAGGCTCCGACTGATTGTCATTGTTGGTCATGTGCTTTGCTGCCGTGGTCCTAAGTTTCAGGTGACTGTCTTTTCCAGGGCAAAGGTAGCTGTGATCATTTCTGTTCTACACCTCATTAGTTCAGAGCATTTTTAAGGGAGGTGCAAGCCATCCCACCCCATTGTTGAAAATTCTCTGATACATGCAGACTTTGAACATGGAAGGCAAATGAGAGAGGGGAAGTTACCTTTTATAGCGAGCTAGCCACTCCTGGTCCCTGTTCAGACCCAGCCTAATAGCGTCGTTTGCATATGAATTCCAGCTCTGCAGTTGCCTGTTGAAGACTGTTTTTGAAGTTTTTATGCTGAATTATAGTAACTTTCAAGTCTGTTCTGAGTGTCCAGGGAGATTAAAGTGATCCCCCACTGGCTTATGAATGTTACCATTCTTGATGTCTGATTTGCATCTGTCACTAGCAAGGACTGAACCAGATACTGCAAGAGTTGGAAGCATGATCTTTTACAGCTTGAGTTAAACCACCAGGCTCTCTGCAGACTCCCATTGCTTGTGAGTCAGACACAGAAGGGGACTTGTAACCTGAGCTGTCTAGGGAACTATGCTATTGCAGTATTAACAGCAAGGGTGTAATATCTGTGCGATGGGTGGGGAGCAGGAGCCTGAGCCCTATCTCTTGGGAAGCAGATGTGGCATGATAGCTGCTCAAGAGCAGCATGTCCACTATAAAGCAGGCTTCCCTCCCCAATGTGCTACTTCAGTTCAGGATTTTACACCACACTCATCAGTGTGCACACAGGCACACCTCTCCTCCTCTACGTCGTATACATATCTTCACAGCACCCCCATGACATAGACACATGTGATCATCCCTTCTGTAGACACGGGGACAGAGTGACTAAGTGAATTGTCCAACGTTCCAGAGCAAGCCTGTGGAACTGAATGGGTCTCCTTAGTGTCCCCAATCAGTGGATCATACTTTCTTCCCCTCTGCTTTCCTTGGCCACTCAGCAGCAACAGAGCCCACATGGCCTTGACTCCCAGTAAGCATTCCAGCATGGTGAGGAGGCCTAGGAAATACTTGATCTTTAGTTTTTAAAGATTCAGTTAAATGTGCTCCTTCTTTATCCCTAGTTAGAAATTAAACTATGCTTTGCAATGGAAAAATCCACCTCTTACTGTATATACCTCAGTTGTGTATTCTGCTGTTTAAAAAAAACAGTTTCTTGCTTTTTCTTAGGCTATCTGTGCTCTTTAGTTCCATCTAGTTCTGGAAATTGTCAGATGAGTTATAGATTTCCATGATCTGAAAGTGTGATGGGAAAGGAACTGACCTCCCTCTAGGGGAAGCTATTTCTGAGGCTTCCCTGGAGGAAGGGATGGATGTGTTTTTTTCTTTTCCTTTCTAGCTGTGCTAATGGGACAGACCAGAGCTCTGATTTTTTTTTAAATAATTAATTTTCAATTATTTTTTTCACTGGAAGGCGACAGCTTCCTGTGTTGCATTAAGATGGATTGACCCTGTGTTGCCTATTAACACAGCAGACAAGGCAAAAACAATGTACTAGCAAGTTTACATATCAATTAGGAGAATGACATGAGAGTTGGAAAGACCAGAACTAGTTTATGAGATGAAGTCTTGGGTCTGATAAAGCCAGTAGAAATTTTCCCATTGACTGCAATGAAGCTGGGTTTTCTCCAGGGTGCATGATATACTGTTATACAGGCCCCTGATATAGTGCCCACAGCAGTCAATGGAAAGCAACCTGCTGATTTTGAGGGACATGAGGGCACAACAGTGGTTGTCCCTAAAGCTGCAGCATGGATACTTAAATCTCAATGAAACTTCCTAATGAAAATCAAGAAATGTGACAAGCTTATGAAACAAAATCCAATTGTGCATTTTACTCCTCTTCTCTGCATCTCTTATCCTTCAGGAAGTGTGCCTGTAAATTGGCCAAATTAACTATTTTATTCCTCTCTCTGAATGTTGCAGTCCATGGCACTGTTCATCCACAGGAGTGACCAACAGGTGCACTGCAGACCTGGCTGGGCTTATGGTTTTACATTATGCTGTCAATTCATTGTGATCAGGTCTGATTTGCTGGTTAGAAGAAAAACCAATCTAACTTCCCTTCCCATCAGAAATTACTTTTCTCTTTTAGCAGCTGTCAGAAACGTGAAAAATTAAGCCACTAAATGCAGAAAAGCATTGCCTGGTGCAAGGAATTCAAGAGCTTTGTGCTGTAGAAAAATCCAAATAACTAACAATGCTTTTTTTCCCTTTTCTTTAGCAAACATTTGCTTAGATTTGTGCACCTAACAGTGCAGTCATGATGTACTGAACTGCTCCTATTTAGACCTGTCAGACACTTGGCCATCAGCACTCAGATTGCTGCTGCTCCATTTTCTGTAGCCATGAAATTTTCAAGTTCAAAAGTATTCAAGTTCTATAAAACAGGCTCTTATTTGTAACATTAACCAGTTAAACTGTATGTGCTGCTGCTTTAACTGCTGGGGATTGGGAATCTCAGCCGTTTGTTTGTATTACATAAACTACACAAATGCAACTAATTGAATCTCTTGCAATGGTCAAACTTTTATCTGGGTTGTCCAGTGGGTTCCTAGTGTTGTCAGTACCACATAAACTCTTGTGTAGCTTTGTGCAGTACCGACTCTGTATCTCTTTACAAAGAGCGAGCATGATGCAGTAACTTGCATTTTTAATGCTGTGCTATTTCCTGCTAGCGACCAGTAAATCAAAAATCTTGCCCCTACTATGTGTACCAAAATAACAAACACAATGAGGAAGATACAAAGCAAAGGAGAAGAGATTGAAGATGAGTGCACCAAGATCAGGTTAATTCAAAATAAGACCTTTCAAGAATTAGTCCAAATTTGACTATCACCAGGGCCCAGATTTTTGAAGGGACTTAGGTGTTAAGCAGTACAATAACTCACTGATCCTAAGTCAAGTACCAAAGGGTTAGCTGTGTCAATCTAGGTCAGCAAAACAAACAAGGAATCCTGTGGCACTTTTAAAGACCAACAAATTTATTTATCACATGAGCTTTCATGGGAGAAAATCCCACTTAATGGATAGTTGACCAAAACCACTCCTTTCCTGTAAACAGTTTGGATTTTGAAGAATCAGGGTATAGATTCATAGTCTCAAAGGGATATGATCATCTAGTGAGTCTCACCTCCTGCACAACACACGCCACAAAACCTCCCCAACCTTCTTCTGCAAATACATTTCTAATCAATGACTAAGCTGTTAAAGTCCGCAAATCATGATTTAAAGACTTTAAGGTACAGAGAATCCATTTGCAAGTGAGCCATGCCCCATGCTACAGGAGACGGTGAAAAACTCCCAGACCCTTTGCCAATCTGCCCTGGAAGAAAATTCCTTCCTGGACCTCATATGGTGATCAGTTAAATTTTGAGCATGTGGGTAAGACTCATCACTCAAACAGCTAAGAGAAAATTCTCTGTAATAACTTTGAACTCACCCCATCCATAATCCCATCCACATATCTACCACAAGTAGTCAAAAATCAGTTGACTGCCAAATTAGGCTGTCCTATCATACCACCCCTCCATGAATGTATCAAGTTGAGTTTTGTTACCAGCTAAATTTTTGCCCCCACCAGTCCCTTTGGAAGGCTATTCCAGAACTTCATTTCTCTGATGGACAGAAGCCTGCATTTCAAGTCTAAACTTCCTGATGGCCAGTTTATATCCATTAGTGCTTGTGTCCACATGGGAGCTGAACTTAAATAACTCCTCTTCCTCCCTGGTATTTATTCCTCTGAGGTATTTATAGAGAACAATCATATCTCCTCTCTACCTTCTTTTGGGTAGGCTAAACAAGCCAAACTCTTTGAGTTTCCTCTCAGCATTTTCCATGACAAACACTTCATTGAAAAATTCCTGACTAGTTCTGGTTTGGGTAACACTTTGAATATGTTAATTGATATTTTATTATTGAAAAAACTAGTGTCTGCTTGAACATGTTAAGACTGGGATCAGGGATGGATTAGAAGGATTGATGATCTAGTCAGTCTTTTCTACCTAAAAATTCTACAGCCCTACAATGTTTGTGGACCATCAGTATAAAATACCAGTTCTGTTTCCGCTGTACTTTACTCTTCACAAAATGTTAAGTTGTAGTTACAGTAGGGTGGAAGCATCAAAATATTAAGATTGGATTCAATTTTTCAGCGTAAACCATAGATTGAATCTCTCTCTTTTTGCATGAAGAATACAGTTTCTCTTACCCAGATATACATTGCTAAGAGGCACTGATTCAGCAAAGGACACATGTTCTCTGCTTATTACAAGACTATGTAATCACTAACTACTCCCTTCCTTTCCTCCCTGCTGTGTGGAGAGGAGTTAAGGGATCACTTCATGGTCCCTAGAAATGTGCTAACTACTTATGTTCTACCTTGCACTTAGCTCTGACACTCTCAGTACATTTCCCAGATCTGAAGAACAGCTCTGTATGGCTCGGAAGCTTGGGTAGGTCCAATAATAGATATTACCTCATCCATTTTTTCTCTCTAATAGAGTGGTTTTCAACCGATGTGCTGCAGCACACTAGTGTGCCATGAGAACTGTCCAAGTGTGCAATGAAATTTTGTACAAAGGTAATGCAAATCAATGTAAAACGAAGATTGTTTGCTCTTGAACGATATTGTATCCAACCAAAATTACAACTCATAAAACTCATGAAAAGTAATCATCAAATTGAAAGCGAAGTATCAGTCTTGCAATTCTAAAATGTGACCATTCTAAACGCAGGTGGCCAAAACGTAAAATTGAGATGACACGTGTTTTTTTCCCCCAGTGGATTTGAAACATTAATACATGTGATCCTTCTTTAGCTTGTTTTATGAACTGTGTTGCAAACCTCTCCAGTAAGACAATAACCATAGTAAATGTAAGTAAATGTGATATTTATGACCACTCAATTCAGCTGAAAAAAGTGGGTGTGCCATGGAAATGTTTGTCTCATTGAAGTGTGCTGTGTTACTGAAAAAGGTGGGAACCACTGCTTTAATATCGTGGGACAAACATGGCTACAAAAACACAGCTGTAGCCCCATTGACTGATAACCTGACTGAAAAGAGGCATAAGAGGTAGTACTATGAAGGTGTATAAAATACTAAATTATACAGAGAAGGTATTATATGTAACTTATGTTCACCTTGTCTTATAAGCCAAGAACAAGGGGCTGTTCAGTGATGCTGGGAGTGACAAATTCAGAATAGATAAATGCAAAAACATTTTTTACGCAACATACAAGTGGCCTGTGCCACAAGATAACCTTGAAACCAAGTATTTAGAAGGGCTCCTAAAAGGGTTGGATAGTTATCTGGGTAATGAGAATGTCCAGGATTATTACAGTATAGGAATTTAGAAGGAATACAAACCTTCCAGGGTTATCATAGTATAGGAATTTAGAAGGAATCCAAACACTCATTCTTCAGAGCTTCAACAAGTCTATAACTGTTTGGGACAAGGACAACACTTTCCCGCGGGGAAGGGTAGCCTATGACTGCCTACTGCAACGTTTCTTTTTCTGAAGTACTGTAGTTGGTTCTGGCTACCACTGGAGACCAGATGGTTTGAGCCATTCTGGCAATTCCTGTAGTCCAGACATGGCTGGGCATACAGGGACCTGTACAACACTGCTATGCTTCTAATGGAGGGCTGTGCTGAATGCCATGAAGCAGCGCACACCTACGTAAGGACCTAGCACTGAAGAATGAACGGATTATCTATCTAGCACGTCTGAGAAATTAGTTCAACTGCTTTAGCAGGATCTGAAAACATGCTGAAAACAGTAGCATTGACAAATATTTTCCAAATGTCATCAAAGACATGCACTGTTTGACTTTATCCTCTTGCTGCTGTCACTTTAACTCTAGTTACTCATTTGCAAGGGAAATATTTGGAGGAAGGGAGTACTGGGTGCCAGCAGAGAAGGATAACTGGACTCAGTTCTAGCCTCATTTGTTTACTCCAGATGCTCTAATTAGGTATCTTTAGCTGAAACTCCTCTAAGCTATTTCTGTAGCTCTCTTGGGCGATCCTTGGAAGCTGGATGTCGATGTGCTGTATGAACGCGTTATCCACTCCAGTGATTTGGGAATGAGTGTCTGCCTGCCTGCCTGTCTGTCTGTCTGCAGCAAGAGAATGGCATGTTCCTGCTGGCTAGCTGGAGAATTAGGGTTAGTGCCTGATTAGCCTTTTGGTTGCTTGCCAGGGTATTTCTTAGGGTGTGCCACTGGCTGCATAACCCCTTTGCACATTCAGCACCTCCAAAGACATCTGAGCTCAGGTTACGCGGGTGGGCAAAGGCTTCAGAGTAACTGGGCTTCTTGTTCTCTGGCATTTCTTGCTCAAGTTGTTAATTCAGCCACAAAACAGAACGAGCATGGGAGATCCTGGAGCACAGGCCCTGGCTGGAGGACTTGCAGAAGTGCACGCCAGCTGGCATGGAGGAGTACTGGAAAGAAAGCTGCCACAACAGAGGTGAAGAGGGAGCTTGTTGCAGAGTACGCCTTATCTAGTGCTCCATGGTAGGGAAAGTATGAGGGGACAAGAGCAGCAGGGAGGGTGCCACTGCAATCCTTTTAACCTACTGTATCAAGACAGTACAGCACAGTAGTTAAGCTAGTGCAAATTCCTTAGTTCAGGGCAGCACAGTCTTGTGGCCAGAGTCAGTATGAAGGCCCTTGGGTGCAGGGCAGTATGGCCTAGCGGCCAGAGTCAGTGGGGACACAGGGCTCCCTGTAGGGGATGCAGTGCGCGGGTAGGGGGGCTCAGGCCCTCCCACTCCACTGAGCCTCAGCCCAGGGCCCTACTGGTGCTGGAGTTATAGCACCAAGTCAGTGGAATCCAGACCGAAACACACTGACTCGGTCCTTGTCTCACCCCTGGTCCTCCCTATCAGGCTCCCTGGGCTACTTCCTACCGGGCTTGTTCAGGCGGTCCTGTCATGGGTCTCCAGCAGCCGTGGGACCTTCTGCGGCTATCTCCTAGTGTTCCCCTCATCACGTTGGCTCCTCACTGAGACCTCTGGGGTGACTCTTGCTCACAGGCTCAGGCTAAAGTGGCTCTTGGTCAAGAGCCTCCAGTGGATGTCTTTTCTTCTCGCTGGTCATCCCCGAATGAGCTGTGCTGTTCTCTTTTATACTGAGGCAGCACCTGGAGCATGCCCAGCAGAGTCTAGGGAGCGGGGCTTCCATGCCCAGAGAATGTGCTGGGCCTTTGGACTGCGAGGTAGGGCTACCCTGTCACAGTGCTGCTAATCCCCACCTGGGTAGCATAGCAGGTTGCCCTTCCCTACCTTCTCATTGTCCCTGCCCCCCCACGAGAGGCTGCCATGTGTTCTGGGGCACGCAGGAACTGCAGTGCCTAGGGTCATGAAGTACAAAGGGCTTATTATTCACCAATGGGGCAGCATGGCAGGAACTGGGCCCTCAGGAGATTCCAGTCTGTCCCCACAGAAGTCAGCGGAAAGACTGCCATAGACAATAGTGGGCATTGGGTTCAGTCCTTGGTAAAGATTATTCTCCCTTCCCTTTTTTAACGTGAGCTGAATCTAGAACCATCAATCCCCACAGCCACAGAGCTGCTCTGTGAGAGAAACCCAGACACGGTATGGCTGTGAAAATTGCCCGCTCTCCAGGATAGACCTGAACATACTGTGAAGAAAGTCACTGACTACACCAGCTCTGCCTTTTATACTGCTGTTGGCTGAGCCACAATAGCTTTGAGCAGGGCCCAAATGGATTCAATACCTCAGCTTATTCCTGGATCTCCCTAGAGTGTGAGACTGAGTTTGCAGTTCCCTGGTGAACTAGGAAAAGCAAACAGTGCACTCCATGCTGTGTTGGTCATCCATGGGGTTTTGTCTCTGGCCTCTTACATAACTAAGAAACCCAGTGTGAACTGGGTACTGCAAAGTTTACAATTAAATAGAAAATTCAGAATTTGCTTCTGCTGAATATTAAGATATCTGGGCTTAAAACAGGCTGTGTGCCCGTATTCCTGTGTGTCAAGGAGAGGCAGACATACCCAAGGTTGGACAGGCTTCATTCTGCTCAAGGCACTGCCTTGGGACCTGGCCTGCCTGGCTTCCATTGGCTGCTTTCCCATAGGCTTCTTGTATGACCTCTGTCAACTCTGTGACAAAGCTCTGTGCCTCCATTACCCCATCTGTAAAACAGAGTGGATAGTAATGTTCCTCTAGAGCACCCACGTGTCTGAAACACGCAGCCCCTAAAGGTATTTCATGTCAAATTGAGCCCCCCGGATTAAACAGATAGTGTGATAGGAATTCAGTGAGATGTGGCAGAGAACAGCAAATAAATGCAACTTGCTTTTGAATTCAAATGAATGCCAGAAAAAATTTCCACTTTTCTCTCTACTCTGCTGCACACACTGTGTCAGCTTCTGCAACTCAGCACACATGAATTTCCCTGTTCCGACATAAGCTGTCATTGAGATACTTGTTCCTGTAGACCAGGGGTCTCAAACTCAAATCACCATGAGGGCTGCATGAGGACTAGTAGAGGGCTACATGAGGACTAGTGCTTTAGCCTGAAGGCCGCACCACTGAAACCTTTTCATACAACGATATTGCAAATATCAGTAATGATTGTGTTGTCGCGGGCCATGGGAAATAGCTTTAGAGGTCACATGCGGCCCACGGGCCACGTGTTTGTGACCTCTGCTGTAGGCATTTATCACTAAACATCAGTTTTTCTTTTCTTTTGTAAGCCATTGCACTACATATCTTCTCTTAATCTGAAGACAGAGTTCCTTAACACTTGGCCATGACAATCAGCCTCAGGGATAATGCAGACCTTTGCTTGCAAGGCTTGCTAATGCCTTTAATTAAACATTGCATACATCATTCTCTAGCTCTTCCAAGTGGGGTCTACTGAGTCTGGCATCTGTCATGTAAGCTGAATGATGATCTCTCCTATCACAAATCTCCCCCGTTTGTTTTTGGTCTTGACTAGAATTTGGTTTGTAAGACACACAGCAATTACTCCAGATCCAGAGGGGCAGCCATATTACAATTTCAAAAGGGATAGCCGTGTTAGTCTAGTCCAGTAAAAAAACAACAAGGAGTTGTGTGGCACTTTAAGACTAACATGCAAAAAATAAATCTGTTAGTCTTAAAGTGCCACACAACTCCTTGGTTTTTTAGCCATGTTACAAACCAACCAGGAGTCCTGGGGCAATTTAAAGACTAACAAATTTATTTATTGCATGAGCTTTTCTGGGAGAAAATCCCACTTTGTCAGATGCTTTGAAGATGGGGAAACTTACAGAATTGGAGAAAATAAATGCAGGGAAGTGTAAGTCATAGAATCAGGTCACACTAAACTAACACAGCTACTTCTCTCAAACTTTACAGGCTAGAAGAGCTTGTTAAGTAACGAATTCTATGGAAAATTCCTTTCCCATCACATCACGCCTCTCCATTGCCATGGATGTCAGTAGTAGCTCCACAAAAGGATCAAGGGTAGCAGTACATTGCTGCTTTTCTATATCTATGCTCCCCTTATACACAGGAACTGGATTAGCCTGACTCAGCCTAGGATCCAGTCCATGAGCCATGTTACACATGACAAAGTGGGATTTTTCTCCCTCAGAAGCTCATGCAATAAATAAATTTGTTAGTCTTTAAAATTGCTACAGGATTCCTTGGGCTAAAGTACGAGAGGGCTAAAGTAAGGGGGAATGCCCCAGAATGCTGTTCCGGGGCCCCCTATTTTTAGGGGGGCAGCGTTCTGGGCCCCCTTAAAAATAGGGGAACGCACCAGAATGCTGCATTCTGGGGCCTCCTAAAAATAGAAGGAATGCACCAGAATGCCGCATTCTGGCGCATTCCCCTAGGAAGGGGGGCCCAGACCTGTGTGAAGGGGCCTGGAAATTTAGGAGGAATCCAGGGCCTGCCAAATTGTACTTTAACCCCTGGTCTAGCCGCAAAAGTGCTCTGGGACACGTGCACTGAGAGTGTGATGGAGATAGGAAATGGCATCATGCTATATGATTAGAAGTGAACGACTTGATCCTGCCCCCTTTCCTCCTGCTCCACAGTGAATCCCATCAGCTATGTTCACACATAAACTGTTATTTTGAAATAAGTTATTTCAAAATGCGTTATTTTGAAATAATGTCCTTATTTTGAAATAAGTTAATTCAAATTAAGAAAATGTTAATTCGAAATAAGGGAAAGCCTGCTATCAAAACAGCTGTTATTTCGAAACAGTTGTTTCAAAACAATGGTGTTGTTTCGAAACAACATGTCTGAACGCCGTTGTTTCGAAATAGCCATTTCAAAACAACGGCTATTTCGATTTCAAGTGAGGTTTTACTGTTTCAAAATAACAGAACGTCATGTGGATGTAAGAAATTTTATTTGAAAACAACAGCTGTTGTTTCGAAATAAAACTCTCGTCTGCACACAGCCATCATGTTCACATTTTGGCAAACCCTGATGCAAGTGTTTGGTGAGGGGAAAGACACATGCAGCCTTCTCCATATTGAGTGAGAGTCAAGGGGCTTTGCAGCCCAAAGGATGCAGTGCTGCAAGGGAAAGGAAGTGTCCCCATGCGGTAGGACCAGTGTAGCTGAGGGGGCAAGTACCAGCTTGTAAAGGGCTGTAGCATCATGTGCACTTTCTTGTGCAATTCTGATCAGTTCTGAGAGAATGTGTCTCCATGCGTTAATATCACCCATGATGTAGGCTTTCAGATAGATTTTTCCAGATCAACTGAGTGGTCAGTACAGACACACTCAGTCAATCCAGAAGTCGGTCTAAGAAAACCACCCGCCAAGTGGCACAGTGCTGCATCAATGGGAATGTATTTCCCTTCAACACAGCACAGTGAAGATGGCGCACTACAGCTGATGGAAGTTATGCAAGCTACTCTGCATAGCTTGCGTGACTCCTGTCTACTGCCACCCAGTCTTGTTGGCAGTGTAGACTGGGCCTTAGGAAACTCTGCGCAGAATAGAAGGTGTTTGCAGAATTGGGCCTATAGGTCCAGGACTATGAGAGCACCCTAGTGCCTTTAGTGGGAGTTCTTCATCCAGCATGTTGGCAGCATCTGTCCCAAAGCCTCAGACAGCAGAAGGGTATTCGGGCCGTTCTGTCCCTGTGCACAGCTCCCACCTCGTCTGTTCCTCATGGAAGGCACTTGGCTTATTAGCATGACCTCTGACTCCTGTTAATTTGTCTTCTTTCATCTTTGTTCCTGAAACTGCACAGCCTAGTGTGGATTCTGTATATTGCATGAGGATCTCTTTGCTTGTATGTTCGCTTTGCGGATGAGCTCATCCATTACTCTGCTGCACCATGAATTAAAGGCAGAAAGATGGACTGGAAAAATTGCAAAAGCTTAAGTCTTTCAAACACACATGGCCATACATTGCCCTTGAGTCTTTGACCGCCCTATGTGGAATTGCCATGGATGCCAACAGTAGCTCCACACAAAGCCCAAGGGCAGCGGTACATTACTCCTTTTGTATATCTATGCTCTTCTTAAATACAGGAACTGGATTAATGTGACTCAGCCTATGATCCAACCTGTGAGCCATGTTACTTACTCATTTCTCCTGGCTGACTAAATATATTATGCACACACAAATATATATGTCTTCAACACACACAGTAGTACACGTGGATAATGTTATGGCTCTTTAAAAAAGACAGCCAGGAGTATCACAGCTGAGAATTATTCTTTTCCTTGAGTATGCTTATTTTAAAAGTAAAAAGCAGTGTGATTTGAGATTAAAATATTGGCCTTAACTTGAGATTTCCTGGAAGAATGGAACAAGAACAGCTTTTCTTTTATTTAGAAAGAGGGTGGTGGTTTGTAATTAAATCCTCTTGTTAAAATAACTAACATTAAAAGAAAAAAATTAAATAGGAATTAATTGCCTGTTGTAGGTTAGATCCTCATCTGGTATAAATAAATTGTGGCTCCCCTGAGATCCAGAGCGTTACATCCTCAGCTGCTGTCAATTGGCCACTGAAATCAGTGGAGCTACCCCAAATGACATCAGCTGAGGAGCTAGTGGGGAGAACTGCACAACTTCTCCCTCTGCTAACTACACAAGTGAAGAGAAATCTCTGTGCAGAAACCAAGTGTCCTTTGCTGGAGATGATCAGACCCCTGAGTTCCTCAAGCTTGTTGCTGGCATGCAGCATGCAAGGCAGAGCTGTAATGCTCTGCTTTGCCGCCCCAGTTGGAACATGCCCCTTGTAATTAGCAGTGCTTGGAGCCAGCACTGTGAAAACTGCCCTTTAATAGAGCAGCTCCATTGAACCACTCTGGCGTGCCCAGGGCAAAGCCCCGTTGGCCCCGTTGTAGTTACAGCTCTGATGCAAGGGCATTAGTCCTGAAGGAAAGCAAGATGGCAAAACACTCTGTGGGAGCTGAGACACTGTCCAACTTCCCTACACGACTGTGCTCTGCATGTTCATTCTGATGGGAGATCACTGTAGCTTGTTAAATTTTTTTAGTGCTTGTTTAACCGTAGTGCCCACCAGTCATGGACCAGGCCCTGCTTTTGTTCTTGTTTATAGAGAATCCTGGCCTAAAGCTGGCCCCTGACCCAAAGGGCTAGCTCCCACTGTAGCTTGGGCTTTCATGTGCTGTAGTGTTGCATGTCCTTGGTATCATGAAAGGTATCCGTCATCTGGAGCAAGTGGCTACAGTGCTGGTACTCTGTGATGTGTGTGAGATACCAAAGACAGAGGGGAGGTATGAAAGCCTCCAGATGCTGAGGGCTTTGTTCCCTATAGTAGCTGGGGTTACTACAGGGCAATTAGGGGCAGCTCAGGTCAGTTAAGATCCATCCAGGTGCCTGATAAAAACTTCCCTGCTCCAGCCACATGGAGCTCAAACTGAAGAAGGAGTAGGAGGAGTGCTATGGAGAGTGGAGTCAGAGCAGAATCATGTAAAGAATCTGAGAAGAGTTCGAAGGTACAGGGCCCCAGTGAGGAAAAATGCCCAGGGCGGTAGGAAGGCACACCCCAGGCACTGAGGCCTAAGAGGAGAGGCCCTGCCCAGACATAAAGGAAGCAAGGAGCAAGCTCTGAAGTTGCAGAGAGGGAAATAGCTCAGGGGAGAGTCTCAGTGTTGGACACAGTCAGCAGCACAGAGCTGCTACTCAGGGCCCCTGGGCTGGAACCCAGAGTAGTGGGTGGACCCAAGTGCCTTCTCCCTTCCTCTGCCAGTGGGACGTTACAGGAGGGACCCCTCTTGCAGACAGAGTGACTGGACTGCCCTGACCCACTACCTAAGAGTAAAGCGTGAAAGCCACTGAAGGAGGGCTGGCAGTTTGCCACATATGTTAGTGATATGATTTCAAGGGCAGGACTTTCTGCTCAGCCCAGCTGCTGGTGCTCCGAGGTAGCGTGATGGCAAAATCCACATCATTCTGTGTTTCACTAATCCAGGCTGGTTATCTTCCATGTGTCTTAGTAAACTAGGCTGGTTTGCTGAAGTGTTGTAATGTTACAAATTGGGCCAGATTCCCAGCAGGAGCAATCAACATCACTCCAGTGAAGTCAACAAGGAGACACTGATTTATATCAGCAGAAGCATCTGAGGAAGTAGGATCTTCTCCCACGAAAGCTCATGCAAAAAATAAATCTGTTAGTCTTAAAGTGCCACACAACTCCTTGTTTTTATATCAGCAGAGCCTCTGATTCTGTCTCTGATTACAGAGGGGATGCCAGGGTCTTTGCATACAAGAGTTTTAAGCAACCAGCATAACCACTCCCAGAGAGTAGTTATCTATGGCCCAGAGTCATACTGGAAGGACATAACGAGTGGGGTAGCACAGGGATCGGTTCTGGATCAGGTTCTGTTCAACATTTTCATCAGTGATTAGATGATGGCACAGAGAGTACATTTATAAAGTTCGCTGACAATACCAAGCTGGGAGAGGTTGCAAGTGCTTTGGAGGATAGGATCACAATTCAAAATGATTTAGACAAACTGGTGAAATGGTCTGAAATAAATAAAATGAAAGTGCAAAGTACTCCACATAGAAAAGAACAAGCTATGTCATATATACAAAATGGGCAATGACTGCCTAGGAAGCAGTACTGTGGAAAGGGATCTGGGTGTCATCAGGGGTTAAAGTAAGGGGGAACACACTGGAATACTGTTACAGGGCCCACAATTTTTAGGGACCAGCATTCTGGGGTCCCTAAAAATAGAATAAAGGGGTGGAATGCAGTGTTCTGGTGCATTCCCCCATACCATCCCTGTGCAGACATCGGCTGTGCACAGCTAGCAGCTGCAGTCCCTACACGGCTAGAAGGGCAGGAAGTTTTTAAAACTCCCACCCTGAGCATGTTCAGCAGCTGCAGCCTCCCTTCCATGGCCCAGCCCAGCTCCTCGGCCACCTTGGCAGTAGCTGTGACTCCCTGCACGCCCCTTCCCTGCCCCATTGGGCCAGGGGGTTGGGGACAGTCAGGCAGCCAGCAGGAAAAGGGGGTGGGGGGTGAGGAGGAAGAAGGGGTCAGGATGATGGGCTGGGGAGGACATGGAGAAAGAGGAGTCTGGTGGGGGTAGGCATTTCAGGGGCTGTTGCTTGGGTGGTGGCAGGCATTTGGGGGGCAGTAGCTGGGGTGGGGGATATGCATTTTAGGGGCAGTATCTGGGGAGGGGGGCAGTCATTTTGGGGGAGGAGTAGCTGGGGTGGGTGAAGGAGGCCCAGACCTGCATGAAGGGAGCCCAGAAATTTAGGAGGGTTTCAGGGCCCACCAAATTATACTTTAACCACTGTGTGGAAGTTATGCCCAAGCAATTTCAAAGCTGATGTTAACATCAACAGGAAATTTAAATTACCCCAGCCTTAGCAGAGGAGCAAGGTAGCAAATGCCAGCATGCACCTGGAAGTTTTGCTGTGGCTTTTTAGTCTCCCAGACACGCATGGGCTCGCCTCATTGCTTCTTCCTTCCTCCGCACTTAGCACCCTCCAACCCCCCAAGAGGGAGGTGTCAAGGCTGATCGTGGAACTCCTTCACTGTGTCCATGGAGCACTGGTGTTCAGCTGAACAGCAGCTGAGAAACACAGGCCTAGAGCCATAATTCCACCTCATGCCTTTGTTGGTAGCTCTGTTGGTAAGAAAATGTTCTGCATAGAGTACTTTTTCTGTCATGACTACATGTTACTTGATTGATGCATGGTGTCAATTTCACTGTCAGATTGAATAAGTGATAGAGACACTCTTTGTAAAGTTTTAAAGCCTATGGATGTTCTGAGTTCTTTGTTAATATCATAAGGCAGTTTCACAACAACATGACTGACAGAATATCAGTGGCAGGAAGTGTGACTGAGGCCATCCACAAAGGAAAGTGAGGGTGTGCTTGCCCCAGTCCTCTTCACTTTATTTCTTGCAGCAGTGTTCTCAAGTGCGAATGCAAATCTCAGCACTAGTGTCTTTGTATGTAAAAGAAGAGATAGCAATGTATTCAATCTGGCTTGGTTACATGCTCATACCAGGAGGAGAGAAGAGTGCGTTGGGAGCTTCTCTTTGTGCATGACTTGGCTTTAGTTGCTCACACCCAAAAAGATGTGCAGGAAATAACAACATATTTTGCTGATGCAAGTTTGGGTTGAAGATCTACAGAAGACCAAATTACTGTTACAGCCAGCTAACAGACAAACTGGTAATAATGTTAGACCAGATATTCTCATAAATGGTGAAGCTCTTGAGAATGTTAGCACTTCACTTACTGGGACAGGAAAGCAACAAATGACAACTCTTCAGATGCTGAGATAGCTTCCAACCTCAAAGCTGCTGGTCTCAGCATGAGATCAGACTGGCAACTAAGGTCACGGTCTACAGAGCAATGACAATACCTTCTATGCTTTACTCTGTAATATACTGACAGTGTATAGAAAATATCTGAAAAACCTGGTAAGCCTCCAGTTGAGACAGTTGTGGCAAATTGTGACAATCATGTGGCAAGATTGAATTCCTAATACTGAAGTATTAGCAAGAGCTGAAATGCCCAGCGTCAAAGCAATAGCTCTTCCTCACACCTGAGGCGGTCAGGATATGCCACCCATATCCCAGAACACTGGCTTTGAAAAATCCTTTTTAATAGTGAACTGAAGGAATGTAATCAAGCAAGTGGTGGTCAGAAGAGCTGAACTTGTGCATTTAACCACTCTGCAAACCTTGCTGCATGATTTTGGAGTTAGTTCTTTTCACGGAGCATCTAACAAAGAAAGAACATGAACCAATGACTGGAAATTGAAGCTAGACAAATTCAGACTGGAAATAACACATATGCTTTTAATGATGAAAGTCTTAATAATTTGCTAACGATTGTGATGCATTCTCCGTCACTGACAATTTTAAATCAAGATCAAGTGTTTTCCTAAAACATCTTCTCTAGGATTTATTTTTGGTTCTATTCCCCCGTCTGTGTTTTACAAAAGGTCAGACTAGATGATCACAGTAGTCTTTTCTTGCCTTAGAATCCAGTCTAACGGTCCATTTTATATGTATAGGGAAGCCAGTGCATCGAAAGATTAAATGACTTTTCCAGCATCACAAATAGAGCTGTGTGAATAATGCTTTTTTTTTTTTTTTTGGTTCACTGCCAATACTAAAAAATAAGTGAAGGGAGACAAGGAATGGTTTATGGATTTGGGGACTAACTGAAATCTAAATTTTTGAAAATTTTTCAATTAATCAAATTTTTGGGCATTTTGACCAATGCAGAAGAGGACCAGACTGTAGAATAAGTCTCATTTCTCTTTCTTTGGCTTAGCGACTCACCATTGTCATATATGGTAGCATAGAATCATAGAATCCTAAGGTTGGAAGGGACCTGATAGGTCATCTAGTCCAACCCCCTGCCAGAGGCAGGACCACTCCCACTAAACCATCCCAGTCATGGTTTTGTCCAGCCGGGCCGTAAACACTTCCAAAGATGGAGATTTCACCACCTCCCTCAGCAGCTCATTCCAATGTTTCACCACTCTCCTTGTAAAAAAGCTTTTTCTAATATCCAGCCTCGACCTCCCTAACCGCAACTTGAGACCATTGCTCCTCGTTCTGTCCTCTGTTACTACCGAGAACAGTCGAGTTCCATCTTCCTTGAAGCATCCCTTCAAGTAGTTGAAGGTTGCTATCAAATCCCCCCTCAATCTTCTCTTCTGCAGACTAA
Source organism: Podocnemis expansa (assembly GCA_007922195.1). NCBI lineage: Eukaryota > Metazoa > Chordata > Testudines > Podocnemididae > Podocnemis > Podocnemis expansa. Next base: position 5,815,665 of record ML682039.1, read on the forward strand.
ATAAGCCTAATGCTTCCAGTCTTTCCTCATAGGGCTTGTGCTCCAGCCCTTTAATCATTTTGGTTGCCCTCTGCTGGACTCTCTCTAGCATGTCCCTGTCCTTTTTGTAGTGGGGAGCCCAAAAGTGAACACAGTATTCCAGATGTGGCCTCACCAGTGCAGAATAGAGGGGAACAATCACATCCCTTGATCTGCTGGTAATACTTCTTTTGATGCAGCCCAGTATGCCATTGGCCTTTTTGGCAGTAAGAGCACACTGCTGACTCATATCCAGCTTCCCATCCACCATGACCCCCTGGTCCTTTTCTACACTGCTGCTACTTAGCTGAAAGTTCCCCAGCCTGTAGCAGTGCATGGGGTTTTTCCGTCCCAAGTGCAGGATTTTACACTTGCCCTTATTCAACCTCATAAGATTTCTATTGGCCCACTGTTCCAATTTATCTAGGTCTCCCTGAATCCTGTTCTTGCCCTCCAACGTGTCCACTGTTCCCCCCAGCTTGGTGTCATCTGCGAACTTACTGAGAGTGCAGTCTATTCCATCATCCAGATCATTGATGAAAATGTTGAACAGAACCGGTCCCAGGACCGACCCCTGGGGCACACCACTCGTTACTGGCTGCCAGCTAGACATGGAACCATTGATTCCTACATGCTGAAACAATTGATCTAGCCAGTTTTCTATCCACCTTATAGTCCACCTATCCAACCCATACTTCCTTAATTTGCCAATGAGAATGCTGTGGGAAATTGTATCAAAAGCCTTGCTAAAATCAAGGTATATCACATCAACGGTTCTTCCTGCATCCACAAATCCAGTCATCTCATCATAGAAGGAGATGAGATTGGTCAGGCATGATTTACCCTTGGTAAATCCATGCTGACTGTTCCTGATCACTTTATTTTCCTCTTTAAGTGTTTGAGGATGGATTCTTTGAGAATCTGCTCCATAATTTTTCCAGGGATTGAGGTGAGGCTGACTGGTCTGTAGTTCCCTGGATCCTCCTTTTTCCCTTTCTTGAAAATAGGCACTACATTTGCTTTTTTCCAATCCTCTGGCTCCTCCCCCGTTCTCCATGAGTTTTGAAAGATAACAGCCAGAGGTGCTGCTATCTCATCAGCCAATTCCCTTAGCACCCTTGGATGCAGTTCATCTGGCCCCATGGACTTGTGCACATCCAGCTTCTTTAAGCAGTCCCTAACCTGACCTTTTGTCACCAAGGGCCTCTCTTCTTCTCTCCAATCTGCCACACCCATGGTAGTGGGCTGGGAGCTGATCCTGCCTGTGAAAACTGAAGCAAAAAAAGCATAGCGCACTTAAGCTTTTCCCTCATCCTCCATCATGAGGATGCCTGCCCCATTCAGCAAGGGACCTACACCATCCCTGATCCTCTTCTTGTTATTGATATACTTGTAGAACCCCCTCCTGTTATCCTTCACATCCCTCTCTAGCCACAACTCCATTTGTCCTTTGGCCTTTCTGATTTTATCCCTGCAGTCCCTAGCAATATCTTGATATGCCTCCTTGGTCATCTGACCAAGCTTCCACTTCCTGTAAGCTTCCTTTTTGTGCTTCAGCTCAGTGCAGAGCCCTCTGTTAAGCCACTCTGGGCGCCTTCCACATTTGCTGTACTTTCTCTTTATCGGAATGGTAGCTTCCTGTGCCCTTAGCAGGGTTTCTTTAAAATATAACCAACTCTCTTGGACTCCTTTCCCCTTCAGATTAGTTTCCCAAGGGATCCTACCCATCAGTTCCCTGAGGGAGCCAAAATCTGCTTTTTTGAAGTCCAGGGTTTGTGTGTTGCTTCTTTCCTTCCTTCCTTTAATCAGCATCCTGAACTCAACCATGTCATGGTCACTACTGCCTAGCTTGCCATTTACCTCTACGTCCCTGATCAATTCTTCCCTGTTTGTGAGCAGCAGGTCGAGAAGTGCAAGGCCCCTAGTTGGTTCCTCCAGCATTTGTACTAGAAAGTTGTCCCCAACACACTCTAAAAACTTCCTTGATTGCCCATGCGCTGCTGTACTGGCCTCCCAGCAGATGTCAGGGTAACTGAAGTCCCCCATGAGCACCAGGGCCTGTGATCTAGAGGTTTCCGCTAGTTGTCCATAGAACACCTCATCCACCTCCTGCTTCTGGTCTGGTGGTCTATAGCAGACCCGCACCACAACATCCCCCCTGTTGCTTTCCCCTCTCAATGTAACCCACAGACTTTCTACTGGCACGCTTCCCCTTCCATAATGGAGCTCTGACCAGTCATAGAGCTCTTTTACATATAGTGCTACTCCTCCCCCTCTTCTTCCCTGCCTGTCCTTCCTGAACAGTTTTACTCATCCATGGCAGAGCTCCAGTCGTGGAGACTATCCCACCACGTCTCCGTTATTCCTATGATATCATAGTTCCCTGTCTGCGCTAGTACTACCAATTCTTCTTGCTTATTTCCCAGGCTCCTCGCATTAGTGTATAGACACCTAAGATACCCGGCCGATTGCCCTACTTTGTCATTTTGATTTTCAATTCTATTACAGATACCTCCTTGCATTTTTTCTTGGAGTTCTCCTCCTCCACTCTCCTCACATATTGGGGCTTCAGTAGAGCACTTAAGACATTTATTTGATCCACCCCCCCATGTTCCAGCTACCTTCTCTTTTATTCCTGGTGCTACAGTCCCAGCACCCCCCAAGTTCCATCCCTTCCCCCAGATCACCCACATTGTCACTTACCTCTGGGCTTTGGTCTCCTGCCCCCATTGTACCTAGCTTAAAGCCCTCCTCGCTAGGTCAGCCAGTCTGTGCCCAAATATGCTCTTCCCCTTCCTGGACAGGTGAAGGCTATCTCTGCCTATCAATCCTCTGTCCTGAAACAGGACTCCATGGTCAAGGAAGCCAAATCCCTCCTGACCACACCATCTTCGCAGCCAGGAATTCACCTCTAGGATGCATCTATCTCTCCTCAGGCCTCTAGCCTTGACTGGAAGGATTGATGAGAACACCACCTGTGCTCCAAACTCCTTCACCCTCGCTCCCAGAGCCGTGAAGTCACCTTTGATCTCCTGAGGATCACCTCTCGCAGTATCCTTGGTACCCACATGGATAAGAAGCATGGGGTAGTAGTCTGAGGGGCAAATGATTTTTGACAATCCCTCTGTTACGTCTCGGATACGGGCACCTGGCGGGCAGCATACCGTTCTAGACGCCTTGTCAGGGCGACAGATGGGTGCCTCTGTTCCTCTCAGGAGTGAGTCCCCAATCACCACAACCCTACGTTTCCTCTTAGGTGAGGTGGCTGTGATCTCCCCAGCCTCTGGGGTGGATGGCATCTCCTCTACCTCCTTCATTGTGTCCAGCACCGCATAACGGTTCCTCACCACAATGGATGGTGGGATGTGAGCAGGCGTGGAGCACTGTCTACTGCCAGAGGTGACCAGCTGCCACTGTCCTCCCTCTGCCATAGGCATCCCATCCATTTCCAGAGCTGTGGCAGTAGCCCTTGGCACTGGGATAGGGACCTCCTCCTTGCAGGTCTCATCGTGGACTCTGTCAAAGAACTTTTCCAGGGCATGGATACCCCTTGAGTCGTGACACCTCCTCCTGTAACTCGCCTACCTGTTTCTGGAGAGATGCCACCAGAAGGCACCTATCACATAGATTCATCTCCCTAGCCTGATCATCAGTGGCAGGAAAATGAAGGCCACAGTCCCTGCAAATCCACACCAGGATCTGGGTGGAGATATCCATGGTCAGACAGTCTGTCTGGCTACAGACAGAAGCAAAGGAAACAGAAGGGGGTGCTGGCACAACCAGTGCGGCTCCTCTTCACCATTGTGGCCTCACCAACTCCTCCCCAAACTCCCCTGTTTGCAGTCCTCTGGTCGCTCAGCCACTGGCTTTTAAAGCCTTCTCTGCCTAGGTCAGCCCTTGCCCCTTGTTAGTCACACAGGGGCAGGCCAATCGCAAGGCTGCTAGAAGCTTCATAGTCATCCATGAGAATGGTTAGTCTGGGAGCAGAGGATGTATGAGAAAATGACCCTTTAACCTGGGTGTTAGGATATTCGCCTCACACGTAGAAGACCCAAGGTTAAGTCCCTTCTCCAATTAATAACTATACCAAACCATCTCCCTACTTAGGTTATAGTATATATTTTGAGCTAAGAAAATAAATATAACAGCAATGCATGCCTTTTAGGGAAAAAAAAGACCAAAGAGCCTGCTTAACCTGAAGAAGTATACATCAGTGTAAATAAGTTGCTGCAGGAAGCCCTTACTGTAGATTTCACTGAAAAACAGTGCCACTATTCATGGTAATATACCATTGTATTTTGCAGCAGTTCATGTCCCATCCTGCTCCTCTGCAGTGCATCTGTGCTGGCACCAATCAGGCATTTTATGTTTTTTCTTAGCCTGAAGTTTGTAAGAGTAGAATTAGGTTCTCTGTGCTGGCATCCATGCTACATCAAACATTGATGAAGGTGGCTTTTTAATTAAGTTTCTTAAGAAAGCCATTTTATGCAGACACAGAGAAATCATTATGCATTTTAATGGGTGCTTTCAGGAAAATTATTGATTACTTTACTAATGATTTTAAAATTGTATCATTATGTTAAATCCATCGGGGCTTTTCATACAGCTTTAGGAAGAACACTTTCATATCCTCCACTCCTTTTTTTTTTTTTAAATCTAAAACAATTTCCCCAACTACATGAGTGCAAAGGAAGATTTGCCATGTGTTTGATAACCATTTTGTCTGTGCACAAATACTATGGCAGCAATCATTATACAGAGAACGCATGATTACAAATATTCCTAGTAGAATACATTTAGACTGAGCCCTGCTTCACTGTTCTGTTTTGTGTTTTTCAGCCATTGCTTGCTCAAAGTAACTGATGTCATTACAAGCATGAAGGACAAACTTAATAGACATTTGACTTGTATCAAATAGTGCAAGAAATAATCTGTTGTTCCTCCTAGTGCTTTGTGGTGTTTGTACTAAATTACAAAAAAGCAAAATTCGGCTTAACAAAGTTTCTGGGTAGCAATACAGCTCCGTAAAATCTAAAACAAAGGAAGCAAATGAGAACAAATAACTGAATTCTGATATCGCTCCAGTTCCCAGGTCCCGCCAACCTTCACTGGACCTGAGGGATGGTTCAGGCTTCCTTTGTATGCCTCAATCCTGAAACCTGCTGGCAGGGAGGGGACTGCTTGAGCCCAGGGCATACATTAGAGCACCTGATTGCCTGTGGGAAAGTCCTAAGAGATGAAGAATGAAAAAACATTTTTCTTTCAAAAGAAAGAGAAGACACATCTAGGGAAGAGTAAACAAGAAGGGAAGCTGGGTTAGCCAACAAAGTTCAAAAGTAGCAGGTCCAGCTGAAGTGAACTAGGAATGGACTAAGGCAGTGGTTCCCAACCGGTGTGCCGCGAGAACCTCCCAAGCCTTAGCTGCAACAGGCAGCCCCAGTTGGGGGTTCCCCAGAGCTGGAGCTGCGGCAGCAGCCCACGTGGCCCCAGTTGGGGGATTCCCTGGAGCTGGAACCACTGATGCAGGTGGCGGCCCTGTGTGGCCCCAGCCAGGGATTCCCCCGAGCTGGAGTCCGAAATGCGGGCAGCAGGGCCATGCGGCATCAAGTAGTGGGCTCCCCAGCAGGAGCATCGCTGCCCTAGAAAAAGACCCGAGGCAGGGGCCCAGGCCACGCCCCGAGCCCCGATTGTGCAGGAGAGCCCAAACCAGCCTCAGGTGCCTGCCCCAGCCTGGTCCCGGATCCCCAGCTGGGGGTGGGGCTGGGAGAGGCAGACGCTGCCACAAGCAGCCCGGCCTGAATTCCTGACCAGGGACAGGGCTAGGAGTGGCAGCCACAGCCACCACCACACGTGGGAGCAGCAGGCGCTGCAGTGGTTGGCCCGGGCCTGGATCTCCAGCCGGAGATGGGGCCGGGAGAGGCAGGGGCCGTGCCAGGAACTTGGGGCACTGGCGCTGGGACTCGGGGCGCGAGTCCCATGTGCCAGGCACCAGCGATGCCCTGCTCCCTGGAACCGCAGGCGGCAGCCCCATGTTGCCCCAGCAGGAGGTGGGGGGAGGGTCCTGAACTGCAGCCAAGGGCAGCAGCCCCAAAACAGGTGCTGCAGCTCATGAATATTCATAAATTCATCATAGTGTGCCGCGGCATCACTGTGGGCCTCAAGGTATGCCACAGAGGGAAAAAGGTTGGGAACCACTGGACTAAGGGGCTGCTGGATACAGGCAATAAACAAGGAAACTCTGACTGCAATGACACAATTATTTCATTACTTTATCTGCATATTTCATTCTGATCTGGCTAAAGAAATTTATATTAAGGATTTTAGGAGGCAAACAGAAAACCGTTGCTTGAAATAAAATGTCACATTTTCAAAGTCACATACAGAACCTGAACCAAATGGCTGGGCCTCTTTTTAATAGCAGAAGAGAATGGCAATGAGAGGCTTGTTCTTGCTATATTATGAAATTTTTTCTTATTTGTATGAAAGTATTTAAAGAAGCAACCTACTAGTTCCTTCCAACATACAAGGGCCAGCCCTGCACCACATGATGTATAGTCAGCCCTCTGCCAAGCAGTAGCAGATGTTGCAAGCCTGCAGGTCATTTGTTATTGAAGGAGAAACCAGTCATGCAGAATCTGGATATGTTCTTAGTGTAACTGATAAATATGTCCGCATACACCAGTTCTAGAACAGAGGTGGTCACCAGTACCATCCAGGTAATCTCCCCTTCAGGAATCTCAGCCCAACCACCAATGCTTGGTTCCCAGGAAGTAACTCTGCCCCAAGAATTGATTCTAACTAGAAATCGTACATGTATGTTTGCACTTAAAAAAAAAAAAGACTTGGTGCCTGGACTCAGAGACTCAACCCTCTCTCAGAATTTCAGAGCCCAGCCCCCAACACGCACCCAGTGGTCTGCCTGCTATTTTTAGCCCTGCAACACAAGCCCTGTGAGCCCAATTCAGTTGATGCAGGCTCTGAGACTCACTGCTGCCGTCCTCTCTTTGCAACATGGATGTATGGTCAAACAGAAAGCAAGCTTCTTCCCTGCTTGTAACAGCTCCCACCAAAGAAATGAACATCACAAAAATAAGAACATTTCTTCAGAGTTGATGTAGGCCCATGTGCTAAAAGACCCGTATGTAACCGTGCCATCTCGTGACTCTGCTATGACAGCGTTAATGACTCTTTTCCATATCCCTAGTTTTTTCCTGTGAATATGCTCTTTCACCTAATTTGCACTGTATTAAGTACTTTAGAAAACAAAACTCTGGAAAGTGGCCACAGTGCCAAGTAAGATGGTGCTAGGATTTGATATTGGTTTATTGGTTCTCTAGCTGTGTTCTGTGTGTGTTTTAAACCTTCACGCTTACCAGTGTGTTACTGCTAGGACAGTAAATTCAATAACAGGCAAATAATCTTAGGTGGCTGATCTGGATAAGATTGTGGAAGTATAAATTTCCACATTAAGGCCCATGACAAAAATATAATCAAAATCTTTTTGGTTTGAAAAACAAATGTATTGCTTTAAAAAAAAATAATAAAGTAGCCTATGGTCATTGATGCTATCTCAACTTCTTCTTGCCTTAGCCTTCAGAAAGAATTTATCTCCATTGAATTTCCAGAGTATAAAAGGTCATAAGTAGCATCATATGGAAACATATAAACCGCTGGCTTCAAGAGAGACTCTTAAAAACCAGACTTGGATGGCTCATTATCATCTTATGCATGGTATATTGGGCCTGTCAGAAGCTGCCTTTTGGTTCATATGGATGGTTAATTTCAACATTCTCTGCTAGCTTCAAGGGAGTTCACTGTTTGTTTGTTTGTTTGTTTGTTTGTTTGCTTGTTTCAAATGTCAGCTGGAGCCTGTGGCTTTTGTGTGATGAGGTCAGAGTCCCATTGTTACTAAGATACCTAGGCTGCCCCCAGCTCTCTGGGTATTCCATGTCACCCTAATATGGAAGCCACAGCAAAATATATCACTTACAAATAATGGCTGAACAGTGGCAGAACTGTTAACTGAGGCTATAATAGCCCCAGCCTGCACAGCTTAATTGTCACAAAGCATTAAATTCATAAAAGCCGAGGCAAAGGATGGAAGTAGACTCAGTGATTGTTCTACGAGGGAATATCCTACATCTCTGGCTTGCCTGCTGACATGGGTTTTAGCCCTTTATGAAGAGTATTTCACCAGTTCCTCAGCTCTGGGAAGAGTGATTTTGCTTCACTTGTGTCTCCCAGTAATGCCTTTTGTTGTGAGATCAGGGTAGCGAGCCTTTCCCGGCTCGCGATTTGTGGGGTGGGGACAGGGTCAGATGATTCGGGGCTCACATTTCAAACAGGAGCAAGGCCCATGTCTCCCTAATAATTCTGAGTCTGCCTTCAGTGGCTACCGCAGCCACACACATTGGACCAAATCCTAAAGTCTTGTTCAGGTCCTGTGGAGAGAGAATTCTGCAGGTTTCAGCTGGCAAGAACTTTGCGTCCAAATTTGTCTGTCAGGGGTCATGTTAGCACCTTGAGGACAAATCTGAACCTTCACTTCCTTAGGCTTTAGGTCCTCTAAGATCTGTTTGAATCTATGGGGATCTACAGTTGATGAGAGCTTGGCTCTTCCTGGCCCCTTCAGAGCTACATTTCTGGGGCTGACCAGAAAACACTACCTAGAATGGTGGTGATCGCTCACACAGAGCGGGAGGTACAAAGATCAAATTAATGCAGCTGCATGTATTCCCCACAGCATAGGACTCAAACAGCATGAGGCTGCATTTCTTCCCACAGTGTGGGGCCCTGTCCTCTGCCACCTCTCCCAGTTCTGGAAAATGAGAACTCCATGGAGCATGCAGGTCTGAGGAAAGTGGGGAGCAGAGTGCAGACACACAACACTTCTGTACAGTGTGGAGTGGGCAGAACTAGGCCCTAAGGGGAGCAGCATGGGGTCCTCAATGCTTCTTACTCAATGCGTATTTAAGCAAACACTCCCACTGTCTTTGGTGGCCATTTCTATTTTGTGAAGTCTTCAGCACTCAGCCCAAGCTAGAGCACTGCAATGATCCAGCAAGAGCCAGAGACCAACGTGCCCACCAGATGTCCTGGTGACCCTGGACAGGCTGCAGAAGAAAGGGTTAGACCCATCAGGCAGACTCCCACGAGAACATGAGACTGGGATCTGCGCTGGTTGTGGAACGGCCACACACTGAGCTCTTGCTTTGAAAATACCTGTTGTGTGTGTATTCCAAATGTAAGACATCAGAGCTGGGCTGTCAAAGTGAAGTGCCAACAGCACCAATTAGCTGTCACCATTGGATTTAGGGCCTATGGAAAGAAGACATGAGGGGACCTCTGGGTTACTGTCCTACCAGGAGTTTGTTTCAGTTCCATGTTAATGTAAGCAAACCCTGAGGCTCAGACATTAGGTGTGTGAGTGTTTACATGCAGATACGCATATTCTATGTAGAGCCCAGAGCAGGGCTTTCCAGTGAAAGGTCCTTTCCATCTTCTCAATGCTTCTGCTTTTCTCTCACTCTGATGAGCCTGCTGCTCGTTTTCCACTTTCCTTGATTTTGATGGGGCGGATTAACTGGAGATCCTGTTAATCAGTAAGAAAGAGGGACAAGGACATCCTCCTGTGGGGTTTCATTTGTTTAACTGCTCCTCCTTGGTGGGGACTGGCTTAAGGGCAGCCTCCTCTGCCCAGGGAGGGTGGTTGTGGCCAGGCCAGGCCAACCATATAGGTGAAGTGGGCAGTCCGCTAGGGTGCCAGACTTTAAGAGGTGCCAGATTAGATGGAAGTGAATAGTTTTCTCTGTTTAAAAATATATATATTAATATTTTCTCTCTTATAATGTGGGAGGGTGGGGAGCCAAAATCGTAGTCTGCCTAGAGCACCAGAAACCCTTGGGCCAGCCCTGGTTTTGGCCATAACATACCATGAAGAAGATCCAGAGGTAGAGTGTGTAGCGCACCCCAGCTGAATGCAGCCATCAGGTCAATGGGGCTGATTCCAGACGAGTTCATGGAGTTGTCCCCACTTATCCCTGATGTGCCACCAGCCCCATAGTTCCCTGTGTGTATTTCAGTCACACAGCTGAGTCTTATAGTAGATGCTCTCTGGCTGCCCCTAAGCTAATTACTTGATGAGTCTTTGCCTAAACTAACCTCCTTTCCATATTTCTGTTCTCCTTCCTTTTTCTCCTTTTCTTGCTCTCCCTTTCTCTCCTTACTCTTGAATCTCTATTCTTCTCTGTTTCAGCAAAACGATATCAGTCAAAATAATTGATGATGAGGAGTATGAGAAAAACAAGACCTTCTACCTTGAGATTGGGGAGCCCCGTCTGGTGGAGATGAGTGAGAAGAAAGGTGGGGGATCTGCTCTGAGGCTGAGCCTAGCCTGTGTACACCTGTCCTGATCATTCATGGATGCCTGGCACTTTCCAATATATACAGTCTAGAATATGCATTCCTCTAGCTATGTCAAAGAGCAGTAGTCAGGTCGCTGGGGCCTTGATCTGGAAATCTTTAACATTACACTTTCCATTCTGATTTTGGTTTCCCCTACTTAAATTCAGATATTATGGGCCTGATCATTGGGTGGCATAGATCAGCACAGCTCCGCTGACTTCAGTGGAGTTATGATGGCTTATAGCAGTCAAGGAACTGACCCGTCACATGTTGCCGCATGTAGTGCTGTTACTTAAAACTAAAACCAAACCATCGCTTTTTACAGTTCACATACTTGGCACAGAGCTACAAAGAATCCAGATGCAAATTGGCTGCAAGCAAACCAACCAAACCCTCTGCTGTTCAGATTTCCTCAGATTTCCATGTAACACTTACATGGTGCATTAAAGGTAATTCATGACAATGTAAACCTACTTCACATCAGAGTTAAATTAGTGGAGTGACTCCTTTTCAAAATGAAACAGCCTAGGTGCAGCAATGGACTTCCTGCTCTTTTACATAAATAACTTACAGACAGATGTGCTCCTCCCTTCATATCATCTCAATAACCATCTTGCCTGGTTGAACTTAAAGCATGAGCGTGTGACGCCAACCATTTGTTTTGCCTTTGTCTTGTGTTCCTACAGGAAATTCATTACCCTTAAAATACTTGACCGTGAGGAATATGAGAAAGAGTGCAGTTTCTACCTTGTGCTTGAGGAACCAATATGGCTACGAAGAGGAATGAAAGGTGTGAGAGTAAACCCAGACAAACTCTCAAGAAATTGTTGTCTGCTCTCTCTGTCTCCCTACTCTCACACTTGCTCTCTCCTCGCATTTGGCTTCCAAATATTTTGCCATATCTCCTCTCAAGCTTGGCAACTTTACCTTTTTATTGTTTGGGGTCAATTTTTGTAACTGTGTTCCCACTGACCAACTCCTACTGGAAGTGGCATTAAACATATGTCATCAAGTGTTCATCTGTGAACTGCTCCCACTCGGGAGGCAGGAAATGAAACCGATTCTGAAAGTAAATCAAGAGGGGTTCAAATCCTCAGTACACTGACTAGAGAGGGACATGATCACACACACAGCAGAGGTGCTCTCAACCAGAATTTTATTCTGAACACCAGAAAGTGATCACCAACACTAGAGTGGGTCTGAGATTCAGCAATGTGCAATGTGGGAGGACAGAGCACAAATCCTAAACTATTAATTACTGTTATACACGCAAACAGTATCACAATCAAAAGACATATTGATTGTATTCTCAAAATATATAGGACTGAAATTGCATATATAAATATGATTTTGAGCTAGGAAAAACACTGTTTCTATTAAAAATGGATACTGCATCATTCTTAGCAGGAAATAAAATAGTCCCTCTGTTTAAATAAAACTCACATTCTTAACACAATAGTCCCTCAGTTTAAATATTGGCATTTTACACCACTAGTCAGAGTATAGTGCGATCTGAAAGTAGTCCAATATCAGGTAATTCCAATAAAGCTTCTGTAGTCATGATTTCAGCAGGTGAGTCTGGAAATTGAGGGAAATCCACTGAAGGTAAAGAGACATGGTATCCCTCTGAATGCTCATAAATGTAGTGAAATCAGTTTCTGTTTGTATCACACAAAATAAAAACAGTTCTCTAAACCAACTTCACACTTATAAAAATATGCTAATGTTTCTAGGTAGTTTTCCTAAAACGATAACTTAAAATGAATTGATATAACTTATTTCACAAAGAATTTGTGGCTATTTATGACATTACTGCAATAACATAATTAGCCTGAATAATTAGTTGCAACCTAAGAGTTTTTAAAAAAACAACCTAAACATAATTAGCTTCTGGTTTTGACTTCCTGTTTAATTTCTAGGTGATATCTGCTCCCTTAAGAATCATCAGATTTTTTAAAAATATACATTTATCATCATCATCATCTATTTAGCCCCTGAATCCCCAAAGCACTTAAGCATACACTTAACTTTTAAGTCCCATGATTAATTTATCCATGAGAAAGTCAGAGATGACTTGATCATGATCTGCAGGGACCTACAGGGAGAAGAGATTTCTTGTACAAATGACTCTTTAACCTAGCAGAAAAGGGGACAGCGAGACCCATAACCGGAAGCTGAAGTTAGACAAAGCCAAACTAGAAATAAGATGCAAATGTTTAACAGTGGGGGTACTTAACTTTGGGAACAAGTTAGTTAGGGGCTCGATGCAGAAATCACTGGGTGAGATTCTCTGGCTATCAAGGAGGTCAGACTCAATGATCATGATGGTCCCCCTCCCATCTGACTTTCCAGTCCATGAATCTCAGACTGATGTACATGGTTACATGCTTTGCTGAACGGGGGCTTTATGAAACTTGCGTTTGTGTGACACACCATAGGAATTTACAGGGGGTAGTAGGTATAGTGGTGGTGTCTCCCTTGTGCCCTCTGTATGGGGGTGGGGCTGAAGTCAGGGGATAATACAAACATAAATCTCATACCCTGCGCCCCACTATGGCACACCATTAATAATCCCTTTCATGCTAGCCTGTTAGGTCCCGTCACGGAGCTTGCCTCCACATCATACAAGGCATGCCTAGGTCCTTATACCCAACACACCCGCCCTGTGCCCCTCTCCCAAACACAGTGCAAAACAGCATTGGTGTAGAGGACATTGTTTGGGCTCCCCACACTGTGTGATACTTCACCCCAAATAGGTTCACTTTAGTTCTGATAAAGAAAACCCATTCATTTGCTGGCTAAGGTCCCAATCCAGTAATGTTCATAAGCATGGCCCTGGTTCAGGAAAGCATCCCCATTCAAAACAGAACTTAAGCCTGTGCTTAAAGTTAAGTGTGTACATAAGTGCTGTTGTAAGTGCTGTGCTGAGCAGGGATGGGCTTCAGTACATGTGGATCAGGGGCCATGTGTGTCACATGCGAGTTGTCCAGTTAAGTCAAAGGGACTACTCACATGCTTACTTTCACACATGCTTTCACAGTGCATAAGTGCTTTGTTGGATTGAATGACTTTCTGTATCAACTACAGGCTGGAACACAACACTAGATATTTTCGTTCTTTTCCCCTAATAGACAAAAAGAATTCCACTTACAACAGGAGAAAAATAAACAGGGAATATGTATTCTGTGGTAGCTGTCTGATTTTTAAAAAAACCAATATAGACAGCTGATACAAAAAGAGAGGAGAATAATCCAGATTAGTCTAAGAAATGATACAGACAAGAAATTCAGTTCAGTCTGGTTCATCTTTACTCAGGTGAAATGCATGATTTTCTCTGGCCACAAACATTTCTGCCTTTGGAAGAACTAGCATTGAGTGAGTCTGGATCCAGCTCTGTTTTGCAGCTGGTGCCTTTCTAGTCTAAGCAAAGGCACATCTTCCTCAGGGTACCTTAGCAGGAGAATGAGGGGGAAGGGGCAGATGCATTTCTGTGATCAGTTAGTGTTTTCTCCATGCAGCCTGAGAGCACACAGCTCTCATGGTTACAGAAGAGAGCTTTAAAATGCAAAGCCAGAACTTCTTAAAAGTTCAGTAGCCAGAAGGCCAATTTAAAAAAGCAAAACCGTAGTATTCTTTTTAAAATCTCATGGTTTTTAAACCAGGTTTTGAGGGCCCTGACTCGTGATTTTTGAACTGCTGGTGGTAGCAGCAGCAATACATTGAGCTCAGGCTCTGAAATCAGTCCTAGGGATGCCAAAAATAAAGGTACCTAAAATCAGCAGCTCCTTTTGAAAATGTCAGCCTAATCCTCTCTCCTTCAGCTTCCCTCCCTTTGAAAAGGGCTAATACTTCCTGATCTTACGACCTCACTGGGGTAATGCTGGAATTGTAATTAGTTAATCTGTGTTCAGTTCTTCAAAGAGTGTAAAATGATAGGTTGCAGGTTTTGGGGTTCTTTTTGGTTTTTTTTTTAAATCAGGCTTAAACTGTCATTTGGTTGAATGACAGGACAAATACTGCATTATATTTGGTGAATCAAGCCCTAGCACAAACTGTACTACTTTCATTCCCTGTTCCTGGTAGAAATCAGGCCATCATGAAATTATTACTTTCCATTTAGGTTATTAGAGAAAGCAAAAGAATCCAGCAAAAAACCTTTACATGTATATTTTGGGACATACCCTTTACTCAATCTGTGACAGTTCTGCCATTAATGTCAATGAAAACTCTGGGAATGGAAGGCCCAAAGAGGGAAAATGAATTTTGTCTTTTATACCACATTGCTGTATTTTTACATGCTTCTTTTTCTTTCCATTCAGAGTCCACATTCATGAAATATTTCTGTTCCATTATTTTCAGTGCTCTTTTCTGGGTACTGATCATATCCTGGAATTTTACAATTTGCATTGTCTGGGCCTGGGACCTGCAGTCTTTCTGTGGATGTTCCTTTTAATTTCATTATTCATTTACTTTTCTTCTTACGTGTTTGTTTCTGTCTGTCTCCTTCACAGCCCTGTTGTTGAATGAGCTTGGTAAGCGCTGCTTTTCTTGTACTTCTTTTCCATTTTCCCAGTTTGTCTCTGTACTGGTAGAAAGTGATGATTTTGTTTGACTTTTTGTTTTGCTCACGAGAATCTCTTCTAAGGTTGTTAATACCATTTGACTAAGCCCAGGTAACTGATGTTCTTATCTGAGTATATGCTCCAAAAATTGCTAGATAAGACATGAACATTTTCGTTAAAGGAGGGGCAGTGGGTAAACACATAATTCAGAGTGTCATGAATTACAATGGCAGGGGAGCTCAAGGGGTTTAGGGGTGGCATTTCACTGGGATTTGGGCATCTAACGCCCTCAGAGATCCCAGGCAATAAACACATTTAGGGTTTGAGTCTATCATGCTTACTTACAGTGAGTAGCTCCACAGTTAATCCCAATAAGGCTATTAGGAAGTGAGACACTACTGAATATGAGCAAGGGTATCTGGCATAAGTGAATACATTCAGTACAGCTGACTCCTGGCATTTGTTCCTATAGTTCTGGTTGATTTCATTGGGCAGTATGCTCTTATTTGTGGTTAAAAGATGTGGAAAGTTCTAAGAGCGTCAAAAATGTACAAAAAAACACCCTGAGCTGTGCAAATTAATCCTTGTCCCATTATATAGGCAATAGAAACAAAACATTTGAAGTAACTGCCAATACGATGGCTCGAATGCTAACAACTTATTGTTGGAAAATTGATCACAAGAGCTATTCTAAAACAGCTTCCCTGTGCACACACTTATTCAGGGGTCACTACATCAACACAGGGAGCTGTTCCAGAATAGCTATAACATTTTGCACTCCCGTCTTTCCTTTTAACTTCCCAGTGTAGGCATACCTTTATTAAAGGCACTATGTGCTGTTTTGGAGGAGGTATGGCATACTGCCCTCTTACAGAACATTGCAAAACCAGTCTCCAAATTCAGCTTTCCCACTATCCCAAGCAGGAGACTCACAAAGACTCACACAAGATGGGAATGTGGCTGGAGTCAGAACAAAGCTAAAGCACTCAGCAGGCTACCTGAGAAAATCAAAGCCAGGGCCTTATCTATTCCAGAGGAGTGGCCATGTTAATCCACATATAGCAAAAGCAATGAAAATTCCATGGCACCTTTAAAACTAATAAATTTCATTAGGCATAAGCTTTTGTGGGCTGCAGCCCACTTTGTCAGATCCAGATGCCTTATCTATGGTTCACTAGACTCACTAGAAGGACTGTCGTTGACTTCTGTGGGAATTGGACCACTGTAGAAAATGCTGCTCTGACTAGTGTTAACTTACTATGAACAAAACATGGCTCCTGGCTGTGGGTAAATGAGGAATGTTTCTAAGGATGTCTGAGCACTCAAGGGCTTTGGGGAAATGGCAGTGGAAGGGACCTTCCTCTTTCCAAGCTTTGTATCCGTCCCTCTGAATATCCTTTCAGTTAAGCTAACTCTACACTGGTGGCAGAATTCAGCAGCAGATGATGGGAGTTATGCAGGCTACACAGAATAGCTTGCATAACTCCTTTTGACTTCCTGACTCCCCTTTAGCCTGGGATCTTCAGTGCACTGTACTTATAAGAAATGCATTCCCATCAATGCAGCACTGTGCCACTTCAGAGGGTGGTTTTAGTCAGTCAGTTTCAAGACTGTCTGAGTTTGTCTTAACTGACCATTCTATCAATCCAGAAGAATCGACCTAACAGCAGCAGCTTTGTCACCATATGTGTAGACATGGCCGTAGTCCTAAAATTTCCCAGCTTCAGCATTTGATGCATCATGTCCTTTCACGCCCACCCCAAATGCTGCTTTTACTGCTTTAAATTTATCACATCAGAAATAAAGACTCATGGGTGTAACTCTAGGAAGAATAATTTGTTCTAAATGAAAGTATCCCACATCAGTCTGAGCTCTGGGTGTCCTCCCTCTGGACTGTCTCCCATGCTGACCCCCAGACCTGGGCCAGGCCAGGTTGAAGGCATGACAGTAGCAGTGTGGTTTTTAATATTTTCCATTGCATTTCTAGCCACTGCCAGCTCATGGAAATGCCATCCCTCCCATTGACTCTAAGGTCCTCAAATTACGATTTAAAGACTTTAAAGTACAGCATATCCACCAGCAAGTGAGCCATGCCCCATGCTAGGTAGAAGGTGAAAAATGCCCAGAACCTTTGCCAGTCTGCCTTGGGGAAAAATGCCTTCCTGACCCCAAATAAGGTGATCAGTTAAACCCTGAGCATGGGGGCAAAACCCAGTAGCCGGACACCCAAGCAAGAATCTTCTGGAATAACGCAGAACCCAGCCCATCGAATGTCCCATCTGAGGTCATTGACAATTGCTAGACTATGCTGGCTCATCATACTAGCCCATCTATGAATTTATCAAGCTAAGTTTTGAGGCCAGCTAGGTTTTTTTTGCCCCCATTGCTCCTTTTGGAAGGCTGTTCCAGAACATCACTCCTTTGATGATTAGAAACCTGTGTCTAATTTCAAGTCTAAACTTCCTGTTGGCCAGTTTATATCCATTTGTTCTTGTGTCCAAATTGGTGTTGAACTCAAATAATCCCTCTCCCTCCCTGGTATTTATCCCTCTGATATATTTATAGAGAGCAGTCATATCTCCCCTCAAACTTCTTAAATCTTAGATGGCCGCATTGCATTGTCAACTTAATAAAATCGACTTAATGCCTAAGTTGACTTAAAGCGTGAGAGTTATTAAGTTGACTTAATGATCTCCAAATGTAGCCAGGACTTTGCTTAAGTCAACTTAAGCCTCCTTCAGTCGACTTAAGCTCACAGTATAGACATACCCTTTGAGTCTCCTCTCATAGGCAGATTTTCCATTCCACAGCTCACTCATTCTAGTAGCCTGCCTCTGCTCCTGTTCCAGTTTGAATTCATCTTTCTTAAACATGGGGGGCCAGAACTGCGCACAGTATTACAGATGAGGTTTCACCAGCACCTTGTACAATGGTACTAACACCTCCCTGTATCTACTGGAAATACCTTGTTTGATGCATCCTGTGATCACATTAGGTTTTTTCATGGGCACATCATATTGGTGGCTCATAGTCATCCTATGATCAACCAGTACACCCAGGTCCTTCTCCTCTTCCATCACTTCCAACTGATGCGTCCCCAGCTTATAGCAAAAATTCTTATTATTAGTCCCTAAATGCATTACCTTGCACTCTCCACTATTAAATGTCATCCTATTCCTATTACTCCAGTTTACAAGGTCATCCAGATCTTCCTATATGATTTCCTGATCCTTCTCTGTATGGGCAGCTCCTCCCAACTTTGTGTCATCTGCAAAGTTTATTAGCAGCTTCCCACTTTTTGTGCCAAGGTCAGTAATAAAAAGGTTAAATAAGATTGGTCCTGAGAGCGCTCCCTGAGGGACTCCACTAGTAACCTCCTTCCAATTCTGTTTCAGTATGACCTATTGTAGTCTCCCTTTTTGCCAGTTCCTTATCTACCTTTTAGTCTTTTCCAACCATACTAAATGTCTTACTGAAACCTACATAAAGTAGATCCACTATATTCCCTGTGTTCAAAAAAATCTGTTATCCTCAAAAAAGATCAGTTTGATCTGATGAAGAAGCCCTGCCCCCTAATTAAGATCAGCTGATGTCGGTACACCACCAGCACCAGCTCCCTTAAACTAGAGGGGGTGGAGGGAGAAAAGAAAGAAAGAAAAAAACAAGGACACACAACTCCCCAAAACTCACCCACTGCCCAAATGCCCACTCAAACACCACTGTTCTTAGCCCTGGTCAGAAGGGAGGAAATGATTTTCACTGCTCAGTTCTTTGCACTTTCCACACTAATCATAGCTATGCTAGAACTTGGCAGAGTAGACCTCTCAGGAGTGTCCCCCATAGACATCCTGAGGGAGTCCTCCAGTGTAGAAAGGAGGGCTACCCACCTCCACAGCACCAACCCTGCCTCCCGTCCATACTCACCGAAGGCTCCCTGCTAGTCCAGGCTCTGTGCTACACATGGAGTTTAAAGTGGGAAATGCAAGGGAGGTGACAGAGAAAAACCACACTCCACCCATCCCCAGCTGGAGTCAGGCTGGTGCTGCAGCAGAGCCCCACACCAGAGTCCTGAGGCCATTTCGAGGGGCCTGAGCAGTTGCAGAGGAGACAAAGGGCCTCTTTATGGGTTGGTGCTGGCCTGCTTCAGACTTCATAGGATCCACAGCTTTGGCAGGCTGGCCCTGGGCTTTCTGAGCTGAGGGCAATCTCCCTCCCCACAAGTGAGGGCACAGGAACACCCGGCTGCAGCTATCCCCACAATTCTGTGCCAGCTCTGTGGAAGCGACTGTTCCAGGTGCTGCTGTCTTCAGCCGTGTGGGGTGGGAGGGAGGCTGGCATGCATCCACACCATAGGCCTGCAGACTCCCGGCCCCCGTAGCCCAGTCTTCCCCACGTGCCCATCCAGAGCCCCACCACTATGGAGTGCAAGTGGCTAGGACAGAGGGTGGTAGTCCATGCAGACCCGAGCCAGGGGATGATCCACACCCACAATTGGAGACATGCTGTAAAAGAGCCATTCCTCTTCAGCTCATACCATTGCAGGAGTGTGTGGGCAAGTGCTTGGGAGGGCAGCTGCTACTATACGAATGCCACTCTGGTGATGCAGAAATAGTTGCTAATCTGCTTTCTCTCTCTCTCTCTCTTTTTGTTTTGTGGTTCGTTTAGGTGGCTTCACAATAACAGGTATGGATTTCTAATTCCCTTCTTGCTTCCAGACACTCTTCTTCTCGCCTTGTTAATGGCCATGTGCTCATTCTGCTTTTTTTCTTTATTTCCTGTTGTTGTTGTTGTTGTTTTAAATGGAGGGAAACTCTGGAATGGTAAGAAAGCACTGTTCATTTTACTTCCTGTGTGCTCAGATTAATGCTGGAGCCTCAGATTGAGCCTCTAGCGTCAGCACGGTGTTGTCTAACAGAGTGTGATATGTCCTTGTCACCACTTAACCTCACGCATGATGGATGTTTCACAGTCATCTCACTCCTGGCCATGCAGTGAGCACAGCACTTACCCAGAACACTGCCCCTCTTCAAAGAGCAACACAGAACTGCCTGGGGGAAGGAGGGCAAAGGTGGCTAAATGGGGCCCCAGCATGGGCAGCCTCAGAGGATACACTGAATTAGGCCAACCCCCTGGAAACTGCTGCTCCACACAGCTCCTGGGAATCCCAGCACTCTGTTCCACACTGGCATGGCTCCTGCAGAGAGAACTACACAGGGCAGCCTTTGGCTGTTTTACATGACTTTCTCAGGGCATGTCTGCTCTGGGACGTGAAGGTGATTTCCAGCTTGGGGAGATGTGCATTGACTAGTAGTCTGGCTGTGGTGGTGGTTGGGCCTAGCTGCCTAAGTAGATCCCTGGAGCATCAGGTGGGCTTGTACGTGGGGAGAGTGTACCGCTTGCGCCTCCATGGTTGCATGTCTATCTTTAACTCCCTGCCTGGACCAGACCAGGCCCATGTCTATGCCTACTCTGGAAGTTATTCTTTCCAGTTTGGGAGTAGACAACGCCCAACCCCATAACCCCACCCCATCTGCTGAAAAGTCTTCCTACCTCTGTCCTCCATCCATGTGCAGGCACCATACTCTTCACAAAGATAAGTCATAGGAGTGAAGGCACTGACCAAAACATGGGGCTTGCTCTTACCTTTCCCATCCACTGATCTCATTCTCCCGTGTGAAGAGGGGATATCAGCCACTTCTAGGGCAGGGCTATCCCCCTTGCCCAAGGCCCCATGCTGCATTACATCTGCAGCCCTCCCCCATTGTGGCGATCCCTCAAGAAGGAAACCTCCTGGGATGCCATGCTGCTGGGAAAGAGGGATGACAGAGGCATGGGTCACCCACTCAAGTTGCTTTGGCCTCTCACTGATCCCTCCATGTTAATCCTGGAGGATCCCACATCATTTTGGGAGTCAGCCTTGCAATCCTATCCATCCCTGAGAGACCACTGAGAGTCCCGCTGCATCCCATTGGTTTTCCCCACACAGGAGAGGGCAGCTGGACCCAGCTTTGTTTTCCCTTAGTAGAGGCATGAGCCTAGCACTGCAGGAAACACCAGTAAACCCACTTCTCATCCTCAAGGTGTTTCCAAATGTCACAGAGGGGTGGCAGTTTGATCCCTGTTCCTGGGAGCTAGATGGCATGTAACTGCTTCTCTCTGTCACAGAAGAGTGGGCAGGGCTTGCTCACATATTTATTACCAGGTAGAAATTAATGAGAAATTGAAAATTAACCATGTCAGTCCATTGGCAGTCAGCACTGCAGAAACAGCTGGTTGTGAAGTAAAACAACTGGACTGCATTATGCAAAGAAACAAACCCAGACATCACTGTTCAAAATCCCAGACTGCTGCTCTGCGAGGATTCCTGAGAAATCAGCCCTCCCATCTGGATAGTAGCTTCCTCTTCAGGGAGTGGCTACAAATGGGAGGAAGGAATGGCTTCTACTGGATCTTTGCTAGGCTTTGAACAGCAGAGCCAGGGATGTTGTATTGAAGCTAGAGAGCAGCAGATTGTGTGCTCTTGGTTGTACAGACTCAATGTGTGATGGTTAGCTCCTCAGAAATGCCAGCCAGGCATGAAAGCATATCCAGACGAGTTCCTACAAGGAAGTTACCTTGACTCAGGAAACCTTGTCTGCACAAAAGATACTTCTCCTGCACCCTGCCAGAGCCTGGTGCAGGACTAGGGACTTCATGCCACCTTTGTACCTCCCCATATTCTGGGCCATCCAACAGTCTGCCCAGACATCAGTTTAAATTACAACAGCCCTGTGTCTGCTCTAATTTACCCTTGACTACAACAACATGATAGGGGCAGAGCATCAGCTGGAAGTCATTTGAGCACCATGGTGCTTCTGCCATGTTCTTTCCCATGGCAATTGCCTGTTCTAGGGGCTGTAAGAAAAGACCAGTTATGCCAGCTCTGTGCCCTCCAGGGAGGACCCTATGCTGGATATTCCCCAGCATGGAGCTCTGCTGCCTTCACGGAGCCTTTGTGCTGCCAGAGAGACTTAAAGGGGCAGCGAAGAACTGAGCTTAGGAGGCATCAGAATAGCAACAAATGAGACAAGCATGCTGGTGTGTTCACTGGGGTTGTACATGAGCTATGCATGGGGCACCAAATCTCTGCACTTGCCCAGTAGGGGAGCAGACTCACACATGCCGCTTTGATTAATGTACACCTTGCAAGTTGCTCGGGTAGTAGCACTGCATTAGGGAGGAGGAGTCATCTCTCTTCCCTTAGTATTAGTACTAGCTGAGTGCCACAACTGCTGTGACTGCATTACAAAGGGTTCAGCAGGCCATGGTCATGCACTGTGGAAACTATTTCTAAACCAACCAGGTCCTTCATGTACCTATGATCTCCCTGATTCTTTCTCTGAAAAAAGTGCAACAGAATCAGACTCTGAGGAGCCAGTCCAGTTCTGGACAGTTAGAAAAAAATGTAAATAATACCAGATGAAATGTTCAGTGTTTTTCAACTGTATGAGATTGAAATTGGACAGTTGTGCTGAGAATGAGTCTCACAGATTGTCATCATAACTATGTTGGAAATCTGTTGGATCACTTGAGGGACAAGGAGCTCATCCCTGGCTCTGCTTATTCCCAATAGGGAATGGGAGTAGACCATAAGAGCACCTGCAACAGGGATTTATAAAGAAAATAACCTTGTGTGAAACAGAAGTAGAGTTCACTAACCTCACCAAGTCATTATGATCCATCCACTCATCATCTGCTGATCACTTTATTAGGCAAACCTGTCTTCAGGAAGGTCCATGTTAGAGAACATCCAATTCCTTCTACTGTAATCAGCATTCAAGGTATTTTCACTTTGTATTGGTTGTCTAGGACCACAGTTTAATTAACAGAAAGCTAACAGTTTCCAAGTCATCATATACTGACCCTAAAGTTATTTTAACACACCTCTCTTTTATGCTACATTCAGGGAATACAGAATTTCAGTCTGCAAAGAGCTGTGTGCAAGTAGAACTCTGCTCTTGCATGGAGTTGGCTTAAGTGATTTCAGCCTCTTTATTTTAGCTCTTTAGGTGAGTGAGCAGGGATTGCAAATTGATAACTGTGACACCAAGTTTCCATCTTGTCTGACCTCCTGTACAGCACAGGCCAGAGAATTCCATCAGTTACTCCTGTACTGAGCCCAAAAACTGTTATTGGCTAAAGCATGTCTTCCAGAAAGGCATCCAGACTTGATCTGAAGATTGCAAGAGATGGAGTATCCAGCTTTTGATTTAGTGCGTTGTTCCAATGGTTAATCAATCTCAAGGTTAAAAATTAGGGCCTTATTTCTAATTTGAATTTTTCTGACACCAGGTTACAAACATCAGTTCTTCTGCCTAGTCTCCAAGTAATTTGACTGACACAAGTGATAAATTCTTTCGCCTTTAACTCCAGGCTAACTACGTTCTTTGCCTAGAAATTACTTTAGGTTTTTGAAGGCTGAACAATTGCTCAGCAACAGGAATCCATGCAGACACTGATATATTCCTGCACAGACAGCTTTCTGTATCCATGTTCTGCTCCTTCCTCACTTTCCTTATACTGGATCCTTTATCCCCATGTCAAGTGCTCTCCTTCCAGATGGACCCTTTTGCATGACATGTGGTTTCCCATCAGCTTTGTTAAACCATTAAAGCAATCCTCCTCCAGGCCAGGCATACTTCACAAAGTAGCTGTCAGGGCATGCACCCTTTGCAAAGGGTGCTTCAGACAGATGGGTGTGTCTATTGAACATATCCAGCTAAAATGGGTGTCAGCCAAACTGATGTGTCATATGTGTACTTAAAAAGATAATGGGCCAATGCATCTCAGCTGCCTTGCACCTTATATTTATACTAGGATGAAGTAGCTGTAAAGTTCTAATAAATCAGCTTGGCTGCATAAGATGCAAGGCAATGGAGAGTAATGACAAGTTTGCATGTGCTTAAAAGCCCATATTTCAGCTGGTGTAAATGAGCATTGCTTCATTAAAGATAACAGAGCACTGCAGTTTTTCTAGTAATGCAGATTTATACCAGCTGAAGATTTGGCCTGTGGTGAATACACTCCAGAACATGTATTTCAGTAAAAGCCATGTGTATATGATGCCTGGTATTTTTCAGTGTGCAGGTAGCTTTTTCCCTTTCTTCTGTAGCATGGGGTATGGCTCACCTACTGGTGAATTCTTTGTATCTTAAAGTGTTTAAACCATGATTTGAGGAGGTGAATAACTTAGTCCTAGGTTAGAGGCTTATTGCTGGAGTGTGTGGGTGAGGTTTTAAGGCCTGTATTGTGCAGGAGGTCAGACTAGATGATCATCCTGGTCCCTTCTGACCTATGAGTTGTACTTTCCTGTGCTGATAATAGCTTTAAATAGCTGTAATTCCTACAAGTATTCCCCATTCCACTCCAGTCACTAGAGTATCTTGGCAAAATCAAGTTCTCACATGAAACTGTTGAAAGTTCTGTTGAGCACTCCACAAATCTTTGAAAAGTAACCAGCAGAGATATTTTATAACCCCTTCACTGCTTTTTTTTAAACTCCTTATGTGATGCTTCCTGGGCTCTTTAGAGTAAATTCTTGTCCTGGGAGCTCTAACATGGGGGATCTAAAGGGGCTTAATTTGTCTTGGGTAAAGCAGATGTTTTGTGTGTCTTCCATTATGTGCCCATCCTGCGTTCAAGCTTATTCCACCTTCTGGGGCAGTGAGAAGCAGAAGCCAGCTGGCAAGGCTGACATAAGGAACCCTCTGCCAGCAGTTGAGCGTTCCTCCCACTCCTCCAAGCAGCAGTGAAAGGCTTTGAGGGAGCAAACCCTCAGGATCAAGGGTAGTTTTAGGAAGCGATGAGGAGGCAGAGAGCAGCCTGGGCTTTTCCACAGACTAGGAGGATCCACTCTGTCTGCCCCACATCTCCTCCAATGAAAAGTGTTCTGACCAAGCATGCTACCTACAGTGGCCCTCTCCCCTTCTGGGAAATAACCTGGTTCCTGGGCAGCTGGGCTCCTCCTTAGGGGCCTCACCTGCTCCTCAGAAGGAAGGCAGTGAAAGGAGCCATGGTTCCCAAATGGCTGCAGCAGAGAACCCTGCAGAGAAGAAAGTCTGGACCTAAGGTAACTGCATTGGGGAGTGGCCAGGCCTAAGCTAACTGCATCAGGAGGCGAGTCCTGGAGCTCTGCTACCTGCATGGGAAGGGCTAGGGTTAAATTAAACGCCAGGGGTGGCTGAATTGTATTAGTTGTGCTGAGAGTGGGGCAAAGACTCTCTCCTCAAAGCCCTACTTTCCCATGCAACCTGGGGCAGGATCTCATGCCACCCCCCATCTGTGAGGAGTTACAGCACTGGCCACTTTGAATGGCATAATGATGAGTCAGCCATAAAACAGATGTTCCAGTTAAAACCATCATAAGCTAACCTGGGCTGTGAGTAAGGCCCTGAGGGCAAGACTGTCATTACTGAGAGATGTCAACCCCAGTGATAGCTAAGGGACAGGAAACTGAAGCAGCTTAAAATGAATCACCTTGGAAACGTGTCAGCACAGAGCTGTGTTGTGGAGCACCACGAAAATCTGACCAAGGCTTTGACGGTTCATAGTTACCCATTTTGAATCTGCAGGGAATTAAACCACAACAGTTAAACACATGGGGCATTTGAAACCTGTTTCATAAGAGTGAAGATTCTGCTTTGTGGTGGTGAGGTTCTTACTTTGGGGCAGGCGGGTGCTTTTCTGAGATGACAAAGGAAGTAAATATGCAGCCCCTGCACATTACCCATGGCTGTGACTGTTATTTCCTGAAGGCCCATTATTTGGGTGACAGGTTCCTCCAATGGATAGGATGTGGAGCTGGCGGGTAGCAGGCTGCCAGGTGACCTTCAACAATTCACTTCCCCTTTGTGTCTCAGTTGCTATTTGTCCAGTTGTAGGGTAAGCACTTGGACAGAGAAAGTGGTTCTAGATGTACGTACAGTTTCTAGTGGGATAGGACCCTGGGCTTAACTGGTCTCTGCTGATCCTAGTGTAACACACACAAATAGTAAGTAATAAGGACAAGAAGTGTCATCAAAGTTGGAAATAAGTGGGCTAATAGACTGGTCATGACAGCACCCTTATAAGAAGTGTTTGTGCCAGTGGGTAGCTGCAAGGCAAATCAACATCTGCAGTAGCTCCTGGGAACAGAGAGAAACTAAGACCACAAGGAGACAGGTGGCATCTCAGAATTAAGAGGCAGAATTAATAGTTTCTGAATTGCTCTGGTATCTTAGTGGCATATTTAAAAGACAAAAGGCAGCTGACACCTGAATTCCAAAGGACCCTGCTTCTAAAACAAATGAAAAATGCTGAGGGTTGGTGTTTGTCAGGTAAGCTCTGCGCAGGTTCAGTTGTAAGCTGAGCTAATACCACTGACCTTGCATAGGCAATCTCCACTGAAATCTGTGAAGTTCTACTGGTTTACACCAGCCAAGGCACTACTTGTGACGCGTTATGGGCAGAGGCAGCTTTTGGGGTAGGGAAAGCAGGTGGCCACTTAGGGGCCCGAACATTAAGGGGCCCTATAGCGGTCGCCTGCTTTGTCTAATCTACCACTCCCAGCGTGGTGTGGGAGCGGGGGCTGCGAACTGCTGGGGCCAGAGGCTGCACCACTCGCACTCCCTCCTTCTCTGCTCCGTTGGAGGGGCCCAGCAGCGCTCCCCACCTACCCCCAGCCCCAGGGGGCAGAGAGCAGCCAATGCAGCGGGCGGGGTTGGGGCCTGCTGCGAAGAGTGCAGGCAGCTTCCCCCGGCCAACCGGGGGCTGAACAGGCCCAATCCAGGGCCTGGGGGCAAGGCAACCTCTGTTCAGCCCTGGGGTGGCCGGGGACGAAGTGGCCTGAACTCTTCAGAGTAGGCTGGTCCAGGGCCGCACCCCGGCACACCATGGTTCCACGCCAGTCGCTCTCCTCCCTCCCCTTGGAGAGGAGAGGCATGGCTGGCTGGGGGTAGGCAGGGAGCACTGCTCTGCCCTTCCAGCGGAGCAGAGAGGCGGGTGGGTGGTGCAGCCTCTGGCCCCGTCAGTCCATGAGCCCCCTGGGAGTGCTAGGTTCCACCGCGCTTTCCCTCAGACGAGGGGCAGTGGAAAGCCGGGGCTAGAAAGGCGAGAGCCAGAGGCAGGGAGTTGGGGCTGTGGGAGGGCACGGTTAGGGCTGCCATGGGGACTGGGGCCACAGTGAGGGCAGCAGTGGGGGCCTAAAGGGGTCTCGTGATGGCACTTCACCTAGAGCAGGCCACCACTGGACTTAGGTTTCTTAGGTCATGCATCAGCCTGGGGAGGATGGTCACGGGGAGCGCTTGAGATTTTTACATGCCTACATTTCTGTGGTTCTATGAATACATGAAAGGAGGATTTGTTAAGAACATAAGACCTGCCACAGTGGGCCAGATCAATGGTCCTGCTAGTACAGTACCCTGTTTCTGGCAGTGACCAGGACCAGAGCTTCCAGGGCATGCACAGAACAGGACGGTTGGAGAGATTCACTCTTGTCTTCCCTTTCCTTCCCACCCTGTGGTAGTTGTGGGGGTTGACTGCCCATGCACAGACTGACTGAAGACCGCTCTTCTGCTGGTACAAACTAGTGCTGCTGAGTTGGCTTGGGGCCACCCCAGCTGCAGGATAGGCTGTGAAGTGGCTAACCTTGCAAATTCTGCCTGTACTTATGACAAAATAACTGTGTGTTTTCTGTTAGTCAGCCTGTGAATGCAATCACTGTGGGGGGGGAGAACAGTTATATGAAGGTTGGGGGAGGGGCCCACTTGGGGCCCAGTCTCATATGCGTACCCCGACTCTGCAGAGTGCCCAGGCAGGAGTTCCCCATGCTGGAGCTGTGCCCACTACAAGCCCTTGAGACCAGGAACAGAGGGTACAGGACTGACTGTAGCTGAAGAGGCATAAGCATTTCATCCTTGTTTGCTTGCTTGCTTGCTCGCTCACCTGCCACTTGTGGGCAAGGTAACTTTTGCAATGTATGAAGGCCAAAGGTTCATTGTATTGAAGCAAGAACACTTAACATATCCATGCATTGGGTGCAGTTTCACTGAGTGTATCCAAGTATCCTTTCAAAGGAAGAGCTGGTTCCCACCCTCTTGGGACTATACTTAGAATTTAAGGGTCACCCCTAGCATGGGTTGTGTCTGTGACCACCCATTGATGGACTTTCCTCAATGAATTTACCTAGTTCTTTTTTTAACCTAGTTATACTTTTACATCACTACATCCCTTGGCATTGAGTTCCGAAGGTTAATTGTGCGCTATATGAAAAAGTACTACTTTTTTTGTTGGTGTCGTGTTTTTTTGCTGTACTACTTTTTTGTTGTCTAGGTCACTCTGTTTCCTTTCACTACCTTCCAGCATGCCTACCACTCCTCCCAACTTAGTGTCATCCGTGAACTTACTGAGGGTGCCCCCACCCCATCATCCAGATCATTAATGAAGATGTTGAACTAAACTGTCCCTGGAACTGACCGCTGGGGCATTCTGCTTGTTATTGGCTGCCAACTTGATTTCAAGCAGTTGATCATAGCTTTTTAAGACTGATGATCTAAGCAGCTTTCTATCCACCTTATAGTTCATTCATCCAACCCATACTTCTTTTATTTACTGGCAAGAATGCTGTGGGAGACTATATCAAAAGCTTTGCTAAGGTGAAGGTCTGTCCTATGTAAGCTACACTAGAAAGCATCTGTATAGAATCCAAGAAACTGGAAGGGACCACGAGATCATCGAGTCCAGTCCCATGCACTCATGGCACGATCAAGTACCTAGCCCATATAGCTACATTAGCGTACCCTGCTAATATAGATAAAAAAATTAGTTCTTCTGTTGGGAACGCTTGTACTAGTTCCCCTAATCGTATCAGCCAAAAGCACTTCTTTGTCCGTACAACTGTTTTGCTGCAGGGCGCTGCCATATGGGTTAAGGGATCTGGTGGTTTT
The DNA here is from genome assembly GCA_007922195.1 of Podocnemis expansa. Lineage (NCBI taxonomy): Eukaryota > Metazoa > Chordata > Testudines > Podocnemididae > Podocnemis > Podocnemis expansa. The sequence goes on from ML682039.1 coordinate 5,844,610, forward strand.
TCCCACACACTTAACGCACATCACTATGCTATTAGCATTTTTAAGTGCAGATGAGGCTTAATGCTTCAGTGGTGTAGTGTGAGCCCTGTCCCAGAATATCCACAATCCAGGTCAGGATATAAGGCACTGTCTGGCACAAATGCTTGCAATAACAGAATTCTCTAGTGCAGACTCAGCACCAGTGTCTAAAGTTTTTCTAGTCAGTGCCTTCATATTCCAAATAATTAAGTTATGGGGCAATGTGAGTGTTAATGACAATGAAATACAAAAGTTCTGATGTGGTGTTAAGTGCTGCTGGCATCCTCAAGGAATCCCTGGAGTTTTATTGCAGTGCCATGTTCCTCAAACTCTGTATGGGCTGGCTAGCAGATTCTCTCTGCATATGTGCTGCCTCTCACTCTGCACAAAGTCTGTCATACTGAGACAAAGCCACCTTTCAAAATTCCTGTTGATTTCCAGGGTACAGCCCAGAAGCCAACAGTTCAGGGAAGAGGTAGTTCATCTTTCTGCAATGGCTCCAAATTTTAAAAAAAGTTGCCACATTTTGTTCTTTCTCTTATGGGGCAGACATATTTTTTTTCTTGATGTTGTGAATGTGTGCTCTAATGTCTTGGCACTGCATCATCATCATCATCTTATAGGTGGTACAATAAAGTCAGAAAAAAAAGCCATGACATCATGATGTAGTGTTATGACATGAGGATGCACCGTCCCAGCACCTAACTTTAGTGAAGCAAAGTTCCAGATTATGTCAAGTGCAACATGATATCCCATGTAAATAAAATAAAGAACAGCATTTGCCAGCTAATAGTCTATATTTTTCCCATCAAAGAGATGTTGGAGTCATCAGGGCTAATTCTTTGAAAAAAACTCTGCTCTCTGTGCAACAGCAGTCAAAAAATATTAGCAAACATTAGGAAAGGGGTAGATACTAAGACAAAAAAAAAAAACCATCATGCCACTATATAAAGCCGTTGTACACACATAATTCAAACACTGTGTGTACTTCCAGATGTTCTGTTTCAGAAAAGGTATATTAGAAATGGAAAAGGTGCAAAGAACAACAACAAACATGACTAGGGATATGGAACAGCTTCCATATGTCAAGAGATTAAGAAGACTGGGAGTGTTTTGCTCAGTAAAGAGAAAATGGGGGGGGGGTGATATGACAGGTCTATAAAATCATGTGGAGAAAGTGAATAGGGAAGTATTATTTACCGCTTTCCATAACACAAGAACTTTTGATTGCTTAACCCAAAATAAACCTTTCCAAGGTTCATTTACCTAGTACTGAAAACAATGAAAATGCTGTAGCACCTTAAAGACTAAAAAATTTCTTTGGGTACAAACTTGCAAGGGCTGCAATCCACTTATCTGATGATGCAGCAGCATCTGACAAAGTGGTTTGCAGCCCATGGGAGCTTATGATTTAAGAAATTTGCTAGTCTTTAAGATGCCACAGGACTTCCATTGTTTTTGCTGTACACAAACTAACATGGCTACCCCTCTGGAACTTATTACTACTTTTTTAGCTAAACAAGCCCAACATATATCAGAAGGTGGCTATGAAGACTTTAAGCTATTTGCTGCAGCCTTGATTGAAATCTGCCTCACCAATTTTCTGACTTGCTGCAAAAAATATCAGTAACACGCTCAAAGTATTAGAGCCCTTGCTCACAGTCCTTGGTTATGCACCAATAATAATGGACTCCAGAGGAGCACAGACCTGCTACTTTGGACTCCCTGTTTCTAATGTGGGCACTACAGAGTCCTTGTCACATGCCTTATGATATGATTTACAGTGAGTGAAGCAGTTTCTTTAAATGTACCCTAGATCCTTTAGTGCACCGCAGGTGAGAAGAGCAACATCCAGTATCAGGTGTAACCATACTGACATCAGAGTTCCTCCTGATTTACAGTGATGTAAAGAACTGCTATTGGAATCTGGCCAACATCCTTTTCTGTATAACAGTGGTTCCCAACCTGTGGTTTGGGGTCCCCTGGGGGTCCATGGAGTTATTGCAAGGGGTCTGTGAATATATCAGGCCCCAGCCGCTTTTGGCCAGTGGCAGGCAGCCTGGGCCCAATCAAGCCAGAGCCACTGCAGGCCAGCGATTCATGTTGGAGAAGGCTCTAAATCAGGGGTGTTAAACTTGCGGCCTGCAGCACCGGATCTCGCCTGCCAAGGGCACTGATTTGGCCTACAGATCTGCTACCTGGGCTGTGCCTGGAAGCTGTCTGCAGCAGCAACCTCCAAAGACAGGCTTCTGGCACAGCAGGGGTAGGCGTGCTTCTGACTCACTTGTATGATCCAAGTCGCAGCACAGGGAAACAAAGGACATCCTCCAGCCAATCCTGGTTCAGATCTGCTGTGGTCTGCCAACGGATCAGAGTCTCAGTCACAGCAGGCTAGGCTGGCTTCAGAGAGCCAGCCCCACTGCCGCCCTCTCAACTGTTCACTGTCAGTCAGTCAGGCAGCATGCTAATTTGATTGACAACACATTGCATGAATCACAAATATAAAAGGAAAAAGTGACTGGGGCCTACATGGCAACAAGCCAATCAAAGGCTAATGGGGACAGAACCAACAAAAGACCAGCATTCTGAATGACTGACAGTGAGTGGGCCAGGAGGAGGAGAGACAGGAGCCCAGCCTGGCTGCCTGTGACTGAGACTGATGATTTTGCTTGCCACCACAAGGTAAGGGGGGTCTAGGAGCCAGTGTGGGGAAGGGGGACCCAGAGGGCAGGGAAAAGGGAAGCTGTGGAAGAGCCTGTGTGGTTGGGGAGGGGTAAGAAGAGCCCATTCTGCTCTGAACATGGAGGGGGAAAGGACTGAGGAGCCCATGCAGCCACATGACCTGTGACAGGTGTCCTGTTCCCCCACCCCCCATTGAATGAGTTTGACACCTCTGCCCTAAATGAATTGTATTTGCTTGCTGTGAGCAGCCACATCCTGGATATGTCCCCAGCCCTTGGGAGCAGGCAGAGCCAGGTCCTCCACCTCCCTTCTGCAGCACCACTGCCTGCAGTCAGTCCCCAATAACAACTTATCACCTGGGGGGGGGGATGAAATTTTTTGACATTAAAAAGGGGTCCTCAGACTCTAAAAGGTTGGGAACCACTGGTGTGTAACATTACACCAGAGCTTGACAAATCCCAGGCACCAAGTTGCTGTGGAGCCCAGGAATTTGCCCCTGGCACCTAGTTGCTTTGTGGTACTGAGGGAGCTGAATGCCTCTGGCACCTAAAAATAGTCACCAATGCTAAGACTTTCAGTGACGCTGCGTCTCACCAGCACTGCCACAAATGCTCTGGGCAGCTGCTGTTTTTGGTGATGGGGCCTTTTATGCAGTGCAGCGCCACCAAAACTGACAACAGAAGTCTTTTGGTGGCAGGGACATTCTAAAGTGCTCCATACCTAAGAGCCATAGTTTTGGGGCTAGCTCCTAGGAGTGTGGCACATTTGCCAGGACCTGCACTACACACAAATAGCACATTACTGGAATGTTTAGGGTGCAAAATCAAGCGCTCAGACATTGGATGATGCCAGACGTAAGGTTTGTTTGTGCAGCCATAAGTCACAACCCGCCTCCCATTCCTGTCTGTGTGCATTATGATACAGTCTTTAAATACATGACCCACAGGACCCTGCCTCATTCTGTGCACTTTAGCTCACTGCTACTCACATACAGGCAGGGTACTTGGGATGTCTGAGCTCTTCTCTGTGGGCTGGATGGCCTGGTTTGCCTGTGGAGGTATCACTTTCAAAACCACTCAGCACTGACCTAATGCAGCTCCCATCAAAATCAAGGGGTGTGTCACCTTCAACTTCACTGGGGGCAGAGAGAGGCCAGTAAAGAGATCTTTTTGAAAATCCCACTCTAGATCCATTTCCCTAACGTTGCTACCACGGCAGCGTCAGAAGAGACTCCATCACTGACTGGGGCTGTGGATGTTTTCCTGTAGCACAGGCTGAGTCCAAGAGGATCTGAGTGAGAATGGGAGCAATTGGAAGTTCTGAGGATTTAGGAGCTAGTGATATTTGGTAGCACTTCCTGGAAGCCGTTTGCAACAGATCACTTTTCAACACAGGCACTTTTGCCTATTGCTGAACGTCCTGCGCCTTATTCCAGAAACTGTCTGTCTCTTGTGCCTTAGGTCCAGAGCATATTTTAGTTTAGAGAATAATTGAGGGCTTCTGATAAATGAACAATTGTGTGCTGCTCAAAAATTGGCTCTTTCTTTTGTAGAAGACACTGATGAGAAACAGCCACTGACAAGCAAAGAGGAGGAAGAACGCCGAATTGCAGAAATGGGACGCCCCATCCTGGGAGAACATACCAGACTAGAAGTCATTATTGAAGAATCCTATGAGTTCAAGGTACGGCAAGTGTCTGCCTAACTCACCAAGGGGAACGTAAGCTTTTGAACACACATGAGCATTTCAAATGGAATTGTATTAGATTTCTTAGACTAGGTCATCTGCCTTTTTAGATGCCCAGATAGCCCATATCTGGCAAGCATATTCTATGCACATGAGGGCATCATCCTTGTAAAGCAAGTATATTGAACATGTGAGTCCTGATTCAGCAAAAACAGTTACACATGCTTAAATTCCTCCCTATTCAGCAACAACCTCAAGCACATACTTAAGTTCCAGTGACTTCAGTGGGTCACAAGCTAATGCTAAGGTGCTTTGATAAGTAGGGCCAGACTGTGTTATTGGCACCACAAAAAGGTGTTATATGATGGGAATGACTGGCATAGAATAGAGTTGGGAGCCCACATAGAGACAATACTGTACAGAAAAATTCACCAGGGGCTGTGCTGATGTTCTGCCGAGTTTACAACCTTTATGCCTCAAAGTCAAATCCACTAACGACCATTTACATCCTCCCTGGGAAGGCCCTCGTAACAACATCTCAAGGTATCATCAGGAGCTGCTGAAAGAGTGAGTTTCTGGCCCTAACTCCCAAAGGTGGCTAAACAAGGCAGGGCTGATACAACAGATGCTTCACTCCCAGCAGCTGGCTCTAATGTCATGGCAACAAGACCATGGACTTTTCAGCAGCAGGGTTTATTTCTGGCATTTTACTTGGCATGGGCAGTGAAACTAGCCTGCTCAACAGCAGTGTCTGGACCAGATCCTCAGCTTCCAGAAAACACTGTAGCCCCACTGCAGTCAGAGGGAGTGCTTGGGTGTGTCATTGCTCACCTGGATTGGAGGTTCCAAGGGGTTGGCTTTATGATGGTTCCTTCAAACCCACAGTGCACTAGCACAAGGCTGTTGCATTTGAATTTCCAGCAGCCCAGTGTGATATATATATTGTCACTGACTGTTTTTGACAGTATTTTCACTAAACCTGAATTTGGGGCTTAAATAACTTCATGGTAGCCCATTCCTGGACTTGTACACACAGCTCACAGATCAGCATCATTAATGTTTACCACAAGTGCTGAACTTGCTGTGGTGCCTAATAGAACTTTCTGTGTTCCAGCTGTTTGTCAGCACTTGATTGTCCAGCTGTTGTGACAGCTGTAACCTAACTGTTGTTTAGAAAACCCGAGTGTTAATTGCATCAGACTGAGGGTTTGAGGTGCATCTCAAAAAGCTGAAAAGCAGGAAACTCTTTAGCAGTAAAATAGATGGAGATACAGAGCAAGAAAGATTTCCAGAGCACATGTGCTAATGAACCCTGGTATGAACAAATTACAGCAGAAGAACACCTAAGTAACCTTGAGGTTCTCCCAGTGTTCTCTTAGGAAACTGTTTTGTTGTGCATACCCCCAAGTTTCAGTTTACTTAAAAACTACATGCTTACAAAAATCAGACATACAAATGCAAAAGTATCAGAGCACAATATGACTGACAAATTGCTCATTTTTACCATATGACTGTAAAATGAGTTGGAATATACATATTATACTACACATCAGTGTGCAGTCTGTAGAGCTGTATAAATGAGTCTGCATGGCATATTGGTTTGTACTGACTTTGCTAGAGCTTTTTATGTAGCCTTTTGTAAAACTTAACAAATATCTAGAGTTCATACTCCCACTGGAAGACCTCTGTGTACCCTTAGCTTGAGAACCAGTTATAGAATATAGATAGAGCAGAACAGAATAATATGGTAAACCAGCAACTTAGCTGGGCTTGAAATACCAAAACTAAAAATACTGTTTCAAAACAAAACTGTGGCCCCAGTTCTGCATCGATTCTTGTACCAGCCCTGATTCTGTATTCACTAATGCTGCACATGCTGAACTTTCCACAGGAGTGCGCTCATTGATCTGTGTGTGTAAAGTTAAACCTGTGCAGAATCATGGCCTCTTGTTTAAAGTAAAAAAAAAAAAAAAAAAAAAAAACATCCTCCCTGATTCATGACTGTGGCGGTTTCTCCTAAGTGCACTAGTGTGACAGTCAGAACTGACAGCTGTAAGGGAGCTGTGGAAAGCAGGAATATCAGACCTAGAGTGGTGAAGGCCCCCTTTCCTCGTCAAATCAGTCCCCTTCCCACCCCCCATTTGAAGAACCCTCTTCAGGTGTGCATGTGGAACACAGTGCAGCAAAGCAAGAGGAAACAAGTTGCAGTGGGGAGGTCCTGCTTGTCCTAGAGCTGAGGAGCTGGTCCTTTCCCTATAAGGAAACCACTCAGGTTACCTGTTTGGGGAATGGCTAGTGACCAGATGTCAGCCTGATGCTCCACTAGTGGCAAAGAAATACATGGGGAGACCATTTGGGACTTTCTTCCATGAAAACTCATGCAATAAATAAATGTGTTAGTCCTTAAGTCCCACGGGACTCCTTGCTTGTTTTATATTTATTTTGAGTGCGGAGTGAGAAGTGTGTGGATTAACAAGTATCTTTTATGTACACACTGCGTTCAAACAGGCCTTTTCACAGCTGTCTTGTCACGGTTGGTGCTGGTGCTCTTGTTCTGAGCTGAAGCTATTTTCCATAACTCTATACTGTAAATCCACAAGAATTTTGCTTTCTGCCAATGGTCTCAGGTGCTGAACCAGTATTGCACTTCATTCATTTATACTTGTCTCCATCTGCAGAACACTGTGGACAAGCTCATTAAGAAGACAAACCTAGCCCTTGTGGTTGGCACTAACAGCTGGAGAGAGCAGTTTATTGAAGCGATCACAGTCAGTGCTGGTAAGTTCCTGAGTTACAAGGAATGGGTTGTGACAAGCTACTTTCCTGTCTCAGTTGTGTTGCATCTGTAACACTACCACAGTTTAGTGGGAGCAGATTACTGCTGAAGCCAAACAGATAACAAAGTTATAAATGGTGCCTGCATACATCTCTCAGGAGACTTGTGACATGGATACACTCTGAGCCACAATTCACATCAGCCCCCCTTGTGCCAGAGCAGCATTAGAAGCAATAATTTGCTGTTGATCTATACGTAAATTCTTGTTCCCCTCCAGTCTAACACTGGCTTACTGCTCAGGCCACAAGTCCATTCAGCCCTCCCATCCCACACCTGCAGATCCAGGTCTGGGGAGCCCATGTAGGTATATACTTACACCCCACAACTCCCTCACATGGGGATGCAGCCCAAGTCTAAACCCACAAATTGTTTTGGGATCATAGTTTGTGTGTCTGTTTCTCATCAGCTGTGGCTAACAAGATGGGGCAGCATGATCCTACCGTAGAGTGCTGATTTCTTTCCTCTTCCCCATGTTCTCATGTGCTGGGCTGGAATCAACCACGTGCTTTAGGACACGGTGCTGTAGGTCACATTCTTGCAATTTCAGACATGACAAGTGAAAAGAATAACTCCATGATCAGCTGAGAATGGAGATAAGAGGGTGTTAAATCAGAACACATTGCTTTATCTTTTGTCACTTTCCATGCTCCTTCGAAGAGCAGCCAAGCACAAAGACAAAGTGAGCACCAGAAACTTACCCAAGTAGGCATTCAGAGTAAATGATGATGTTCTTCCTTGGTTGCAGCGTGCCTGGTGTTTTGGACTTGACACTTTCATGGCCTGTAAGGCTGCTCTTAGTGGAACAACTTCATTTATAACTAGACTGCATTTGGAGCAGTGGTCTACCAAGGGTCTCCAGTGCCTGGGAGCCAATCCTACATTTTTTACACACACACACGGGGCAGGAGGTGTCCCAGTACCACCCCAGAGCTGCCCTGAGGAGCGGGTCTGTATCTATTGGGGGGTGGGGATGGGTTCAAATTTAGACTTTGCTCTGACTCTCCCCCATCCCCTGCTCTTACCTTATACGTGGTGCTTATGGTTCAGGCAGCTGAGCTTTCCAGGGACACTTTTGTTCTGTATTTTTGCAGGGAAGGCAGTGTAAATATAGATGGGCAAGGTTCTGGCAAGGAGTTGAACGAAACTGAATGTGGTACCCTTTTTTACATCTTGAGGACCCACTGGTCAGTTGTGATATCAGCCCAGTGGTTGCAAAACAGTGTAGACAGTTGGTGAAGGTTGGGGTTGAGGCTGTGGGTTTGCTGCCCTCTCCTTGTCCTCACCTGGTAGACTGGGAGGCGTGGGGCTTCCCATTCTTGCTCAAGCAGGCCTTGTCTTTGTCTGTGTCCCCAAGGTGACATTGGGGGTATTGGTAGGAACGCAGAAAGGAAGCTTGCAGCTGAATCTGTTATTTCAGCTGTTGCAGCTCCTGTTGCAGGATTTGATGTGGTTTCAGGGAGCTCCTGGAGGGGTGTGGGGTGTACATACCCAGTGACCGAAGGGTGGCTCTCAAGTCCTTCCTACTGTGAAGCTTGACATCTGTGGACTCAGCGAATAGGTCAGGGCCTTCAAATGGCAGGTCTTGAATGATGAGCTGCATTTGTGGGGACAGGCCCGAGCCCCGAAGCCAAGCAGAGCGATGCATGACCACAGCAGAGGCCATGGTGCGTGAGGCTGTGTCAGATGCATCCCAAGTGGCTATAAGGGTGTCCTTGGAAACCAACGCCCCTTCTTCAATCATCGCCTCAAAGTCCCATAGGCAATTCTTGGCGATAATGTCATGGAAGCCTTCCATGGCTTGCTAGAGGTTGAAGGCATATCTGGTCATAAGGGCTAGATGATTAGAGATACAAAGCTGTAGAGCTGCCATAGAATAGACCTTCCTCCTCAACCAGTCGAGCTTTCTAGCCTCCTTGTTTTTAGGAGTGGAGCTCGGTTGGCCCTGTCTCTCTTTTCGACTGACTGCGTTGACTACCAGGGACCCTGGGATAGGGTGCTGGAAGAGGAAGGCAAACTTGTCTTGGGGAACATAATATTTACAGTCTGCCACTCTTGAGACTGGTGGAATTGAGGAAAGGGTCTGCCATCGCGCCCTTGCAATTCCATACACCCCTTCATGTAGGAGAACAGATACCTTGCTGGGTGGGACATTGTCCCCCACATCAAAGAGGGGGTCAGTTTCCTCCTGGACTATCCCAGTTCTAAGTTCAAGTTCGCCACCATGCAGCGGATCAAGTCCTGCTGGGCGTGGTAATCCTCCGTATAGGCTAGAGGCCTTTCAAAGGTGTGTTCATCCACGGAAGAGGATGAAGGAGCCCAAGATCTACTATGTTGAGTCAAGTTGGGATCGAGCTTGTCATCAGAAAGGTCCGAAGAGTCCGGAATCTGAGGTGGAGACGGTCCCGAATGGTGCCACGAGGTTGGGCTGTTGTCGGCTGTCATGGCTAGCCAGTCATGCAACCAATCGCTGAAGGGAGTTCTGGGCCCAGTCTGGCGCAGTGGAGAACAGCCTCTGCCTGGCTGAAGGGTCTTGGTGGTCCCGGAGGAGCTGGGCCTCGGTGAGTGTTGCGGGGCTGATGAAGATGTCTTGATTTGTGGTCTGGGCATTGGGGAGCACTTATGGCGCCATTTGCCAGGCCATTCCCCATTTTCTGAAGTCAGTTTGGGGGAGAGAGAGGAGCAGACGTAGGCCGGTGACAATGAGAATGAGGAGCTGGACCTCTGTCCTGCGGAGCCCTGGGAGCACAGTACCGAAAGTTCACAAGATGAGCAGTGAGAGGAAGGAGCCCTGGAGCAGTTGTCAGCCCCGTTCTGCAGTGCTGGAGAAGGGCTGGACAATACCGGGCTTGAAGGTGGCACCGATTCCTGCGTCGACCACTTTGTGGGTGCCGAGGGCTGCACCATTTTGGACTTCGCCTTTTTTGCTGGTACCAGAGCCAGGTCTCGAGGCCAAACCCCAGTCTTCACAGGGGCCCGTGGTGTCAACAGTACCAAAGATAGTCCTGATCCTGATGGACCAAGGGAGAGGTTCAGCGACCGAACCGCATGGTGCCATGGCTGTACCGCAGAGGAGGCTGACCCGGTTTTTCCAGAGGCCCGTGGTGTTGATGATACCAGAGATGGCTCTGATGCTGGTTCGGCAGAGGAAAGGCTTGACAACTGAGGTGAGCGGTGCCATGACGGTGCTGAGGAGGAAGCCAACCAGGGCTTTGGATTCTGCACTGGAGAGTGGTGCCGAGGCTGTGGTGCAGGAGCTACTCGGGGTGCCAGCAGAGTGCTCGTGGCTCGGGCAGCATCAAAGGCAGACACACTGCTCTTGGGAAGAGTGCGTAGGCACTGCTCTCTTTCCTTCCGAGTCCTTTGTTTAAAGAACTGGCAAATGGAGCAATTTGCAGCAAGGTGCTACTCACCCAGGCATGCGAGGCATCTCTCATGAGGATCGTCGTCAAGAGGGAAAGCTTTGGAACAGGCCAGACACGGTTTAAACCTCAGCATTTTAATTTTCATGTGAAAGACAGGCACTTGCTTGTGCAAGTTTTAGCTAATCTGAAACACTCGCTGATGGCAGAAAACAGGAACTGGGATTGTCAGGGTTATGGTCACCTATATAGCCACAGGCATGGCACATGGGGGCGTTGGCCATGTGCCCTGACCTGACAGGCTAAAGCTAAAGACTTTCTGAGCTACTGTGCGTGGCAGCACGTAGACACCTGTAACTGAATGATGTGAGTAGCGCTTGAAGAAGAAAAGTTGCTTAGGAGGGAGAGAGGCAGGTGTCCAGTTCCCCACTAAAAGTCAGTGGGAATTGGGTACCTAAAAGTCTCTTTTAGTTTCCCTTCCATAAAACTGGATAAACAGCATTTCCTATTTCGCAGGGGGTAGTGAATATAAATATATGCAGTATTGTGAGCTGTTCCAGTACTGCTGTAATGAAGAGAAAGCTCTCTTGGCACCTTAGAAAATTATTTTGACAGAGTCACCTTTATCCACAACCTAATAATTTCATTGGTCTTGAACCTCCTTTCATGCCACAAGAATGGCAGCCGTGCAGTGGTGCACTGGCTGCATGATGATCATCTGCACAGGTTAGCAGGCTTTGGAACAGATGCCATTTTGGAGTGGCATGTTCCTTACCACAGTGGATCAAAGGGCATATCCACCTCACGCTAGCTCAGTGCCTGCCCATTCCATGGGCAAGGAGTGTCATTTCCACACTCCTGGCTAGATTTAATGGCATTGCTGAGGATGGTAGGAGGGCTGAAAGAAAGATGATAAAAGGTCGAGGTTCAGACCTGTCTTAGGTGCTTTTGTGGCCTGTGATAAGCCGTACAAACTGCACGCTGGAAAGACTGAGGTAAAAGCTACTCTGCATAGAAGGGGCCTTGCCTTATCCCGCCTGCAGTGCAAGCAGTGACTGGAGGAGGCACTTGAAAAGAGGAGCACAGTAGCTCAGTGGGAGACAGGTAGTGGAGGTAAGCTGACCTGCATGCTAAACTCCTGAGAGAGGTGCTTGGGAGCTCTTGCTGTGTAAGATAAAGAGAAAGTACAGCAAATGTGGAAGGCACCCAGAGTGGCTTAACAGAGAGCTCTGCACTGAGCTGAAGCATAAAAAGGAAGCTTACAGGAAGTGGAAGCTAGGACAGATGACTAAGGAGGCATATAAAGACATTGCTCGGGACTGCAGGGATAAAATCAGAAAGGCCAAAGGACAAATGGAGTTGTGGCTAGCGAGGGATGTGAAGGATAACAGGAAGGGGTTCTACAAGTATATCAATAACAAGAAGAGGATCAGGGATGGTGTAGGTCCCTTACTGAATAGGGCAGGTATCCTCGTGACAGAGGATGAGGAAAAAGCTGAAGTGCTCAATGCTTTTTTTACTTCAGTTTTCACACGCAAGGCCAGCTCCCAGCCCACTGCACTAGGTATGGTAGATTGGAGAGAAGAAGAGAGGCCCTTGGTGACAGAAGGTCAGGTTAGGGACTGCTTAAAGAAGCTGGATGTGCACAAGTCCATGGGGCCAGATGAACTGCATCCAAGGGTGCTGAGGAAGCTGGCTGATGACACAGCAGTACTATTGGCCATTATCTTTGAAAACTCATGGCAGACAGGGGACGTGCCAGAGGACTGGAAAGAAGTAAATATAGTGCCGATCTTCAAGAAAGGGAAAAAGGAGGATCCAGGGAATTACAGACCTGTCACCCTCACCTCAATCCCTGGAAAAATCATGGAGCAGGTTCTCAGAGAATCCATCCTGAAACACTTGGAGGAAAATAGAGTGATCAGGAACAGTCAGCATGGATTTACCAAGGGTAAATCATGCCTGACCAACCTCATTGCCTTCTGTGATGAGATGACTGGATTTGTGGATGCGGGAAGAGCTGTTGATGTGATATACCTTGACTTTAGCAAGGCTTTTGATACAGTTTCTCACAGCATTCTCATTGGCAAATTAAAGAAGTATGGGTTGGATGCATGGACTGTAAGGTGGATAGAAAACTGGCTAGATCAATGGTTTCAGTGAGTAGGAATCAATGGCTCCATGTCAAGTTGGCAATCAATAACGGGTGGTGTGCCCCAGGGGTCGGTCCTGGGGCCAGTTCTGTTCAACATCTTCATTAATGATCTGGATGATGGGATAGATTGCACACTTAGTAAGTTTGCAGATGATACCAAACTGGGGGGAACGGTAGACACCCTGGAGGGCAGGGACAGGATTCAGGGAGACCTAGACAAATTGGAGCAGTGGTCCAATAGAAACCTTATGAGGTTCAACAAGGACAAGTGCAAAATCCTGCACTTGAGATGGAAAAACCCCATGTACTCCTACAGGCTGGGGAGTGATCAGCTAAATAGCAGCGCTGGAGAAAAGGACCTGGGAGTCATGGTGGATGGGAAGCTGGATATGAGTCAGCAGTGTGCTCTTGCTGCCAAGAAGGCCAATGGCATATTGGGCTGCATCAGAAGACGTGTTGCCAGCAGATCGAGGGATGTGATCGGTCCCCTCTGTTCGGCACTGGTGAGGCCACAGCTGGACTACTGTGTCCAGTTTTGGGCTCCCCACTACAAAAAGGACAGGGACATGCTAGAGAGAGTCCAGCGGAGAGCAACCAAAATGATTAAAGGCCTGGAGAACAAGCCCTATGAAGAAAGACTGAAGGAACTAGGCTTATTTAGCCTGCAGAAGAGAAGACTGAGGGGGGATTTGATAGCAACCTTCAGCTACCTGAAGGGATGCTCCAAGGAGGATGGAGCTCGAATTTTCTCAGTAGTAACAGAGAACAGACCAAGGAGTAATGGTTTCAAGTTACAGCTGGGGAGGTCCAGGCTGGATATTAGGAAAAACTTCCTTACTAGGCGAGTGATGAAGGATTGGAATAAGCTACCTAGGGAGGTGGTGGAATCTCCGTCTTTGGAGGTGTTCAAGGCCCAGCTGGACAAAACCCTGGCTGGGATAATCTAGTGGGAGTGGTCCTGCTTTTTTGGCAGTTGGTTGGACTAGATGACCTTGTGGGTTCCCTTCCGATTCTATGATTCTGAGACTGGACCAAGGACTCTCTCTGAAGCTTAGCGACTTCATTGTGGTGTGTTGTGCCTTACGGTACCCCGTGAGAAGAGAGGTCATTTGTAGGGACTGGTGCAGGGGGGCAGCCATGAGGCACCCCAGGGTACAGGATTTAGCAGCCCTGGATCAAGCCCAGCAAAGAAGAGACACCCAGGTTCTCCTGCCAGCTCTAAAGATGGACAACCATATAAGTCTGTCCTTTACTGGGGAACCTAGGTGGGGTATACAGTAGTCTAGACTATGAGACCTAGACGTCAGGGGAAAGTCCTCAATCCCTTGCTTAATCTTGAGGACATCCCCATTACTGGTCTCTTTATACATAACCCAAAAGGGGTGCGCTTGGCCATATGACCTGGCCAGATGGCTGAGTTGCAGGGCTAGCAGGGGGAACACCCTGGTGGAAAGGAGCCTACCCCAGCCCTGCCTGAGCACTCAGCAGCACGGGTTGTGTGTGTTTCCCTTCATGAGCCCCCATACCATGTTATCCGAGCATATCAGTATTTAATGTATCTACCCCCACAGCACCCCTTTCAGGGAGGTCAGTACTCTTATGCCCATAGTACAGATGGAAAACTGAGGCACAGAGAGAATAAATGACTTGCCTGAGGTCACATGGGAGGTCTGTGGCAGAACAGGGAAATGAACCCCCGGTCTCCCAGGTCCCACAGCGGCACCCAACTCTTACACCACCCTTCCTGTACTGACTAGTTCAATGTGACTGTCTAGAGTAGCAATGCTTGAGGCAGACACTCAGGCTGGAGCCATGAAAAGAGAGCTGAGAGCTGAATGCAGAGACCTCATCCAAGGAAGCCACAGAAAGCACTCGGCGTTCACTATGTAGAAGGACCAAGCTGCTTATTTTCTGTCTCAGAATATGCCGTACAGAAAACCTTGTCAATTTCCAAAGGGATAGCTGTGTTAGTCTAGTCCAGCCAAAAAAAAAAAAAAAAAACAAGGAGTCATGTGGCACTTAAAGACTAACAGATTTATTCTTCACATCAGCTTTCATGGGAGAAAATCTCAACTCTGTCAGTTCACCCATCTTCGAAGCGTCTGATGAAGTGGGATTTTCTCCCACGAAAGCTCATGCAAAAAATAAATGTTAGTCTTTAAGTGCCACATGGCTCCTTGTTTTTTTTGTCAGAAAACCCTGCCAAGTGGATCCCTGGGGCCAGGGCCGTAACTACAGCAGGGCCGACGGGGCAGAGCCCTGGGCAGCCCAAAGTGGCTCAATAGAGCCGTGCTATTAAAGGGGCAGCTTTGCGGCACCGCCTATAAGCGCTGCTAATGGGAAGGGGCACGTTTCTATCAGAATGCACCCCAGGCAGCAAAATGCCGTGTTATGGCTCTGCCTGGGGCTCTGCAGAGGCCAGCTCCTGGTATGCCTGCAATGTGCAGATGAGGGGGCTTGAGCGAGCAGCAGCACAGGTGAGCTGCTGTGCATTGCTGGTAGAGCTAGGCTGTTAGGGCAGCTGCTATGCCTGCTGAGGGAGAACCAGAGCCGAGGCTAAACCGCCAGCCTGCTTTGCCAGCATGGCTCACTGCAGGGCGAAAGTCTAGAAGAAATTGTAGTGCAGTCTATGCACTGTCTTGTCGAGGGGCATGCCCATCGAGCTGTGCCTGTGGGGAACAGCCAGCTCCTTTAGGAGCTAACCACACACGGACGCTGTGGCGCTTTTAAAGACTAATAGATGTAGGACTCCTTTTTGTTTTGCTGGAGTAGACTAACACATTCACCTCTCTGTAACTTTAGGGGCTAGTTACCATTCCTCAAACTGAATTGCAGGTGGAACTCAGAGCTGCTGTTGTTTGACTCCACAGCTTCTTCCCAAAAACTCTTGAGCTCCTAGTAGAGTAGAAACGAAGCCCTGAGTGACAGCACCAGTGCACAGAAGCTGTGGTGCCTAGTTAGTCTGCAAGATGAAAGCTTCTTCACACTGAACATTAGAATTTGCAAGTCCTGCTGACCTCACTACTCCTGCAGCCCACCCAGCCATGCAAAGGCTGATTCATAACACAGCATAAGGTGGGGATGGTGCTCAGAGAAATCAGACCTACAAGTGTAATCTGAGACAGCATGGCCCTGTGGGCTCCAGGTCCTGGCTCTGGCCTGCTTGGGGAAGGTTATTTTTTCCCCTTGTTTCCTTTTTCTGCATTTTGTCTATTAAATCTGTGCTCCAATGAATCTGCAGCTTCTCTCTTACTATGTGCCTATGCAAGAGGACCTCTCCAAGCTTGGGGAACTTCTGTACTCCATGTAATTATTGATCAGAAAATACGTTGCTACTGGGATCAATGAGAGGGAGAATTCATATCAAATCAGGGTGTGAGTTATGACAGGATATTGTTATTTTGCTAGCTATCGTTCCTAGGAGGCCAGGACTGCGTTGTGCTAGGAGCTGTATAAACATACCACATAAAGACCATCCTTGCCAAGGATCTAGCCAATTAAAGATAAGGCAGCCAGCCAGTCCCTGTCTGCCACATACATCACGTTGACTTACTTACACCTCTCCCATTTCGTTCTTCCTGCTCTACAGTAAACGCACCCCCTTCTTCCATTCTGAAATGGAAATGTTGCCGGTTGTACACTGCTGAGCTGAGTGCTAAATATGCAGCTGAGCTTTTCACTGGATTACAGTTACTAATACAATATTGTTAGGAATAGATTTGAAGGGATTGAACTGTCTGGTGCTAGAGGGAAATTTCTGTAGACCTTGTAAGTTTCAATATTTAATTTTACTGTCTAGCAATTAACAGAGGTGGATAGATGTTTGTAGTGAGGATACAATAGTCCAATACTGTTATGGGATACTGAAAAGGGATCCCTGAAGTAGGACACTGGATTTTATAATGTTTTAGTAATTCTGATATTTTGGCATTTCATCAGTGATTCATGCCGACTGCTCTGCTAGAGCAAGAGCTAGAGGGAAGTTCAGGGTAGGTCACAGCTCTTTTTTGTAATTGTAACCACTGCTAAAGATTCTGAGTTTATTGTCTGGGATTTTCAAAAGCATCTACATAATTTAGGAACAAAAGTTTAATTGATTTTTTCAAAGGCAGAGCATCATAGAAAAACAGGACTGAAAAGGATCCTGATAGATCATCTGAGCCAGTCTCCTACACTGAGGCAGGGCTAAGATCATATAGAGCAGTGGTTCCCAACCTGTGATCTGGGGACCCCTGTGGGTCCCTGGGAGTTATTGCAAGGGGTCCGTGAATATATCCAGCTCCATCCGCTGCCATCCAGAGAACCATGCTGGAGGGGGCTCTAAATCAGGAGTGTCAAACTTATAGCCGCCAAGGGTACCAATCCAGCCCACAGAGGGGCTGCCTGGGCTGTGCCTAGATGCTCTCTGCAGGAGTGAACTCCAAAGACAGGCTCCCACCACAGCAGGGCTAGGCGTGCTTCTGACTCACTCACGTGATCTGAGTCACAGCACAAGGGAACAAAGGAAATGCTGCAGCCAACCGCGGCTCAGCTCTGCTATGGTCTGCCGACCAGTCAGAGTCTCAGTCACAGCAGGCTAGGTCAGCTCCTGACAGCCACCACACTGCCCCTCATCCTGACTGTTCACTGCACTGGTTAAAGTATAACTTGGTGGGCCCCCTTCCGATATTGTGCAGGACACCTTCCCTATTGTGTGGGCCCCAGCCCAGGAAGGATGAGGACATGGGATGTGGAGGAATAGAGCAGGGGCAGAAGCTGGAGGTGGCTGGGGGCAGGGGCGGGAGATGAGGACAATGAAGGGGAGGCCAACGGGCAGGAGGTGTCAGGGTGGTGAAGGGGGCAGGGGTGGGAGATGGGGCAGAGAAAGGGTGGATGATGGCAGGAAGTGGGGCAGAGAAGGCTTGGAGCAGGGGAGAGGGCCCTGAGGCTATACGGAAATGGGATGCTGGGCCACTTGCCCTGCCAGCTCCCCTCTGCAGCTGCAGGGATCTGGGGGATCCCAATCAGGGCCAATCTGATGGGAAGGAGTCCGTTCAGCCGCTCCCTGTGGCAGCCACAGCCCTAGCCACAGCCCACCTTGCCACCCCAGGGCCCGCGCTGTGGAGGCAGAGTAGCCTCGGCCCCAACCCAACTTGCCGCCCCAGAGTCTGTGAAGCTGGAGCAGCCTTGGCCCCATGCTCCCAGCTCCAGTGGCTGCTGCAGGCCCAGCTCCCACTTCTCCTCTGGCCCAGGGCCACCCCTGGGGCCCCTTACCTGGCCGCTGGAGCAGAGAACCCACCCCACAGGCTGCTCCTCCCAGCTTGAGCCAGCTCTGACTGAGCATCCTCAGGGTGAAAGTTTTAAAAGCTCTCAGCCTGGGGGAAGCTCCCTGCTAGCTAGAAGATTGGTGGCAGAGGGCCTGAGGAGAGAGTCTACATAGCCAGACAATCCTGCTGTGAGCGTGCTGATGCCTGAGATGATGGAATGCCTTGGATTCTCAGGTTTATGGATCTTGAGTAGCAGATAAAATGCCCCTGGTTGGGGCTTCAGGGGGTGTGTCTGTAACACTGCAGTGGCAGATTCATGACTATAGCCCTCTTATGGGGGATTGCCTTTCTTTATGTAAGCGGGGGGATGGACCCGCTATTGTGGGGAACTTCGCAGGCTTGTATACCACCCCGGTGAAGGTGGGTAGCAAAAGGATCTGAGTCCCTGCTCCCACTTCCTTTACCCCAAGGCCTGCCTGACCTCAAAGGCTCCCCTCCCAGTCTCCCATTTGGAGGAGTCCCTGTAACCCTGACAAGGCTGGGCCCCAGAATTTCTGGGGGCTCGACCCCCCCACTCTTATCATGGTCTCTCAGGACAGGGCTAGGGTGTCCCCACTCAGGGGTGCTGCCCGCATTGACCACTCTTCTGGCCCACCAGTCACTATATACAATTTATTTAATCACACAGAAATAAAAAGAATCCAGTAAGAAAACAGAGAAAAAGTGGAAAAAGGTGAGAAGCAAACCCTCAGTGCCACCCTCTTGTGTGGAGGCACTACACACAGAGTCGCTGGACCTGAGGAACAGTCTCACAGCCTGTCCTCCACATTGCAAGCTCTCTGCCCAGGCCTGGCTGTGACTGGATGATCCAGGGGGCCAGCTGCAGGCTCCGGCTGTGGCCACACGTCCCCAGGCTCCAGGGGCAGGGCCCTTCTTCCCAGTGTCAGCCCCCCTCCACTGCTCCCCAGCTGCTCACCACACCCGGCTCCAGATGGCTGCAGCTCTGGCTCCTAGCTGCTGCTCTGGTTCAGTCTGGCTCCTCTGGTCCTCCTGCTGTGGGGCTGCACAGATGAGCTCAGCACCTTGGGCTCCTTCTCTGGCCTCCTGCCCCAGCTTCAGACAACTCTGGCTCTGTCACTGTCTCCAGGTCTGCTCTGCCCAGCTCCACTTGGCTTTCTGCTGGTCCAGCTGCTGTGGGTCTCCTCTGCACAAATCAGCTCAGCCTGGCCTCCCTTCCTGGGTCCTCTGGCTCCCAGCTGCTGGCTGCTTAGTGCTTCCTCCTTAGCTTGCCCCCCCCCCCCGGCTTCCCCAGGCATGTCCAGCCTGCAGTTTCAGCTCAGTGGCGGGGGAGCACGTTCAATCAATCAGGCCATCCTGGGACACTGGCCTCTCCCACTGGCCCTGGGGCTGTCTGTTTCAGAGTCCTGCTTCCAAGCGGGAGTGGCCAATCAAAAGGCCCATTCAGTCTCAGTAAGGGGCTATCAGTCCCTTACATTTAGCCCTTACGTAAGTGGCATCATGAGTACAGGGAACAAGTTCACCTACATCTTAAATGGAGAACTTAATAGCTCCAAATCCAAACTGTGTGAATTCATTTTCTTGTCTAAATTAATCAAAAATGAAAGTTTTATCATCTTTCATTTGTATTTGGAGACAAAATTTGCAGGGCATGACTTCATTTTAAAGCACTATCCTCACAAATGCTGGTGTATTTTTAGTGCGCGCGCATGACAGTAGCTCTTAGAGGCCCAAACCATGACTGGCACCCAGTTGTTCTGCACAAACACAGTAAGAGTCAGCCCTTACCCCAGTGTTTACCAGCGAAATAACTTATGTCAAAGTTGGTTTGTTATTGCATCCCACATTATAGCAAAGGGAACAACTACAGGTGTGCAGTGATCATTGCAGCGATAGAGGTAGTCGGGGTGGGGGGTGGCGAGGGAGGATGTAGACAAAGAGAGGGGGACCCTAAAGAGCAGCCCAGCTTTCTTGTTAATTTCACAGATCCAGCAGAGACCTGAAATTGACAAGGCCAACAGTGGATGCAGGTAACCCAGTGTCTCCATTGACACTGTCACTCTAACTATACCAATATGGGCCCTGTGCCTCCTGTGAAGGTGGAGTTATGCGGTCAGTGTAATAAGGCACTTGCTGTGGTTGGAGCAAGGCTCTTTTGTGGACACTGACAAGCTGCCTGATGTTGACTTTGCTGTGGACCAGAGGTTCCCAATCTTTTTCAGGCTGGGGACCCCTTTTTAACAAAAAAAAAATCTTTGCAGCCTGGGTGATTATGTAATCTGGCCCACATAGGCAGATTCTGGCCCGCGCCACTCTGGCAGCACCGCTGGGAGAGCCGGTGAGTGGTGCCGCCACCACCATGGCCCACGCCACTGGGGAGCCTAGCCACGGTGGCTATGGCACCCCTGCCCTTCCCCTGCTGGGGCGCCGCCACAGCTCATTCCTCCGCCAGGATCTGACCACAGGCAGGGAGAGGCAGCCCTGGTGGGGAGCATCTGGGCTGCAGCTGGATTCCAGCCCTGGTAGGGAGAGGCTCCACGAACCCCTGGGGGTCCCTGAACCCTAGGTTGGGAACCACTGCTGTGGACGATAGACCAGGGCTCAGTTTAAGAAGAAATAGGAGAAGGGGCAGAGTCTGATACAATTTGCGGTGATTTCCCAGTGAAAGCCCCCAAAGTAAAAAAGCACAGTCCATTCTGTTAAATGGACAGGGAAGAATGGCCATGAGATGAGCCCTCACTGTGATGTTGACATGACTACTCTTCTGCATGTCAGAAGAGGGCCTGTCCAGACCCTACAGTCAAAATAAAGCACCATGAATCCTGTCACCTCTATGCTGCAGCCACACAAAGACATCATAAAAGCCATGCCAAGTCCAGCATTTGAGAGCAGGCGAGATCATGAGAACAACCTTATGGCAGTCACACTAGCTGTGAAGGTGACAAGACCCCCAAGATTCCCCCAGCCATCTGTCTGTTAGAAAAAAATAGTCCATTTGCGCTTTAGGGTTGCAAGGAGACAGTCACCCACTTGCCCTATTGCAGCACAAAGGGCCATCCTCCAAAGGAGGAGAGGCATGAGGATGGTCCTGCCAGCAGATTAAAGGACAGATGACTGGTGTCAGATTGTTTATGGTCCCCCTTCTCTCACCACCCCACTCCATCACACTCAGCTGATGCAGCACTTCATAAGGAGGTTCCCCCACCTTGTGTGCCACCTCCTTTCCTTAGCTATGCAGCCTGGGTGCATGGCTGTTTGTTCACCAGTGTGTGCCCTCCAGCCATGCCATTAGTGGGTATTCCTCTTGGCTGCTCCCCAGGACCTCTCTGCTGATCAGAACCTTCTGGTCTCCATTCCTGACACTGCCAGGAGACATTCCTAGGGATTGTGCTGTGCATAACAGGAGGATGGGGCTTACTCCTGTCCTGTTACTGTACACGGGAGGAGGGATGGGAAGGGAGATGTGGCTGTCTGGTCCTAACACAGCCCCTCTGCACTAAGGGTCTCAAACGCAAATCACCACTAAGGCCGCATGAGAACTAGTACGTTAGCCCAAGGGTCACACCACCGAAACCTTTTCATACAATGATATTGCAAATATTGATAAGAATAGTGCTGTTGCGAGCTGCAGGAAATAGCTTTAGGAGGCCACATGTGGTCCACGGGCCATGTGTTTGAGACCCCCCCTACTCTACACATAGACGCATAAGAGCTCACCTTAATACCTTGCACTTACTTCTAAAATTGGGGTGGAAAGCAGGCATTGAGTTTCTTGTGATTTTTATGGTGTTTCTGGCAATATTGATGTGTTTCTTAAAGCCCCAGCTCCTGGAATCCTGTGGTCACTGGGAGGATCTCAACGTCCATTTTAAAAAATGTAAAAACTCTAGCCCTCTGGATTGGAGAGAACTTGAGCCGTGACCTGAGCACCCCGTAAAGGCTCACAAGCCTGAAGGAAATTAACAGTAATCCCAACTGTATTATTATTAGTCTTATTTTATGTTAAATCTCATGTTTTGGGGGCTTGATTCTTGGTTGTTTTTTTTCTTTATTTCTTTACACTTGGGGTTCACAGTACTGCAGCTGAACACCAGATGCCACAGAAACAAATGGCAAGAACATACAAGCCAGTCCTATCTAGTGGCATGCTTATTAGACGCAGAAATGTTAATACATGAGTCATGGAGTTTTAAGGTCAAATGTGACAAATGCAACCATCATGTCTGACGCTGTAGAACAAAAGCTATAGCCAGCCCCCCCACCCCACCCCCCAGTCAGTCACACCAACTGATGCTACAATGTACTGATGACTCAATGAGCAAAATGTTACAATACTTTTTTTCAGGGTTGGAAGGTTTCTCTTGCAGCAAAGATGCCTCATACTCCTTTCGCCTAACATCCCAGAGTGGGTGCATAGGGCTCTCTCCGCAACCTAGCATGAGCTACGGGCCAGATCACTGCTGGTGCTATAGGGGATAAAGCCCCAGGCCTTGGCCTAAAGGGGGGCCCCAGGCTCCAGCCCCAAAGACCCTTGCATGATCTGGGCAGCCTCCACAGTCCCATTCATCCCACACATCACCACTGGGGCTGGCAGATCTCTGAGGGGGGGCCCTACTGGAGCTGGGGAGCAGCGCCCTGGGACCAGGGCACTCTCATCCTGCCCTGGGCCAGCTGGTCCGCACCCAGCGGCAAAGCAGGCTGACACATGGTCCCGCTGCTCCAGGGTGGGGCTGGCTGTCACATGGTCTGGCCTCTGGCACGGCCTTCCAGAGCCCATGGCCCTGGAGGCCTGCACCAGAGGCTGCACCACGCGCCAGCCAGCTCCACCCCCCAGGGGCAGATCTGCTGGACCAGGGCTAGTGGAGAATGGCCTCTGGCCTCAAGGCCCCAAGTGCTGGCCTGCATGCAAGCCACCATGGTGAGTGGCTGGAGCCCCAAGCGGCAGGGTAGGCTCACAGTTGTGGCAGCCCAGGGCTCTGGGCTCCCTTAATCCTGATGATCTACCCGAGCTTTTCTAAAGAGAGAATCATTATTAACTCTCAGGAAAATGATAGACAGATCCAGACCAATATTATGACATTCAGATTCATTTTTAAAAATCTGTTCTATCAGCTCCCAAAAAATTTTAGCTCTATGGCAGCTCCACTACTACACTATTCTGTAGGTGCTTAAAAATGCCTGTTGTAAAATTTTAATATCAGGAGAGATGAGTCTAGCCACCCAGCCTTTGTGGGATGAGCTAAGAACTGTACAAGAGTCAGATTTAAATTAATTCCCTGCCTCCACCCCAATGTACAGCAGAATGAATTTGGCGTATCTTCTCTTGTCTGCCAGGGTAATAAAATCAAGCTTCCTGTCTATTTCTACCATATTAAACACTGTGCTTTAAGATGCATACTGAATGACGCCTGGCTCTGTACCAGCTGAAACTTGTGGATACTATTTGTGAGTTTGGTCCTGCATGTTTATGACTTTCTTCTGTGTTGCTCCTCCCAATCCTCCATCCCTGTCTTCTCTCTACCATTATCAAATTTGCCAATTGGCGGCCAGTGTGGTGTGTCACTGCAAAAATCTTATATTTACAAAATTGTAAGACCTTGAAGTGTCAAGTGAGAAACGGATTCTAGAGCCTGATTTGTGAAAAACAGTTAGACCCACAACATTTGGAAGGATTAGAAGCCAGGTGGAATGAATCCAAGAAAAATGCCCTATAGAAAGTGGCTGGAAAACTTCCACCAGTTTCAACCATCTCTTCTACTCTAAAGCTTCATCTCCTTTATAGCTCAGTGAGTAATACTTAGAACTGGACACAGTTTTTCAGACTAATATTTGATTTGCCAAAAAATGCAGTTTCAGGTCATCTGAAACCATTCATGAATTCATGACAACTTCACAGACAAGTTGCAACCAAGCCAAGATGTTTTGGTAATTTCAAAAGGAAACATTTCAGTGCAATCCAAAAAAAAAAATTATTTTGTTTTTCATACATTTTGTTCAAAAATTGCAGGGAGAGAAAATCACAAAATGACCAGAGGGGAAGCTAGTTCCTTCTGTCCAAGTGGTCTTAGCAGAATTTGTTTTTTTTTAATTATGTAATTAATATCCATTTTTATTTTTAATTTTTTAAATTTAAACTCTTTCCAGTTCTCGGAAATTAAGGGAGATGGATTGGAGTTTGGGCAGTTCTGAAAGCAGGAATACCTGCATGGCAGGTTGTGGTCCTCCTGGCTTGATGTAGCAGAAACTGTTGGCCAGGGCTATGAGGAGGACTGGCCAGTGATCATGGGGTGCTGCTGAACAGTTTCTACCCAGTGTGACTTGATCATGCCAGCTGACCACTGGAGAATTATCAGCCCCAGGATCAGCAAGGGCATGTCTACACATAGGGTGGGATTGTAATTTGATTTTAGGCTGTCGAAGTACACAAGGCGAAAGTGAGTGAGCACAGCAAATTTCTTGCTTCGGGTCTCGCGTCTCCACTGCTCGCATTACTTCTTGAAATCGATTGCACTGTGGATAGTAGGCACAGGGGCTTGCGTGGAGACAGTCATCATCCACTCAGCCGCCTTCCCCTCTTGTCTTTAAAAAGGGGTGGGGCAGGAAAAGATTGCCTTTTAGTTCTCCTGCCACAGGCACAACAGAAAGGCACAGTGCTGCATGCAGCGAGAGGAAGTGCCTGAACACTTTCTGGGACTGAAGGCAGGGCAGGAGCTATGTTGCTGTGGTGCAGCAGACTTGAAAAACAGGAAACTCAAGATTAGAGCTACGCTCCAGCTACACACACTTAAATTCAAATGGTAAAATCTACAATTTGAATTTCTGTGTGTGTAGCTGGAGAGTAGATTTTGACGTCAGTGTTACACCACTTTCCAGGGTGGTGGTATCAGGTTGAATTAGAGGATCATTTAATTTGACCTTAAATGCTCTAATAGTGGAGACACGAACTGCAGAAGGTCAAAGTAAACAGCAGTATGTTGAACTTCAGTGTCAGTGTAGATCAATGCCAAGTCCCTTTTCCCCTGGTAACTGACCAAGGGTTACTGCTGGTTAAGTATACCACACCTAGAGCCAATCAAGGATTCAGCCAGGACTTGTTAAAAGCCTTCCCTCTAGAGAAAGGGTGTGGCTGCAATGTGAGAGTGAGGCTAGCTACCAGAGTGTGTGAGAGCAGGCAGAGGCTGTTAGAAGGATTTAGGAGGACCAAAACACTGGCTAGGGCAGGGGTCAACAACCCCTGGCACCTGTGCCGAACATGGCACGCAGGCCGATCCTGAGCGGCATGCAGTGCTGTTCAGGCTCCCCCGCTGGCCCCACCCCCAAGCGTGGCCTGGATGTTGGGGCCACAAGCGCCAAGTGCGGCAGCTCCAGACTCCCATAGGCTGCACTTCCCTGCCCCCCCCCATCCAAGAGGCTGCAGTCCCCAACTCCACAACAAGTTTAAGTAGTGTGCAGAGAGCCTTGGGTCAGGAGTGGGGCAGGGGTGGAGGTGACTCATGATGTGGTGTGGCCTGGCTCAGCGGCCAGCACAGCTCAGTAGTTGGCACAGAGGGCAGCTGCAGCAGCCAGCAAGGCTCAGCTCGGCTGGGCTGGAGATGTGGCAGGCTGCTCAGGCCAGTGCTGCTCAGGGGCCAGCACACTGGAGCACCGCTTGGGGGCTGGCCTGAGACTTGGCCAGCAGTGCTGCCTGAGGTTCCAGCCAGCGTGGAGGGCAGCTCAACTGCTGATGCAATGGCTGGCAAGGCTCAGCTTGGCTAGGCTGCAGGTGTGGTGCAGTGGGCGGCTCGGGCCAGCGCAGCTCGGGGGTCAGCACAGTGCAGCACAACTTGGGGCTGGCCTGGGACTTGGCCAGCACCACTGCCCAAAGTTTAGCCCAGCTGAGCTGAGCTGTGCTGGCTGCCAAGCTGGCCCCTGAGCCACCCACCATGCCTACTGGAACCTCGGGTAGCGCTGCTGGCCAAGCCTCAGGCTGGCCCCCAAGTTGCACTGCACCACGCCGGACCACGAGCAGCACCGGCCTGAGCCGCCCACCATACCTACAGCCCAGCCAAGCTGAGCCTTGCCAGACACTGTGTTGGCCCCTGAGCCGCCCACTGTGCCAGCTGATGAGCTGCATTGGCCACTGAGCCCCCGAGTCAGCCCATACCATGGCACACTGCGAGTCACCTTCACCCCTGCCCAGCTCCCAACTGGAGGCTCCCACCACACCACTTAAACTTGTTGTGGAGTCAGGGGCTGGAGCCTCCACTCCGGACAGGGGGGAGCAGGGAAGTGCAGCCTGTGGGACCCAGGAACCCAAAGCTGCCTGCCCCCAGCGACCCTAGCCCCCCACCTTCCCAACCTGGAGTCCCTGGCTCCAGCCCCAGTTAGCCACACCCCTGGCATCTGCTGAGGGTCCAGTGGATGGGGCTGGCACGGGGGCTGGCAAAGGTTGCCAACCCCTGGGCTAGGGAGAACCATGCAGGTACAGAGACTGGGGGAAAGGGAAAAAAAAAAAAAAAAACCTACCTGAAGAGGACTATGGCCCTTTCCCACAACTAGAGGCCTGGGGCCAAAGCTGGGAGACCACACCAGAAGACATAACTGGACACTATCACACCCAGTGGGTCTGCCAGGAGGCTAGGAAGGGCCTGTCCAAGCAGGGTCTGGACATTAAGTCAAGAAGGCACAAGGAAGTAACCCAGGGAGTCTAACTGATTTCCTGAAGCTTTCTGTGATAAAATGACTGGCTCTGTGAGTGTGGGGAAAGCAATAGGCATGATATACGTTGACTTTAGCAAACTTTTTGATACAGTCTTCCATGGCATTCTTATCAGTTAGTTATAAGTAGTATGGATTGGATGAATGGACTATAAGAGGGATAGAAAGCTGGCTAGATCGTTGGGATGGCTCAGTGGGCAAGTAATCAACAGCTTGATGTCTAGTTGGCAGCCAGTAACAACCAAAGTGTCCCAGGGGGTCAGTGCTGAGGCTGATTTTGTTCAACATTTTGATGAATAATCTGGATGACGGAGTGGATTTCATCTTCAGCAAGTTTGCAGAGACACTGGGCTTGAGGGAATGGAAGGCAGGGATAGGATACAGACAAATTAGACCAAGCTAAATTAGAGGATTGGGCCAAAAGAAATATGATGAGGTTCAACAAGGACAAGAGCAGAGTCCTGCACTTAAGACAAAAGAATCCCATAGATTCCTGTAGACTGGAGACTGACTGGCTAGGCAGTAGTTCTGCAGAAAAGGACCCAAGGGTTATAGTGGACAGGAAGCTGCATATGAGTCAACAGTGTTTCCTTACTGGCAAGAAGCTAACGGCACGTCAGGCTGCGTTAGTAGGAGCATTGCTTGCAGAAGGAGAGAAGCAATTGTTCCCCCTTTATTTGGCACTGGTGACATCACATCTGCAGTACTTTGCCCAGTTTGCCCCCACTACAGGAAGGATGTGGGCAAATTGGAGAGAGTCCAATAAAGGGCAACAAACATTATTAGGAGACTGCACCACATGACTTATGAAGAGGGACTAAGTGAACTGGTTTTGTTTAGTCTGCGGAAGAATAACAGGGGATTTGATAGCAGCCTTGAACTACCTGAAAAGGAGGGGTTTCAGGGAAGAGGGATCTAAGCTGTTCTCAGCAGTGGCAGATGAGAGAACTAGGAGCAAAGGTCTCAAGTTGCAGTGAGTGAGATCTAGGTTGCATACTAGGGGAAAAAATTCCCTGGGAGGCTGGTAAACCCCTGGAATGGGTTACCTAGGGAGGTGGTGGAATCTCTTGCCTTAGGAGTTTTTAAGGTGCATCTTGACAAAGCCCTGGTGGGAGGATTTAGTTGGGGACTTGGGTTTGATCCAGCTGTGAGCAGGGGGTTGCACTAGATGCCCTCCTAAGACCCCTTCCAACCCTCATCTTCCATGGTTCTATTCTGTGTTACTGATGGATAGTTTATTCATTCATTTTGGTGTGACGGCTGACAGTACTGACATCTATCGACTTAAAAAGAATCCTACCCAGCCTATATATGAGCATTAGGACAGTCATTTGGTATGAGGGAGACTGTGCTTCAGTTACCTCTTCTGCTTGATATGAAGAAAAGATTTATGCCTCCCGCATGGTAGGGCAGACCCATAGCCATTGGGCTGTGGCATGTTCATACAGAGGATTTCTTACTCCCTCATGTGGAATGGAACGGTTTCAACAGAAGTAATTAAATAGTCTAGGAGCAGGACCTTGAACCTAGCCAGTGTGCTCAATCTCCTGTAGCGGTTTGTATATCTTCTGTTTTTTGCCCTCAAAATTCCCATAATGTAAAACAAATCATTTGGGGTAAAAAGAAAATGGATTGTTTAATTTTGATGTCAGTAAATTTTGTATAGTTTAGTTTCTACTTGAAATTTCTCAACTTGCCAAAAAATTTTGAAAACTATAATCTCTTTCCCTTTTCTGGAAGGTACATTTGTTTGAGGACTGTTTGGGTTTTTCAGAGTAAGCTTTTTTCCTCCAGAACCCTTTGATGAAAACAGTGTTTTGGGTAGCTGAAGTGTCAGTCTGGCATGATCACATTTGTACTTGGCAGTGGGCACTAGAATGCTGCTTTTCTTATGTTGGACAGCAGAACAAATACTAACCTAGAAGTGACTCCCCGTAATTCTTTTGCTGGGTTGTTGTTGTGCCACTATTTGAATGCAACTTTAATTGATGCTTACAAATAAATACATAATGCACAGCAAGACCATGCTACCCTCCTTGTAGCACTTTTTATACATTTTACTTCTCAGTTAAACACAAAAGTGCCCCCGTGGCATAAAGAAATGTGGAAAGGAAAATGTTCACAGAAGCAGCCGTGAGGGCTTAAGAAAATTGCATGTTATTGTTACTGCATTTGTAGCCTTTCTACCAATGAAGAGACCATTCTCCAGGCTTTCTGGATGAAAGGTGCTTGTGAGTACATAGGGGCTAGTGCAGACAGTTCCTTTACATGAACCAGTTAGGACCCAATTTTTCACCAACTAAAGTCTACCTGAGTGTCATTGCTAGCGTCAATGGGCCCTTTTTGCAATAGTCAACTTTGCTCCTCTGCCTGCATTCTTAGCCTGCAGTTCTGTTGCACAGAGTGAAACTGCATTGATGAATAATGCTGTTGCGGAGTCTGTACTTGAATGTCCATGTACAGTTCTTGTTGCTAGTCATGCACGCCTCAGGGAAAAGTTGGCTCACAAATGCTTCAAAGCAAGGACCAGCTCTATTGCAAATTACCCCTTCAAGCACAAGCCACCTGGTTAATTAGCACTCACTGCATCCTTTGAATGCTCTATTGCACAGTTTGACTTGGAGCACAGTCTAGCTCTCATCCAGCTAAGTGCAAATACTCCTGTTGAGTTCATTAGGAAATGATCCCACTCCATTTAACATGAATTTAGTCCGTTTAAGGAATTTCTGACCAGCCTAAGCGAACAAGGAGTCCTGTTGCACTTTTAAAGACTAACAAATTTATTTATTGCACAAGCTTTTGTTGGAGAAAATCCCACTTAATCAGACGCTTTGAAGATGGGGGGACTTGCAGAATGGGAAAAAAATAAATGCATGGGAGTGTAAGTCACGGGATCTGGTCACACTGCATAACAGCAAGTCAGTGCTGTTGTTTAGATGCAGACACTGGAGAACAGCATATAGAGAAAGATGAGGTCAAATCACCTGTTGTAATGCAAAAAGGCTTTAAAAGTGCCACAAGACTTCTTGTTTGTTAGACTAACATGGCTGCCCCTATGGAACTGAACAAACTAGAAGTTGTGATGATGTGTATTGTACAACTGTTGATGCAGGAGAGGGAAGATATAAATGCTGCCATCTTTTCTCATTGTGTTTTAGCCAAGTGACATCACTGCATTTGTTTTTCCTTTGCAATCCAAAACATGAGCTTCACACGATTTGCAATAAAAAGTTCTCTAAAGCAACTGCTAGCATACAAAAAGCAAAGGATGCTGCTGTTTATATGTAGTTTCTTCTCCTACAAAGGTAACGTAAAATGAATGGATGTAACTCATTTCACAAAGTATTTTGATGTTACTGCAATAACATAATTAGCCTGAATAATTAGTTGCAGCATAAGACATTTTTTAAAAAACAACCCAAACATTAGTAGCAACATCTTCTCTGCTTTTTACTGTCTGTGTAATTTCTAGATGATATCTGCTCTTAAGAATCATCAGATTTTTTAAAAATATGTATTTAGCAGCAGCAGCAGCAACAGCATCCATTTAGCCCCTGAATTCCCAAAGCACTTAAGTATACACTTAACTTTTAAGTTCCATGATTAATTTATCCATGAGAGAGTCAGAGATGACTTGATCATGATCTGCAGGAACCTACATGGAGAAGAGATTTCTCATATAAATGACTCTTTAATCTAGCAGAAATGGGGATGGAGAGACCCATAGCTGGAAACCGAAGTTAGACAAACCCAGACTAGAAGTAAGATGCAGATGTTTAACAGTGGGGGTACTTAACTTTGGGAACAAGTTAGTTAGAGGCTCGATGCAGAAATCACTGGGTGAGGTTCTCTGTTCCATGCTACAGGGGAAATTAGACTCAGTGATTGGACCTTCTGAGCTCTTAATCTAAAGGAGGAGGACAAATCTAATGCTATGCAGGAGATTAGACTCAGTGATCATACTGGTCCCTTCTGATATCAAAGTCTAATGTAGGCGGACAAATCTCATTGAATGTCAGTGGAATTTGTTCTCCTAAATTACTTGGGTGCTTTTGAAAATCTCTGGGCTTCAATTCCTCATGTATAAAATGGGGATGATAACAATAATAGATCTCTACTTCACAGGGGTACATTGAGGATAATAGCTGGGTGATGCTGAGGCAAGAGCTGTGTAAGTACTTAGAAAAACAGAGCAGGAACACCCAGCTATACAGATCTGGGTTTAATCAGGCCGTGCTGTTGTTTCTCCAGGTGAGGATGATGATGATGATGAATGTGGAGAAGAGAAGCTGCCCTCCTGCTTCGATTATGTGATGCACTTTCTGACCGTCTTCTGGAAAGTCCTTTTCGCCTTCGTCCCCCCAACAGACTACTGGAATGGCTGGGCCTGCTTCATCGTATCCATCCTTATGATAGGTCTGCTGACGGCTTTTATCGGGGACCTGGCATCCCACTTCGGCTGCACTATCGGCTTGAAGGATTCAGTGACAGCAGTAGTGTTTGTTGCACTGGGAACTTCAGTGCCAGGTAAAAAAAGTAATTTAATTTCCTGCCATCCCTTCCTCTGTGCTGTATATTAGAAATGTGGAGAAAAGGGGCAACAATCAGTGACCCCATTTGGGAGTCCTTAGTCATATGTTTCTAGTCTTGACAAGTTTTGGTGGCTACGGGTTATTTTTTGGGCTCCCCACTACAAAAAGGACGTGGACAAATTAGAAAGAGTCCAGTGGAGGGCAACAAAAATTATCAAGGGGCTGGAGCACAAGCCCTATGAAGAAAGACTGAAGGAACTAGGCTTATTTAGCCTGCAGAAGAGAAGACTGAGGGGGGATTTGATAGCAACCTTCAACTACTTGAAGGGCTGCTCCAAGGAGGAGGGAGCTTGGCTGTTCTCAGTAGTAACAGAGGATAAAACAAGGAGCAATGGTTTCAAGTTGCAGCTGGGGAGGTCGAGGCTGGATATTAGGAAAAACATTCTTACTAAGAGGGTAGTAAAGCATTGGAATGGGCTACTTAGGGAGGTGGTGAAATCTCTGTCTTTGGAAGTGTTTAAGGCCCAGCTGGATAAAACTCTAGCTGGCATAATTTAGTGGGAGTGGTCCTGCTTTTTTTGGATGGGGGTTGAACTAGATGACCTCATGAGGTCCCTTCCAACCCTATGGTTCTATGATTCTATTTGAAGTGTACCTTTAAGTTTGAATTTGCAAGCTGTCTCATGTTTAGATACCAGCATTTTCATATGAATCTGTAACTGCTATTTACAATCTTAACTTCAACAAATCCAGAGTTTCTTCTTCAGAAGAGACGTCTCCTTGCTGTGGGAAATGCAAAAGCAGCATGTGTTGATCCACATTTTTGCCTTCTGCACTGCCTGCAGAGTGTTTTCTCCACATCTTATGACAGTATGAAATTGCCAGCAGCAGAGTGAGATTTTTAAAAATCCCCTTAAGACAAAAGATCCTTGATTCATTCCAGATATAGTTATGGTGTCTGGCAAGCTTTGACATCTTTGTTTCTTTTAGATCATGAACATTTTTTGTCCTGCACAATTAATAGTTGTGTAGAAGTGAATGGAAAATTAGTGAAAGGACAGGAAAAGGCTTTTGTCCATGCTACTCTTACTTTCATTTTAACTTCTTGTTCCAATTGACAATAAAATTACAAATCCATCTTCTACTATCTGATATCAGGGGTGTCACTGGTGCCTGGCACAGAGGGCACATGCCCTGAGTCCCAGCGCCAATGCCCCGAATGGCTGGCACAACCCCTGCCTCTCCTAGCCCCTCCCCGGCCGGGTATCTGAGGCCAGGCTGGCCAGGATCTGAGGCCAGCCTGGATCGCCCACAGCAACCACTCCCTCACATGGCCCCATCCCCACCCACTGACTGGGAGCTGGGCTGGCAGCAGTAGGAACCTGGAGCCCCAACTCCAGATCAGGGCCAAGGGACAGATCCAGGCCTCAGGTCTTTTCCTGGTGCAACAACGCTCCTGTCTGATATATTGCTATAATAATTTACGAGGATCCACAGTGCATAGTTCTTGCATACATGCCTGCTGTGTAACTAGCAACAATTAACTGGAATCCATTAGCAAAGTACAGAATGACACTTGGTTTTTCATCTGGCACAACAGCAAATTAAGTAGAATGTCTTTAAATAGTTAGGACCCTTTTGTGAGTCTTTTCTCAGTGTCTGTCTTAACTGTCGCTAAACAACTGTTAAATATCAACTGCAGCAGAACAAAAATATTGGGAGATAAATGCCTAGAAATAGTATTGAGAATAGTGTTTCACCATTATGTTACTCAGTGATTTGCTGTTACAGTGTGACCTGTTCCCATGAGTTACACGCTCCTGTATATTTCCTCCCATTCTGTAAGTTCCCCCATCTTCAGAGTATCTGATGA
Organism: Podocnemis expansa; assembly: GCA_007922195.1. Classification (NCBI taxonomy): domain Eukaryota; kingdom Metazoa; phylum Chordata; order Testudines; family Podocnemididae; genus Podocnemis; species Podocnemis expansa. The sequence goes on from ML682039.1 coordinate 5,877,712, forward strand.
AGTGGGATTTTCTCCCACAAAAGCTCATGGAATAAATACATTTGTTAGTCTTTCAGTGCCACAGGACTCCTTGTTCATTTATTTTGTTGCTCCCAATGTGTCATTTTTAAAGTGTAGTAATGATGTTGCTGCACAATACATGTATTTGTATGTGAAGTAAAAGTCACTGTCCACCCTAAGAATGAAGAGATTCATTAATAATGTAACTGATGTTGTTAGGCTTGGGTTATTTTTTTATTCTGTGGCCTATTTGATTTCCATTGTAATTGTATTTCTCCCCCTTGAACAGTACTGGTCTTTTCTTTTTCTCCTTTAACTAGTTGGTCTTGTGGCTAAGATGCACACTCGGAATCTATTCCTGGCTCTTGCTGAGTGACTGAGAAAGTCACTTAGGGCAGCTTTACACACACTATAATATTTGTATTGTTTTAAAGCCAGAGCTAGTTAAAGCACCAACAAGAGTTGCAGTTGTTCCAATATGCAAGTACTTATATTGATACTTCATAAATGTACGGGAATAGGCTGTATGAAGGCACCCTGATATTGATGTAACGGCAGCCACAGATGACCTTGTGTTACCTTGAATGCACTGGGTTCCAGCTGAGAGAGGCTGATTATTATTTGTTATTTGGATTGCAGAGGCACAGTCACAAATACAGGGTGATTCTGACCTATTGATACTGTTATGAAATCTGTGTAGACCAGGGGTGTCAAACTCATGGCCCAGATCTGGCCCACCAAGGGTGCCAGTCCAGCCCACAGAGCTGCTGCCTGGACTGTGCCTGGAAGCCCTCTGCAGCAGCAGGGAACAGCAAAGACAGGCTGCCCCTGGCAGAGCAGGGCTAAGCCTGTTTGTGATTTACTTGCATAATCTGAGTCACAGCGCAGGGGAACAGAGGAAGAGCTCCAGCCAAGCCTGGCTCAGCTCTGCTGTGGCCTGCCCACCAATCAGAGCCTCAGTCACAGCAGGCTAAGGGGGCTCCTGGAGACCCCCTGCACCACCCCCCAGTGTTCACTGTTAGTCAGTCAGCATGCTCATTTGATTGACAGCACATTGCACAAATCACAAATAAGAAAGGAAAAAGTAGCAGGGGCCCATGTGGGAATGAGCCAATCAAAGGCCAGGTGGGACTGAGCTCAACCAAAGGCCAGCATGCTGATTGAATGACCGTGAGTGGGTGAGGAGGGGGAGGCTGGGAAGTATGAAAGAGGACATTGGAGGACACATAAATGTCCAGGCTCCCTTCACCCACCCCAGCTACTGCCCTCACAAATGCCAGCCCCACACCACCACCCCAGCTACCGCCCCCCCTCGCAAACGCCTGTCCCCAAGACCCAAACCCTTCCCAGCCCAGGACTCCTTCCAGTGGGGCAGGGTCGGGAAAGAACCTGCTGCGAGGAATCAGCGCTGTGCTGGGGTCAGAGGCCGCCTATGGCACTGGTCCTAGCAAGAAAGAGAGGGCAAATGCCGCGGAGGCCATTGGGGCGGGGGCTCGCCAAGTGCCAGGAAAGGAGGGAAGGGGTGGCTAGGCTGGCTCCTGCCTGCTGCAGCCCCCTCTGAGCCAGAAGGGGAATACGCTGGGTGCAGCACGCGCTTCTGTTTTTAGAGTCCCTGGCCAGAATGCTTCCCTCTAATGAGCAGGGATGACAATAGCAGAGGAGCTACAGGAGCTGCGTGTCAGACTCTGGGCACCCTGGCAAGCTTGTACAGGGGTACTAAGCCCAAGCTGAGGCTTCCTCCACATGTTCCTAGAATAGTTACCCTTGCTGCCTAGCTTAAAGCAAGCAAAGGTTTGGCCATCCATGCTCTGGCCGCTGTTTCAGCAGCACTGTAGTCTGCCCTTGAACACCACCTAGCTAGACTAGCTTTTCAGGAGCACTGTATTCCCAAGGCAACTTATTTCACTGCCACCTGACAGGCCGTTTTTCTTTTTGCTCTGCAGACACCTTTGCCAGCAAAGTGGCTGCTACACAGGATCAATATGCTGATGCCTCAATCGGGAACGTCACCGGAAGCAACGCTGTGAATGTTTTCCTGGGGATTGGCGTGGCCTGGTCCATTGCTGCCATCTACCATGCGGCACATGGGGAAGTGTTCCGTGTCTCCCCTGGTACCTTGGCTTTCTCCGTCACCCTCTTCACCATTTTTGCTTTTATCAGTGTGGGTGTGCTGCTTTACCGGCGGAGACCGGAGATTGGAGGTGAGCTGGGCGGGCCGCGGACAGCCAAGCTTCTGACATCATCCCTCTTCGTGCTCCTTTGGCTCTTGTACATATTGTTCTCATCTCTGGAAGCCTACTGCCACATAAAGGGCTTCTAAAGGAACACTCAGCGATAGTTCCTATATCAATAGCTATCTATATGTGTCTATATAGAAAGCTGTATAGGTATAACTAGAGATTTAACATCGTGTATAATGGACAGAGGAAAAAGACAAGACATTTGCCATGTTCACGTACCTGCTGACGGAATGCAGCTTTGGAGCATTCTTTGTACTAGGGAGGAGTGAGAATTCAGCACGATTCCTAGCCAGGGGCTGCAGCATATTAAAGGCAGCATGACTGCAGAGCCATCTTTGCAGTGCTACCTAGGAGTGCACATGATACAGACTTCACTGCTGCCCCCCTCCCTAGGGAGGACTGGTCTGAAATGTAATTTGGGCTTTTCAGTAATACAGGGGCCAGAATAACTGTTCAGAAGCCAAGTGGTGGAGGGAGGAGAGGAATAGGGGACCTCATGACTTTCTCACCAAAATTTATTTGCTTTCATCAACCGAAGACGTACAGAACTGTCCCCACTGAATGAAAACAGGAGTCTGGACTGTAAAAGGAAGTTCAGGGATTCAAGAGCTTTCTACCAATAGGATGTAAACCCCACTACTGTTCTTGCTTGGATGCCCCATTTATTAGCAAGCCATTAGAGTACTGACACCGTGCGAGTCACAAGACCAGTGTGAGTCTTTTCCTTATTTTTTAGCTGTATTATGATCAGCATGCCCTCTCCCCGTATTCCTGCAGACAGCACCAGTGAGGCCTGCCCCCCCCCCCCCGCCCAGCTGTGCCTTGCACACCTGTCCAAGCCCGTTGTCCCCTAAGTCACTGATTTAGTTCTCACACAATCTTGTAGGCTTTACTTTGTTGCTGTCCATTCCCTGCTCAGCTCCAGTGCATTGCTCCTCTCTCATATTCCTGTCTGGAAATGCTTTTGTGGTTCTTACAACACTTTGCATGACTGAAGCAATCCATAGCTGTATATAGCATTGTACAGCAATAGTCCACTCAGCAGTGTAGCTTGGATACTGAAGAAGTGCGTGAATTCTCTTTTCACCCAGATGTGGGTTTGTTTTGTTTTTTTTCTCAGTGGGATAAGAGAGGAAAAGCTAACTCTTTAACACTCTGCTCAAGGGTGTTAAGAAGCAGTAATGAAAAGCAGTGCAGATGTTAATGCAAAAGGGAAGAATCTGTGCAAAGCACATCATACAGGCTTATTGACGGAAATACTGCCTCCATTAAGCCAAGGGCAGCACTCTCATTGATATCAGCAAGGGAGAGATTTAGCCTTGTGGGTGATCTAGAACTCACTGAAGTCAGTGCAGACTTTCATTGACTCTGTAGATTCTTCATCAGGTCCATAAAAATTAACATGCCATTTTAAGAGCTGCTGCTTGCCAGCATTTTGCTCATGTGGAGTATAATTTTGTACCATGACTAGTCACTTTGAAATTAATCGGATAAGTTATTAGTCAATCAAGGAAAGAGTGGCCACCCCTGAAAAAGCAAACCATGCCTGTCTTTTGAAAGCATCAGTTCTCCAAGAGCCTCAGTGGTCTTGGCTCTAACCTCAAGACATTTTCACCAGATACAGGTAGAGTCTTGCATTGTCCAGTAGTGACTGCACTTAACACTAGGAGTTCTAATGATTGTTATTTATTATTTGCTGTGTATACCACCAATGTGCTTGGCCCTGTAGAGTGCACAGCTGGCAAGATAATCCTTGCCCATACATATCATCATGTGGAGGACAGACAGTGTCAGAGACTCTACAGAAAGAGCTATCCTGACTGAGCTGATTTTTCCTTCACTTTCAACCACTCTAATACCCTTTATTTTCCATTTGTGGTCCCAGTGGAAGCAGAGGGTCTGTAGGAGAGATTGGGACCAATAGAGGATTGGGCTTGACATTCTGGGGATATACCTACTTGGCAGCACAGGAAGATCTGGGAGAAGACGCTGGAGGGGGAGTCACAGAGGGCAAAGCAAAGGGATCAGTGGGGATGCAGGATCTCAGAGCTAGGCCAGGACTATATTCAGCAGGCCCTTGAACTGAGAACAGGAAGTTTTGAACTCATGACGATGGGCAGAGGGAGCTGCTTGGAGGACAAGGCAGAGGGATCCATACAGTAGCAGGGAGGAGCAAGTTGCACATCAAATGGGGCCAGGCACAAGAAGGAAAGGGTGGGATATTGAGAGGCTGTGGCTGTCTGCCTGAGTCACACATTGAATATGAAACTTAGATACTGATCCTGCAGAAAGATCTGCCCACATGTACCCTCAGCACACAGGCTGCAGTATAGTGCATGTGTACTTAGAGGGAGAGTCTGCCCCTCTTTTCCATGGGTGCACTGTGGTGGAAGTACAGGGGTCTGAAGACCTTTTCCTCTCCCTGGGACCAACTGAGTAAGGGCCCTTCACAACTGCTTTCCCTTCACTCGGAGAAGCCCAGTGAGCACTCCCCAGTCATGGGTGCGCAGAGCTCAAAGGGAGTGGGAATGGGGCAGGTGACAGCTCTGTCCCCAACTTCACCCATGCACCAGGTGGCAGAGTTGTCCAGTGTAGCAAGAAACCTGCTGTCTCTGTGTGCCTGAGAGGAAAGCTGCTTCTAGGCAGCAGAGCAGTCCACAATCCACTTTATGTGCACTTTGCTTTCTGAGAGCCTACTCCACCCCCGATCTCATCATCCCTAGGTACAGAAGTGCCTTGGTAGGGTCCCTTGTGACAGAGCCTACCGCACAGGTTCAATCAAATGCAGGGGAGCATTTCTGAACAGAGCAGATAACAATTTAATGTCTGACATTTCTACTCTCTAAGGGTGTGTTCACACAGCAGTCTTATTTCGAAACAACAGAGGTTGTTTCGAAATAAGAAACGCCATGTTCACATGACGCACAGTTGGTTCAAAACAATGGGTTCTGTTGTTTCAAAACAACGGCATTGTTGCGAACCAACCTAAACCCCATTTGGGGTCGAAACAACGTTGTTTCGAAACAATTGTTTTGGAAACAATCCCATCTGAACATGTTGTTTTGGAACAAAGTGTTCTGAAACAACATTTGACCCTCAGCACCCTGGCCACGGTGCTGAGGGCTGTCCCTCAGCCCCAGAAAGGGGACTGCAGGCACCACAGGGTGAAGCGCAGCCGGGCGCCTCACCCCCCCCCGCCCGGGCTGCCCCCAAACCCCACCATGGAGTCGGGGGCGCCCGGCTGGAGCCCACCACCCGGGCTGCCCCCAAACCCCGCCGTGGGGTCGGGGACACCAGGCTCAGCCTGCTGCTGCAGGGGCCGGGCTGAGCGCAGCCCCGGGATTCCTCGGCACAGCCACTCCTGCCGGGGGCGGGGCCAGGGATACCCTGGGTATCTCCGGCCCTGCCCCCGGCAGGAGCGGGGCACCAGGGAATCCCGGGGCCGTGCTCACCCCGGCCCCTGCAGCGGTGGGCTGAGCCGGGCGCCCACGATCCCGCAGCAGGGTTTGGGGGCAGCCCGGGCGGCAGGCTGAGCTGGATGCCCCCAACCCCGCGGCGGGGTTTGGGGGCAGCCCGGGCGGGGGGTGAGGCACCCGGCTGCGCTTCACCCCGCGGGTGCCTGCAGTCCCCTCCCCAAGCGAAATAACATGTTCACACTGTGGACATGCTATTTCGCTCCCTTATTTCGAAAACACTTTTTTTTTGTGTTTCGAAATAAGGTGTTTCGAAATAACCCTTTATTTCGGAACGGCTTGTTTCGAAACGTCTTGTTT
>ML682039.1:5883824-5938828 GCA_007922195.1 Podocnemis expansa
TTCGGAACGGCTTGTTTCGAAACGTCTTGTTTCGAAACAAGCGCTGTGTGTGTGAACACAGCCTAAGAGCCCAAACCTGCCTCTTTTAGCTACATCTAGACTACAAGCGCTGTGTGTGTGAACACAGCCTAAGAGCCCAAACCTGCCTCTTTTAGCTACATCTAGACTACGGATCAGCTGCTGAGCCAGTTGCCCCACAGATTTCAGCATGTAGCAAGACACAGCTCTGCATAAGTCAGTGTGGCAGAATTAGTCCCAGAAAGATTGTTTTACCAAAGCAAATAAGTGAAGAGTTTGGGGTGACAACAACACTGTAGCAGCCTTTGTCTCCTGTTTGATTCCCCTAAGATCAACACAGTAAAGATACTTTGATACTTTCACATTTCAAAGCAATGGAAAAGAGGAGCACAGGCCAGCGGTTTAAAATTGGCTCAGGTTCTTAGCTGGTGTAAATCAGCATCACTCCCCTGACCCTAATGGAGTGATGTCAATTCACATTAAATGAGAATCTTTCCTTTTATGTTATGAATGAAATGGCTGGCTAACAGAGGACTTGCAGGCATACTACATAGTGGTAACATTACTGGTGGGGGGCCCTGTTGCTTTCTTTCACTGTCCCTAAATCATAGCACATCACGTGGTAGCATGTTCTGATTCAGCAAAAGGGCATGTCTGACACTGGGGCATGCCATTGTCTTGGGGCAGAAGAGGTGGAGATTTTATGCTCATTTTCAACAAACTGTGGCAGGTTTTAATTATCCAGTTGTGTGTTTTCATTTAGGAATGTAATGAACTATTTTTCTTGTTAACTCATTTTTCACTTTAAAGAAGAGTAATTTTTATTCTTGGAGGGGGCAAAGGGGGGAGAGGAATCAGAGCCTGATTCTGGTTGGTCAGGATTATGATTTCCTTTGTGTACGATGGTTTCATTTCATTTGTATGGGTTTGTTAATTTTATTTGTCTGTATTGTCCACACCCATAGGCAGCAAATACACTGACTGTGATGATCCTTGTTCCCCGTGCACGGCTACACAGAAAAATAAAGTTTCTAATCATTTCAGCTTTCCAGCGTAGTGCTGCTGCATGTTCTGTACAGGACATTTCACCTCTCCTCAGCGTTGCTCCTCATTCTTCATAGTCATTGTCTTGCCTTCATGTGCATTTTTTATTGATGAAGAAAAACCAATGCACACCTTGGAAGAGTCAGTTGCAAATGTCAGCTGTCAAAGCCAAAGAGGCAAACACTACAGTTGCACAGAGAAGTAGCTCTGCTGTGCCATTCACCCATTTTTACCTCTTTGTTTCCAGTCCTCCATGCCCTCAGCTCAGTGTGCTATGATGACCCCTGCAGTTGGAAGCCTATTCTTTCTTGCCATGCGGTGATTTAGGTAACTGTCCCTAGAGCCAGCCGGAAGTATGTATAGAAAACTCCCAAGCATTAATAGACAATTAGACCCCTCATGGTTACATACTGCCTTTTACCTATGCTAGATCTACCATCAATGTCATCCATTTCAGCATCATAGGGGTTTGCATACATATCCCCAGGGCAATAGAGGGCCTTAAAGTATGTCTACACATAAACTGCTACAGGTGCACAGCCGCGACTTTCGTGCTGCAGTGAGGACACTATCTACATCACCAGGAGAGCTTCTCCTATGGGCGCAGGTACTCCATCTCCCAGCTAGGCTGATGGGTGGATTCTCCCGTTGATGGAGGGCTGTCAGCTGTGGGCTGGATTGAATTAACTGCAGCACTCGGGTGCAGATCTTTCATGCTCTTGTGCAATGTAATTGTACTGACATAATTTCTAGCATAGCCCAGCCCCAAGTGCTGACATCATTCACTTACAAAGGTCCTAGTTCCACTGTCACATCAATGCTGGGAGCAGGATTAGGGCTGCGAAAGGCCAAATTGTCTGCCCTGGTGTCAGTTTCTACAGACACTGGTTTGTGCACAGAATGAGTTTGAAACAAAAACAGGTGCAACCCCTGCCTTGTGAATGTGAACAGACTGCTGTGTTCTTGAGACTAGCCGTGCAGTAATGGAGGCTGGGGTTAAACTGGTGGAATGTGCCTTCAGCTCTTTTGCATTAACAAACCATTCTGTAATATTAAGGGGGCGAGGGTCAAGTCATTTGGTTCACCAAGATAGTCACAGTCCTGCCTATAGTGCATTCCTGAGGGTGACCCAGCTTCAAACCTACTGTTGAAGTCTGTGACTGAGGGAACAGACATCCATACATGTGTGGGTGGATTACTGCCAACTCTGGGGTCTGACCCATGAGTCTCCTCAAGTTAAGTGAGAGCTGGAACACAGCTCTGACCCAGCTCCATACTGTACACGACCCAGTACAGTGCTGCCTGCCGTTAATCGGAAGGGCTGCCCACTCGGCGCTTAGCAAACAACCCGTCTCCTGAGCTGCGAACACCTGGTGAGGCTATATACTGGATGACCATACTAGCAGTGTCTGGTAGTCAGCATTTTACTTCCCAGGCTATCATTATATGGCCCAAAGTTCTCTAGCATCTGCAACAGTGGCATATGTCTGCAATGAACAGTTCATCATTTGAACAAAATACATTGTAATGGGACAGCCCCCTTCACCCTGTCCCACCCTCAGCTGTGCAAAATTGAAGGGGTTCTATTGGCCAGACAGGCCAATTAACTCCACTAGGTGCACCTGGAGGAGGAGCTAGGGCACAGGCCCTAATTAGCTAGAGGCTCAGCTGGGCAGGAACAGGGGGGACCAGTATGAAGCCCAGGAGTGAGGGGCAGGATGAGGGCTGTAGGAAGGTAGGGAGATAGGCTGTAATTACTCCCTGAGTGGAGCAAGCTGGGTTTAAGCAAACCCTGAGAGAGGGGGAAAAAGCCAGGTGAGTAGGAATAATCCCAGGGAAACAGCAGCAAGGGGTGGAGGCTAATGCAGAGACTTTGGCAGCTTGTTACCCAGTCCCTGGGTTGGATCGTGGTATAGAGGGCAGGCTTGGTTTCCTCTAACAGCCACTGGGGCAGTGATCTGGTGGGCTGCTAGGGAGGAAGAACTTTGAGTTCCCTGGATGGGGAGGACCTTAGGGACCTTGTTGGAGAGCCAAGCCAGAAAACTGACACTGCAGTTCTGGGGTGTGAGCGGCTGGAGGAGAGACACCTTTGGAGGGGAAGCCCAGTCAGTTCCTAGGACAGCAAGCAGGAGGAGTCACTAGCAATGAGTGGTAAGTCCTATGATCTAGCTGTAAACAGCAGTATTTAGTAGGAATATTCTGTAAGTAAAGAAATTGCAAAGGTTAAAAATATTTTTTTTTAACAAGGCAGGGGAGATGTTAAGATTTTTCCCATTGAGTAGCTTCTTCAGCCAGGTGATTCCTATCAATAGTAATTGATCTGGATCAGGACCTAGAAGAATCTGAGGTAGAGCATCTCATCAGTTTGCATAAATCTCTTCTATAGCCTAATGCATGGGTTCTCAATGCTGTATTTCACAGGGTCTGACTCAACAGTTAAGTCCAAACAAGACTGTAGACACCAGTACAGCCTCATCTTCAAGAGCCAGGGCTTTTCACCTTCCTATCCCAAGCTATAAGCTACTTCATTGCATAAGCTCTTCTTCAACCTTCTGCTCTGCTGCTAACTGCCCTTAAAACTTAACTATAAATTATCACAAAAAAGGAACTGTTCTTCATTTTGTTGGTTGGCTGCATTCAGTGGGATGGGATAACAGCCACTTGGTTGTGCGCTCACATGACAAATTATGGTGGAAATGTGGCCCCCTATTGCTATTTATTATAGGAGTGACAAGGAGTAGCTGTGTTAGTCTGTGTGCATGGAAAAACAACTAGAGTCTTGTGGCTCCTTAAAGACTGATTCCTTTGGGCATAAGCTTTTGTGGGCTACAGCCCACTTTGTCAGATGCATGGACTATAAGACTATTGTAGTACTATAATTTTTAAAAATACTATTTGTTAAACCATCTCCTCAGCTCTGTCCTGAGCCACCATGTAAAAGGAAATGTTAGTAGGGTATGGGGCACTCATTCACGATGAACTGCTTGGAAGAGAAAGAGAAGCTCATGCTTCAGGGCATAAACTCTTAGCAGTCAGGAGGAGACCTAATGTGAAAGCGCAGATTAGCCACATCTGCCCACTGCAGGGCAGTCTCTGAGCTGGAACACCAGGCAAGATGGACCTTGGGTCTGAGGAGCTGGCCCATTCCCATGTACCTAAATTAAAAGGCGTCCCATGGTTGTACGAAATTGGTTCAGATGGAGCTCTTCAAAGGCACAAATCACAATAAGATGATACCCAGCTCTCATTTTAAGTCATTAGGTGCCTGAATCCCAGTTTCACCTTTGCAGATTCCCACATAAGAAGAATTAAGGACCAAATCTGCATTTCTTGAAAGGCTGCATCTCTATGAATTAATTTTTTGGGAGTCTCCAGAGCAACACTTTACAGCCCAACCAATGTGTGGAAAATGCTTTCAATATGGTACAGACCTCAAGCGTGAATCTCTAGCTTACCAGAGCTTATTAGGCCATTCTTAGTTTGTGAAATCACAGTTCTTTCTAGGCCAGGCTGTAATTATTATTGATCAAAGTTAACAGTGCCGTTGCACCCAGAAGTTCCACTCACATGGTCCTGTTGTGCTGCATGGTCCACACCCCAGGAGCTCACAGCTGCGTGCCCAGGTCCTACAAGCACTTATGTACATAGTTAATCTTGTATCTCAATGAGACCCGTCCCATCAGTAATGTTACTCATATAAGCACACACACTCTTTCAAAATAAATAAGACAAAGCGAGTCCGTGTCCAAGCAGAGGCAGTCATTCAGTTTTGAGGCTATAAAAGTGACACAGAACAATAGCATGTGTATAGATCTGGCATTTTGTTTCAATATTACTGTTGTCTGCAGAGATGCATGAAAAGGCTCAGCATGCATGTGCCTTCCGTGTACAGTCATGCCTGCTGCGGGCCCTAGTGTGGCATCCAATAAAGCCAGTGTCACCTTATTTTCATATATCAATCACTAAGCTGTTCTGGTGCAATGCTGGCTCATTTCTACAGGTTGAGTCCTGCTTGCCTGCTGACATCTACAGTTTGGAGCAGATGCTCATGACAGTTCAGAATTAGATTTTTACTCACTTGCCAGAATTTAGGTGATTTTTCCTTACTTTATATGCACCATATTAAAATAAACCCACTACTGTCTTGTGCTTTTTTCCAAGCAATGAAGCCTGAAAGCAGTATTATTTAAGAACTTCGTAATTACATTTTTTCAGAGGGTAATGTTACTTTAATATCATTACTTGCTGCGTTGGAAAGAACTTTAGTTGACGTTATTAGTAACTCAGCTAGGGCTTTCCTCTTATGGCAATTAAACAAGCAATAAATAACTTTTGTTTGGAGATGGGTGTAGAGAGAGTTATGAGATACTGCTTTCTTTAACAAAAAAAAAAAAAAAAAGAGGAGACCTTGAGAACACAAAACAGAATCTTCTTTATAGGATTTTTTTTTTTTTTTTTTTAGCTTTACAAGCCTTTTATTCAGCCACATCCTGACCAAAACCAATCGAGGTTTAGCTTGTTTTTCTGGTAGATCATATAAGCATAGTTGACAATCTGATGCAAGTTCCAAAGGGGCAGCCATGTTAGTATAGTAAAGCTAAAAAAAGCAAGGAGTCTTGTGGCACTTAAAGACTATCAGATTTATTTATCGCATGAGCTTTCATGGGAAAAAATCCCACTTCATCAAGATGCTTTGAAGAGGGGGAATTTACAGAATGGGACGGAAGTCCTGTGGCACTTCTAAAGACTAACATGTTATTTATCGCGTGAGGTTTCATGGGAGAGAATTCCACTTCAGGCATCTGACAGAGTGGGATTCTTCTCCCATGAAAGCTCATGCAATAAATAAATTTTAGTCTTTAAGTGCCACAGGACTCCTTATTTAATCTGAATGGCAGCATGCATGCATTATTGCCCTCACCACATGTTAGCATCAGAAGCGTTTCTAGGGCCCGTGCTGCCCTTCTCTTACCTCATTTAAAAACAATGGTCTCAGATGAGCATTTCTGTGAACTTTGCTGTTATTAATAGAATCCCTCTGTGGTAAAATGTCTGGAATAAACTATGTTCCCTTAAAAAGAAATCCCCAGTCTAGCAACACATCACAGAGTTGCCAAAATAAATGTAAAAGAGCTGCAGGGAGACAAGAGAGCTAGTTCTAGCCCTTCAATCCACATTCACACACAGCCTCTTCTTGGGGAGCTTGGGGGGTGGGGGGGAAGGCAAAAGCTGGCTCACTGACCCTTATTCTGTATGACTCTGCAACTTTTTCACACACACAATTGCAGGTTACTCTCGTGCAACCCACCACGCCACCCCCTCGGTACTGGCCATGGTGTGATTTCCTTGAGAAGCATGTCTGCACGACACATGGTGTACTACTACACTATGCTAGCACCTGATTTTCTAATACCTCATATACTCCTGTGCAGAAACACACAGTAGTTACACTGGATAGCCAGCAGCGTCCCTGAGCCTTCCAGCACCTGCGGAGCCAAAGAGACTGCACAGAATGTGTTCAGGTCCCATAGTGATGGGCAACCTTATATCATCCTGTTGAATAGATAATAGGTCGGTAAAGCCTGTTGATCTTAGGTTTCCTGCATATATCTTGGCCTACCCTTTCACCTCTCTCTTTGCTGCATCAGCTGATGAGGAGGATTTTGTGGCTCAGAGTGGTTTAAATTGATCCTCTTTCCCGTGGCATCTCTCACACCATTTGGAGACAGGAAGGTGATACACCACCTGCCTCATCCCCACTTGCCTTCCCCTGTATCAAACTGTCTCACCATTGTGTGAACTTCTGCTTCCACACGAAACATCTGGATGCAGCTAGTGAGACAGGGACAATGTTAGAGAAGAAGTTTGGGTGGTGGGGAAGATGCCTCTCCTCTTCACAGCTCTTGATCCCAGAGCTGAAAGCCATGTGCGCATAGGGCTATGGTTGCCTCTGGTTAACACAAGCTTCCAGCTGCACACTAGTTTCTACAAAAATGAGGGGCATAAACACAGTTGAGGTAGCCAAAGCAATGCTCATTTTGCCCATTGCAGCTGTTCCTTATTTCCTTCTGAGGGTCCCCGTAGGCCAGTCATAAGGCTGCTGTGGAAATTGAGTGAGGTTCTGGTTGCATTTTTACCACCTTGTGTCTAACAAATTGTTAACAATGGCCAGGGAGAGATGTTGTGTGGCCTGCAAAAAATGCCTGGAGAGCTTCAAATGAACAGAAGTGGTAATGAAAGACCTGAGATGTTTCTAGAGTAAATGATGAGCCCTGTTCCCTGGCAGGATCTATCTCTGGCTGGGCCAGGGATCTGTAATCTGTGGCTCCAGAGCAGCATGCAGCTCTTTGGCTGCCCCCTTGTAGCTTTGGGCCCCCACCGCCACTGAGGGACCCTGCTAGCAACCCACTCCTGACTCCCTGCTCCCCAGGAGGTTACACTCATTGTAAATCACAAAACACTTATTGAAGGAATTGTAAATTCCCATTTGCTACACTCATTGTAAATCTCAAAACATCTATTGAAGGAATTTTTAAAAAGGGCTCATCTGTTGGGCTGCTGACCCCTGGTTTGAGCTGTTCCTAGCCAAGAGCCTTGCCTGTGGAGCTCATCCATCCAGGTGACTTGGTTTTGGCTGGCTGGGATGCTGCCAGAGTTCTGCCACCAGGCCACAACAGCTGGTTTCCACCACTCACCCACAGGCAAAGCATCTGAGCTATTCCAGCAACTGCAGGCCACTGTCAGGGCCTCAAGTGACAGCTCGCCCCCAGCCAGGCACTTTGTGGGTCATTCCTGAAGCTGTTTGGTGGTGCTTCCTCACCCCTTTGCCTGGAGCATGGCAAACAGGGAGGGTCAGCCAGTGCCAGAGTGCCACTTGTTTATCCTCAAGGCAGATTGTTTTACAGCAGCCATCTCCCTCACACATGGAGTCCCTGTAGGTGATATACACGGCAACCATCCAGAGGAATGGCTGGACCATGGCCCAATCGCATTCTCCACCTCCAAGGGATGCTACAGTGGCCATAGCTCCCTCCCGATCATTGAAGCAGTGCATGACCATTGGGCCCAGCCTCTTCTTTCAGCCTTCAGACAGCTCCTCCTACAGTTCCCACCCCCTCCACACTCAGATCCAGCAATTCCCAGGAGGCAACTCCTCAGCAAATACAGGGAGAAGGCACAATTCACTCTTCTCTCCCCATCTGCTCTGCCTCTCCTCTGGAGCAGTCCCTCTAGTGAGCTGCTGAAGGCCCCATCCCACTTGGCAATGGCAGACTGATGTCAGTCCTTCAGCACCTGCTGAGTCATCCTCAACACAGTTTAACTTCACCTCAGCTTTATTCATGTGCCTGAAAGGCTCTGGAAGGAGTGGGGCACCTCTCACATCCTTCACCAGATGCAGAAGCCAGTTAAGTTTCCTGTTCTCTCCGTCAGCACAGCTCCCCAAGGGAATCCCCAGATGGTACCTCAGGAAGGTCTGTTTATATATCCATAGAGGATTCCTGCTCATTTCCTGTGGGCCAAGCCCTTTCAATGTAAGAATATAATGCACTGGCCAGCTAAACTAAGGCATGTAAATTAAATGATAGAGACCTATGCACCAGGACAACCAGCTGCAGATTGTTGGCTCATTACCATTCTGCCTAACACAGAGGCATCCTCAACAGCTGTTCCTGACCTATTCTGCTAGGCAAGTGTTAATTCTACTGCTCTGTCACCCATGCTTTCACACTGGCTGTACTTCGCTCACTTTATCACCTAACCGGATACCGGAGCTGGTCTAAATATCCTCATTATGTTTCACTGGAAATTTTTGACAAAAAAGTCCTTTATCCTTCTAAATTTCCCATGAAAAATTCTTGCTGTGTAAGATAAAAAATCTGAAATGGAAAAAGCTTTTTTCCTTCATACATTTTTTTCAATGTGTGTTTGGTTTTTTTTTCCTACCAGAAGTTCCCAGCAAAAGGAACATTTCTGCCACATGCATTCTCCCACCAAAAGAATCATTTAAATGCAAACTATTTCATCCAGATCTATTGAAAACTCTTCAGCAAACAGAAGTATGCCCAGACTAATCACTGTACCAACCATCACAGTGGCCACTTTGTTTGTGTGCCTGCCCCGACCCAGTATCTGGGTATTGTCATTCGAACCCTTTGGAGCACAGACAGCATCCTATGAGTTTAGAAAGTCGCTGGCTTGTGATGCCCAGAGCATGTTATGGGCTACATGTTGTTAGTGAGTCTGCAGTCCTTTCATATCCCTTTTCCTACTGTGTATCCTTCCTCACCATGTCTGTCAGCCGCACCTCCTTCCTGCCAGCACCACCATTTTCCTTGCATACATCACTCACAGATGAACATTCCTCTCTACATCCACTGACCTAAGCTGTGTTAGCCAACAGTCTGTGCCCCACACAGAAAGACTCCTAGTCCATAACTGTTCACTTCCCCAGTCACCAAACAGCTGGGTAGGCCTGTGTAGTAGGACAGCACGGCACCCTTGTAGCAGGTGATCTGGGGCACCAGCCCAAAGCTCAGCTGGGGCGCACCTAGGGGGTAGACATATCACCTTTGCAAGCCGCTTGGTCCTTGTACTGCTATCATGCTTGTTTAGTGTGTAAACACTGCTACAGCCAGCCTAACAATTAACGCAGTAACCAACTTGTTAAAATGGTCCCCAAGCCGCTGCTCAGCCATCATGACTGGGGTGCGGCCACACCCTGCTGCGTGACACACGAGCACCTCTCTGCAGCAATTATGATTAGTATTAATTTGTTTTTATGACATGGAGCAGTAAGGAGAGGTTCCAGCCAGGGGTCCTGGCCTGCCCTGCTTGGTATGACACAGGGTGAAGATCCTGTCCCTGCACCAGACTAACCTAGCTGTGAACTGGGCTGTGGTGAATGGCACCAGCAAACTGGAGGGTGGTCACTCCAACCAATGCACTTGAGAAGCTACTCTGTGAACTTGGTAGACCCCTTGATGGGGCTGAGCATCTTTTCCGAAGTGACAGTCTGACCTCTTCCCCCCCCCCCCGAAAAGAGGTGCCTGTATATAGGTGTACTTTTCCACCTCTCTGCCTTGCTGCACTAGGCTCTTCAAAGCTGGCAAATGTTGCATTAACAGGGCACTGTTCCAGCTGGCAGCTGACTACTGCATCATTTTCTTTCTGCTTTTTAATGATCTCTTCCTATTCCCCCTCCAGTTTTCCCTTTTTTAATTCCTGCAGCAAATGGCACAGGCCCCCAGTACAATGGGGGGTTTGTGGGAGAATAGCGTTCTTAATACCCAGCACTCTCACCCACAGGCTGAAGAGTATTTAGGCCTGGTCTCATGCGCTTTCCTCTAGCACCTGAACCCTGCAGCGGCCATAGTTCCCGGCTAACAAACGAGAGAAGTTTGCAGAATTTGGCTGGCATTCAATGTATGGTATGTACAGTGAGGCCAGAGCAACCAAGATTTCATGCAGACTCTGTCTTTGCCAGGAAAAGTCACCCCTTAGTGTGCCGACTCTTCTCCTTCCGTTCTATCCTAACAAGTCCCTGAGAACAGTAGCATTACCAGTCACCCTCCAGTAGGGTTACCAGATGTCAGGCAAAAGGAGGACATGTCCTCCTTTTTTACCTTCATGTCCTCCATCCAGCAAGCATTTTTAAAAATACATGATTTTGTTGGCTTTTTACTTACAGGGATCAAAGTATGCTGGAACACCCCATTTTTAGGGGGCAGTGTTCCAGGGTCCCCCCAAAAAACAGAAGAATATTACATTTTCTCCATGTGTCCGCCAATGTCCTCCTTTGCATACTTCTCTGTCCTCTTTTCCATGCTTTGGTATTTGGTAACTTTACCCTAGAGCAGGGGTTTCCAAACTCTTTCTTCAGGACCCTGTTGAAAAAAAATAATTTATTCCCACAACCCAGCAATGACATCTCTGAGCAGTGCATTCCAATCTTTTAGCAGTGGCAGCAGTAGGTGCCACACCCTAATGCTTGAGAGTCCGTGACCCAATACTGGGTCCCAACCGTAAGTTTGACAACCACTGCCCTAGAGAAGTACACTGAATTTCTCCATGGAAGCTCAGCCTGGTCACTGATAGCTTAGTAATGCTTCCATTGGAATGCACACAGCCAGTATCCTTGTCCTTTCCTCTCTTCTTGGTGCCTATCACCTCTGCTAGCAGGATACTGAGCTATCAGTTCGGTCAATACAGCACCTCCTCTGCCCACAAGGGAGTCGTCAGACTCGTCCCAGTACTCCTCAGAAATGTTCCCTTTAGCATAGAGAATTGGCCATCCACAAAAAGAAGGGATGCCAACAAGCATTTCTATCAAAAGAACCAAACAGTGCCACCTCTACCGCCTTCTTCTGTCACTCAGCAGTAAAAAGAAAGGGCTGGCAACTGGCTGGAGCTGCTGATGGCTGAGTCTATCAAAGCAGAAGACTTGGTAACAGCAAAATCCTACCTTCCCTATGAACAGGCATCAAGTGGCTACCTAGCTTCCCATCTGAATGCTGGAAACTACAAGTCAGGCCTCATCTTCTCTCATCCCAGCTCTTGTCCTACCATGTTTCCCTGTGCAAAGAGCATGTACAACATTTCCATTGTGTGTCAGTAGCATTTTACACTCCCTGCTCGGAAGCATGAATGAGGACACCAGGTGACAGAATGTTAGGCCCTATACCTCCAGTGCTTGACTGACACCCCCTGAGCCTTGTCTTCTATGATCCTCCCTCAGTGAACTGCCATCTGCACAGTGAATCAATGAATGTTTTATGGCAGCAGTTCAGGTCATGCTTCCTTCCACTTCTCTCTTCATGGAGTTTTTTTATTGTCTGTTTACCATTTATATCCATGTGCTCACCCTGTTGCACAAGAAGCACTGACAGTGCAATGCATACAAGCTGCAGAAAAATATACAAAGCTGTTTTGTTTGTTTAAAGCCCATTTAAAAAAAAGAAAAAAAACCCTGCCTGGCTCACAAACATACACAGTTCATGCTTCCTAATGTGCTGACTGGAAGACATAACTCCTGCAACTTAATTCCAGTTGTGAGACTGAGGGAAATATCTGTTGTCGGGGAGCCATCCTCTTCTCTGAATAACCAGGTTTGCCATGCTGACCCAGTCAGTCACAGGTTGTGTATTGCATCCTAAGACTTACAAGCTTGTGCATGTTGTTGCTTCTTTTGGTGCGCGAGAGAGTTTTCTTTTACTTTGTCTCTGTATAAAATTAAGTCCCTTTAAACCATTTTAAAAGCCTTTGATCCATTCAGTTAGGCACATTTCTTGAGTATGTTACAGCTCTGAAAACATTCTATAAAGTAATCCAGCTATTTGTGCTACAGGCTAGGAGGAAGGAAGCATTAAATCTATTTTTAGTTCATCTACAGCAGTGATGAAGGCTCTATAAGTACCTAATCAGAAAGAGTGAGGCGTAGCAGTTCTCAGGAAGGGGCAGAGCTGAGGTACAGCCATACCCATGACTGTTGTGATCGAGCTTCCAGTGTCTTAGAAAGACAAAAACTCAGTGTTATGGCTAGTTAGTGCAAGCAGAGCAATTCTCAAAACACTGGTGTACTGTGGCAACTCCTCTGGTGTGCCATGAAGCCAGAGCCATAGTGGAAGCCCCATGTGGTCCCAGTCAGGAGGGAGGGGAAGTTCCCTAGAGCTACAGCGTTGGCCCCACGTGGCCAGGGGCGTTCCCCGCAGCCAAAGCCGGAGCCACGGCAGAGGCCCCATGTGGCCCCAGCCTGGTGGTTCCCTGGAGCCAGAGCTGCTGCTGTTAGCGGAAGGACCATGAGACACCCCCCTGGGCTGGTGGGTTCCCCAAAGCTGCAGGCGGCTGCCCCAAATGGCCCCAGCTGGTGGGGAGGGTGGTCCCTGAGCTGGAGCCCTGGTATGTGGCCCCAAAACAGAGTGCCATGTCTCATGAGCATTCATATGTTGATTTGAATATTCATCATTTTTGTCATAGCAGTGTGCTGCAGCATAATTGAAGGCCTCAAGGTGTACCACAGCAGAGAAGAGGTTGGGAACCACTGCTGTAGGCGCTGACACCGGGGACTATATGAGATATTCTTTACTAAAACACAAACCAGCTGTCCATCCCCCTCCCCCCCAAACGCTAAAAGAGGATGTATGAGGCAAAAAATGCTCTGTCCTGTTGAAAATTGACTCCATAGGCATGTAAACAGTCAGTTAAACTGAAACTTAGGCTACAGTAAATACAAGTGTGATTCTTAGCCGTCTAAGGACTTGTCCCTGCCCCAAATAGCATTTGAGGCACTGAAACAGTAAGCACCTCCCTAGGGACTGTGGAGTGTGAAGCAGGATTTCCCTTTGGTTAGCAGGGGTCTGCAGGACTGAACTGATATGGCTCAAGGCATTTCTTCTTCTAGGCTGCACCCAGGCATTGTAGGCTCAGAAGTCCAGGAGTCCCACAGAGACCCAGCGTGCAGCCCCATGCAATGGCACAGCTTTCTGAACCCACCAGGGAAAACTGGGTACAGCATGACTAAAAAAATGGCAACAACATGCAGCCAGCTACATCTCACTTTTGTATTAGGCACATGCAGGGTCAAATCAGTTAGCTGGTGCTTGGCTGAGAGCACTAATGGGCTGGTGCCAAGCCGGGAAAATAATGAGGTAATGCTGTTGGGCCACAGGAAACACCCTGAAGAGCTCCTCACTTCTGTAGTCACCCTCCCATGAGTCGGCCTGTTCCCAGCTCTCTAAACAGCTCATAGCCTCAGTGTCTTGCACTAGACCTTGCTGCTTTTGGATGCCAACAGTTATAGTCATGAGAGAGACAACGCTAGAGAGGCTCAGTCCCCCTCACAATGGCCAACTCCAGTCCTGGTTGTGGCAATTCTCATTTACCTATTTGAGTGGAAAACTACAATAAATTGTTCACAGAAGAAAAATAAAACCATGTTGGCAAGTCACCTATAGACACTGTTTTAGTGGCTGCTCTGTCATGGCCTCTCTCCCTATCATTGTTGTGATTCTGTCACCAGTTCATTCTGGCCAACTAAACGAGGAGTTAGTGACTTGCTTTTTCAGGTGCCCTTTAAGCTGAAGGCCAGGTGTTCTTTGATACTTTTATATGTACACATTCAAAAGAGTAATGTGGTTCATTTTTTTTTCAAACCTGATCCATGGAACCATAACAAACCCCTAGCAGTGGGATTTTTCATTTTCAGTGCTTACGCAGAAGGAAAGACGGCATCTCACTTTCTACTCATTAACTCTTCTTTGCACCATACCAGGACATATTGGCAAATTAAGAAGTATGGGTTGGATAGGTGGACTATAAGGTGGATAGAGAACTGGCTAGATCAACGGTTTCAGCGTGTAGGAATCAATGGTTCCATGTCTAGCTGGCAACCGGTCACAAGTGGTGTGCCCCAGGGGTCGGTCCTGGGGCCGGTTCTGTTCAACATTTTCATCAATGATCTGGATGATGGAATAGACTGCATTCTCAGTAAGTTTGCAGATGACACCAAGCTGGGGGGACCAGTAGACACGCTGGAGGGCAAGGACAGGATTCAGGGAGACCTAGATAAATTGGAACAGTGGGCCAGTAGAAATCCTATGAGATTCAATAAGGATAAGTGTAAAATCCTGCATTTGGGACAAAAAAAAACCATGCACTGCTACAGGCTGGGAAACATTCAGCTACGTAGCAGCAGTATAGAAAAGGACCTGGGGGTCATGGTGGATGGGAAGCTGGATATGAGTCAGCAGTGTGCTCTTGCTGCCAAAAAGGCCAATGGCATACTGGGCTGCATCAGAAGAAGTATTACCAGCAGATCAAGGGATGTGATCGTTCCCCTCTATTCTGCACTGGTGAGGCCACATCTAGAATACTGTGTTCAGTTTTGGGCTCCCCACTACAAAAAGGACAGGGACATGCTAGAGAGAGTCCAGCAGAGGGCAACCAAAATGATTAAAGGGCTAGAGCACAAGCCCTATGAGGAAAGACTGGAAGCATTAGGCTTATTTAGTCTGCAGAAGAGAAGATTGAGGGGGGATTTGATAGCAACCTTCAACTACTTGAAGGGCTGCTCTAAGGAAGATGGAGCTCGACTGTTCTCGGTAGTAACGGAGGACAGAACAAGGAGCAATGGTCTCAAGTTGCGGTTAGGGAGGTCTAGGCTGGATATTAGAAAAAACTTTTTTACTAGGAGAGTGGTGAAGGCTTGGAATGAGCTGGCGAGGGAGGTGGTGGAGTCTCCATCTTTGGAGGTGTTTAAGGCCCGGCTGGACAAAACCATGACTGGGATGGTTTAGTGGGAGTGGTCCTGCCTCTGGCAGGGGGTTGGACTAGATGACCTGTGAGGTCCCTTCCAACCCTATGATTCTATATTGGGCTTGTAAAAGCCAAGCAGAGCTGCCCTACTTCCCATCCTTTGAGGTATGTATTCCATAAGGCCCTGGCATTCAGGACCATGGGGCTAATCCAAAGCCCTCTGAAGGCCATGGAAATCAGTGGAACCATTTCTGTGGGTTTGGGGTTACATTTCCTTATTCCTCCCAGCAAGCTCTGCAACACTCTCCCTAAATTTGCTCCTTCCTGCAATGGGTAGAAATATGGTTTTTCTATCATTAATAGCCATAAAGTATTATCTTGTTAGACTTTGCATGGCGACATCGCCAGTGTTCCACTGTCGTCTCTTAAGTTTCCTTTCGTAGGAAGGACTGAACCTGTGTTTAAGATATTGGCTGGACATTTTTAATTAAAAAGGCAATGCAGTTCACTTCATTGTGCCAATACAAAGCACTGGCTGTTACCATTGGATGCAGAAAAACAAAGATGGCCGCAAATAATTTACTCAAAGCAAAATAGACTTTCATTCTCCATATGATCACATCCCTTTAGACGAGATTAATGCTTACACACTGGCAATGACCAAAGCCATGTTGCAGAAACAATGCATCCATTTGAACACAAATTTATGTTGAGATGGAAAACAAAGCAAAGCTGTTGAAAATTCAACATTAGCATTTAGTTTAAGTATTGAAGGAAATGAAAGCTAATTATGAAAATCCTCTTTACGTTCATCCTGGTTCTTATAAAGGAATGTTATCTGTTTGACCAGCTGCCTGCATGAACATTAATCCAGGAAGTTGCTAGCACTAACAGGACAAAAGTGGCTAGGTTTATCTCGCAACCTTGCCATCTTTCTAAAGACTTTTACTCATTGGTCACCATTTTTCATTGTTAATTAAACCCCACAACATGCTATTTTGTCTTTGTTTCCCTCCACTGCTCAAAGTCTGGCAGTGGTTGCTACGTTACTGCGTGTTAATGTTGAGCTATTTCCAAGCAGTTTGACCACAAGGTCTGTATTCCCACAATGCTAATCCAACTTTGCAATTGTTGGTCTAATATTGTTCTTTACAAAGTGATGCTTCCCACACCCTGTGATAGGGTGAGCTATTTTTCACACTGCTCTCATGTGGTTTGATGATATGAAGTCAGATTTCCTCCAACTGACATTAATTGAACTGTTTTAAACACGCTCTTAGAAGACAATACGTCCTCTTATAGATTGGTTTTCCTTTCTCTGTGGATCTAAAGTCAATGGGTTTTAGATCAGACTTTTATCTGGCTCTAGTATCAAAGAACTACCACCTTGCTAGGTCAAAACAGAAAGTTCTTTCTGGTTCAGTTTTGAAGAAAGGAGGCCAAACTCTTAAACGTCACCATATGTGAAGAGGATATGGTCACTGAGACATGCTACTAATTCAGGCAGCTTCATGTTTCCAAATTAATTCTTAATTGCAGTGAAGAATAAGTCACAAGATCAGGTCAGATATTCCCACAAACCAAACAAGTTCTTTTGATTCAAACAGTGTGGACAATAGATGGGGGGGGGACCTCAACCTTCTCACCTTCTTATCGGTTGTTCCACTCTGAATCAGACCAATTTGTTTGATTTGCTGAAATATGTAAACTGATCTTGTGCCTTAATCTCTTCCATACTGTATGGTTTCCTTTTCCACTTCAAGCGTCTAATGAAGTGGGATTCTACCCATGAAAGCTCATGTGATAAACAAATTTGTTAGTCCTTAAAGGTGCCACAGGACTCCTTGTTTGTTTTTTTGCTGGACTATACTAACATGGCTGCTCTCTGAAAGGAATTCTTTTGTCGTACATTAATATGAATCCCTGTTTTTGTGTTCTTTAATTCTTCCATTTATTATGTTGTTGAATGGTAAACATTTCTGCTCAGTTTCCCTGTCAAATTCCACAGCTAGTCTGGTTAACTGGTCCCACCCTGGGCTCTATGTTTATGGGAAAAGTTAAACTAGTTAATGGTAGCCTTTGGAGTCGGTGGATATTTAAAAATAAATAGATAGATAACATTCTAACCTAGAAATCATTTTGCATAAGTTCTATGGCCTATGTTATACAAGAGTTCAGAGTATATGATCACAATGCTACTTTGTAGCCTTGGACTCTATGAACTTTGTCTCACAATAGCAAGGCTCCTTTGTGCTAAAAATCCCTCTGAATGCTCCAAAGTTTATCTGCCTCCTTCCAGCTTTTTTCTAAAATAGTGAGAATTTGAGAGAGAGACCAGTTCCTATAATATAATCCTGACAAGAGGAAGATTAATGCATGACTGATGGGCACAGAAAACAATATAATTCTTAAGCTGAGACCCTCTGCTTGAATAAATCTCTCCATTTATCTATGTTTAAAGTTCACAAAACATGATAGCTTTGCACAAAGCTGAAAACTAAGAGGTCTTTCTCCTTTACCTCCTGTCTTCCCTTGTTTTCTTTGCCACAAATACACTGGAATTTTTTATCCACTTTATTTTGAAGCAGAGGAGTAACACACAGAAAAGATCACAGGATGAACAAAATGGACATGTATCCTTATTATTACATTTCCAGAGGGTAGCTGTATTTGTGCGTGTACAGCGAAAACGAGAGTCCTGTGGCACCTTAAAGACTAACAAATTTATTTGGGCATAAGCTTTTGTGGGCTCCAGCCCACTTCATCAGATGCCTGACAAGAATGCATTGAAGCCAATGAAAATGTGTGCTCAGTGAAATCTGTTAGTCTTTACAGTGCCACAGGGCCCTCATTGTTCTTATTATTAAAGGAGCTGAGATAATAGGGTTTTTTTGGTCTGGCAAGTCCAAAAAAATCAAGAGGGAAAATTAATTTTTTGGTCAAACAAAATGTTTAATTTGACCCAAAACTAAATATTTTGTTTCAATTTTTAACAATTTTGAAGTTTTTAAATTAAAAAAATTCAAAACAAGAGTCATTTGACAAAAAATGTGAATATTTAGTTTTTAAAAAGTTAAACAATAATCTATTTTTTTTCAAAATTTGTTTTTCTTGGATTTAAGGGGGTTTCTTCCCCAGTTGAAACAGTGTGGTAAAACTGACAGAAATTTGCAAACCATGTGGTGTCACTGAACCTGCATTTTTCAGGGAAAAAAGTTTAGCTCAAAAACCTTCCCCCAACTCTAGTTGTTAAACTTTCTGAACGCAGGTAAAGAACCCCCATCATTGCTCTGTCCTGCTGTCTTTTGGGTGTGCATTTGCAAATCGTTGGATATCTGTTCAACATATTTATTTATTGCATGAGCTTCTCTCACAAAAGCTCATGAAAACAATAAATCTGTTAGTCTTTAAGTGCCACAGGACTCCTTGTTCATTTTGCTGAACTAGACTAACACAGTTGCCCCTTTGGAATTTGGCGATATTCTGGCAAAGATTACAGTGAGTATGAAAGCAAGTAAAGACCATTAGCATCTCTAGCTGGTCTCTGTCCCCAGCTGAAGAACTGCTCCACCCCACCTCAGCTCTGCTAATGCAGTATCCCAGCAAACATCTCACACACACACAGAGCAGGATCCTGCCCCTATCGCACACCTGAACTGGTCACTGCAGAATTTGGTTGGGGCAAAGAGGGAAGAAATCCCCCAGCCACAGATTAGAAGAGTGAAGACATTCTGCAGCTGCTGCTCCAACTGAAGGCTATTTTAGCCAAAGAGCTCCTTTTGACTCTAAAAGACCCTGCCAAAGGGAAAGTTTGATGTGGTTTCTCATTGATCAATCCTCTCATTGACAGTTTCCATTCAATGCAAAGAACTGTAGCATACAGCCATGTTAGGAGCCCACTGCAAAGCTGGGCTCCAGGGCTTGCTTGCAAGGAAGGACTCCTGCTTTGTCTCCTGGCTGCTTGCACCAGTGGAAGAGAGAGCGAGTGTAACACTATGGCTGTGTTCACACACCCTTCTTATTTTGAAACAACAGAGGTTGTTTCAAAATAAGATTTAGGCTGTTCACACGACGCACAGTTGTTTCGAAACAACGGCGTTGTTTCGAAACAAGTTAAACCCCATGCGGGGACGAAACAACGTTGTTTCAAAACAATTGTTTCAAAACAACACTGTGCGAACATGTTGTTTTGAAACAATGGTGACTTGTTTCAAAATAACTGTTGCCTGAACCTGCTATTTCGCTTTGAGCTTTTTTCCTTAATTCGAATTAACAAACTGTTAATTCAAATTAAGTTATTTCGAAATAAGGTGTTATTTCTATACAAGTTGTATCGAAATAACCCCCTGTGTGTGAACACAACCTATACTTAGCAGGCACAGAGATATTATGAAGCTGAGGTTTTTTATTTTTAAAGGGAGGCAGTGCATGCTAGTGGCTAGACCATTGGCCTCCACTACTCAGACAACTTGAGTGCTATTCTCAGCTCTAACATTGGCCTGTGGAGTGACTTTGGGTGTGCCTCAGTTTCCCATCTGTGAAACAGGAATAAAGATACTGCCAATAAGCAAAGGGCAGGGAGCTGTAGCCAAGAAAGGAAGCCCTGGAATGTGGCTTTCCTGGCTGTAGCCTCACAAACCTTGCCTGCAGCTAAAGCTCAGCATGCACCAAAGCTTCCTCCCCTGCCTGCAGCCCTGCAAGCCTGCCTGCAGCTGGCACTTTCTTCCAAAACAAGCTGTTACTAAGCAGTGTGCCTGTTGCAAATACCAAATCCCATTTCCAGGATTAGCTCCCAGCACAAAGTTGCCATGAAGTGAAAGTTGTTAATATTCTGATTGTTTTAAAGTGACCTTCACTGTACTATGCTGACTTCAGAGCCTAACTTGCAGCACCACCTCTTGAAAATTGGCCACAGTGCATCTGTAGTCTCTCCACAGCTAGAGAGGAGCAGATGCATACAGTCTGTGTAGAACAGGGCAGCTTTTCAGTTCTGCAAGACAGGCAGGTATTGAAAACATGACAGCTAAACAACTGTGACAGGGATTTAATGAAGTCTGTACTCAGGAACCTCAAACTCTAGGAAGTAATGATTTTAATAGTGGTTTATATTTATTATTGAGTTATGAGAAGGAATTTTGTAAGATAGAAGACATAAAATGCAGGGCCTACCAAATTAGAAGCAAATGCACACAATCTGTCTGCATGTTCTCATTAGTTGTTTTTCGTTGTCTCATCCTGTCTTTTTTGCTTACTAATGCGCTTCTCATTGATGAATTGTCTGTAGATATAGGCAGTGTTGAATTTGATTCAAGAAAAACCTCTCCTTATTTTTATCCGGAAAAGGTAACGAGAACAGGTAGTGGGTTGGTTGTTATTTTTTTTTATTTTATTTTGAAAACTGGGTTCACTAATTTTATTCAGATACCTTAAGCAATATTCTTTCTTTTGTCAATCAGTCACTAATTATTTAGAGTGGGAATGTGTGATTTATTTTTTTCTTTTTTTGGTTTTCCTTTCTGCTTTATCTTATCATGCTTAGTTAGCTTGCTCCTTTAGCCTTGTCTCTCAAATCTTGCCAGTTTCACGGACCCACTCAAACCCATCAGCCAAACAAATATGGAGATATAATTAAATGTCACTTTACTCCCCCATGAAAGATTAAAATTAATTGATTGTCATTGTTGTTTCCTTCTGTTTGCACCAAGTTAATTCTTTGTGTATTAAAGACATGCAGAAGGGGCCCTATAGAAAAACTACTTGTCTTTACTAGTCAGGAAACATGACTAATTTTAATAGTTCAGGAGAACAAAAGAGTGCAATAATACCATTGACAGTACACTGATTAGAGCAGGAAGAGGAAAAATGCTATTTATTGTTTCCTGTGACAACTTAGCTTTAGACAGCACTAGGGATACTCTTTTCTTAACAATATAAGCATTTGATAATTAAACAGAAGACATAACCCTGAAAATAAGCATAGAACAGTGGTTCCCAGACTATGGGTCATATTGCCCCTGCCCCGGGAGGGGTATGGAGGATCGTTCAGGCAGGCCCAGAAGGGCCTGAGCCGGCCCCCATGGAGGGCAAGGAGGAAGTGCCACCCAGCCCTGCTCTGCCCTCAGCTCTACTCTGTTCCCAAGCCCTCTACTCCCAGCTCTTGGCATGGACTGCAGCCTGGGCCCACCCCTATCCCCAGCTTTGTCCTGCTCCAGGATCAGTTATAGTTCAAGGCCACAGACCAGCCCCATTCCTGTCCCCAGCTGAAGCCTGTGTTCCCAGGTCCTTACCACATCCTGACTCCCAGCCCTGCTCCCAGCAATGGCTTCAGTCCCAGCCCCAGCTCCCAATTGCAGCTCTTGGGGGAAAGTGCAGGCAGGTTACACTAGGAAAAAAGGAAAACACAACTTAAAAAAGTCTGGGGACCACTGGCATAGAATAACCTGTCAGCATCATCCTCTCTGGGCCTAGTTCCATAAAAGAATAATCCGTCATAAATTCTGAAGAACAGTTTTACTAGTCAGTTATTGGGTCTGGAAAACCAGCTGAGTATATAAAATTCAGACTTCCCTGGTTAAATATGTTTTAGGTGATGAACAAATATCACAAAAGTTTCTAGGCTGATATTCCCATTTGTGTCTCACATAATTGTGCAAATGAAACATGGCGCCTGTTAAGACCCATAGACCATAAAATTCTCAACTTAGACAGAAAATGCTTAGAGAGATATTGAGGTCAACATCAGGGAGTGTTAGCTAAGGATTAAACACTGAGCTTCACTGTGTATGTTAGTAATTCCACAAAACTTGGACAGTCACCAAAAGAGGACGTCACTAATAGTTCTGTTATTAGACAGAATCTACATATAGTAGAGTCATCAATAATATCAAGAAATCTCTCCATTGTGGCTATGATAGCTTACCAACAGGTTCTCTACTTTTTCCCCCAAAAAACTATTGTAATTTTTATTTGTACTGTAGTAGCACTGAGGAGCCTCAGTCATGGGTCACTGCTCGGCTCAAATTAAAGGCATGTTTGTGTTAGATAAGAGCATCAATAAATGGCAGGAGAGAAACGCTTTTTAAAGGGCATGATCATGGTAAGTGATCTGTATAGACCCTGCCGGTGTATGACTGCACTGTGGTAAAAAGCCACAGCTGGCCCCTTGCAGGTGGTTTGGTCTCACAGGGTTCTGGTTAATTGTGGTATAGATATTTCAACTCTGGCTATGGGCCAAGCTCAGAGATCCTCAGAGGGTCCTAGATACCAGATTGCAACTAGAGTCCAGACATCTACATCACAACTGAAACAACCCCTTAGCCTCAGCCTGAGTCAGCTGGCACAGGCCCCGATGGGTTTTAATTACAGTGTAGACATATGCTAAGAGTTCCCTAGTCATTATGTTTAAACAGTTATTGACTCAGGTGGAGAAACATGCATGAGTAAGGGCTGGATCTGACCATTATAGCCTAGAGAGGAGACGGTCTACCTTGTAGAAGATGGGAGTGAGAAACGTACAAGCAAAGTAATGGGAAGCAAAGGTTTGCATGGGCAATCTGACTGGTTAAGAGTTTTGTTGACCTCTGAGGCAGTAAATTCTGGAAAATACAACTGTTTTATGTAGTCATAACCCAAGACTACTTTTTACAAACTTGCTGCTTCTGCTTTAATGCATTATATAATTAGCTAGGTATATGCAATATTCCTGTATTTTTCAGTGGAGCACGCTGTGTTAGATGATTGAGCAATCCAAGGCAACTGGCAAGTCTTTCCAAGTGAGCACTGTATTTTCAAAAGACTGGTACTATCAGCTGAAAATATTGTAAAAGAAATTGCTTGTCTTGAATGCATATTCGATCCTGAAAGTTGGATGATTATAGTAATGTACAGAGCACAAGTTAGCATTTACTGTGAATAATTATTTATTGCACATAACAGGTATGTCTAATGTAGTACAAAGTGAGAGATAATCCAGAGTTCCTGATCTATGGCCTTACATTTTAAGCTTAGACCTGGTTTTAGTTTCTGTCTCCTTTGGACACCCTGGGACAGAGCGTCAGCTGATTTAAATTCTCATAATTCATCCTGACTTTAGTGGAGCTGTAGAATTAAGACACTGAAAAGAACTAATTTCCTCTGTTGAGGTCTGATCCGGCCAGGTGCAGCTCACCCTCAATGCTCAATGAAATTAATAGGATTTAAGAATGCTTAGCATTTTGTAGTATACAGCTCTTGAAGCAGAAGATTTGCTTCAATATTTTACTTTTAGCAGCTGTTTATCTATTTCCTTCTTAGACCCTTCTGCTCTTTTTTTTATTAAGCACAAAAGTACTGTCTTCATTCACAGCAGTGATAAAGTTCCTAGGGAGTTACAGGAGACCAGTGGTGATGGGATGATGGAAGAGCCAAGTTAGATACCTGGCAGACAAGCATGGCTCTCTGCAAAAAGGATGAATGTTAAATTGTATAAAATGACCCAAAACCTGCAAACTGTTCTCCCGCCTTCCACATCTTTTTATGAGTCTGACAGCAGTGGGTACCTGATGGGACAATTCCTGAAAGAGATGGGCACTCAGCTTGATCGGCTGCAGGATTTGTTGTATGTGTCCAGTTGCATGAAAGAAACTTTTTTTTCCAAGGCATGGCGTGGAAAGAGCATAGTTCATGAACTAGCTTTCCCCTGGGCACTACTGAAATACAAATAATAGGTTCTTACTGCATAGCCACTGTTTGTGGAACTACTGCATGCAGTCCCAGCCTGGACTACTAAGCAACCAATATGTGACTTGCTTATTCAAAGACCCCACCATACAATCAGTTGAATCATGCTCTGAGGAGCTTGCAGCCTAACTACACGGGGTGTAGGGACAGAAACAGGTGAGCAGTAACTTGTGCAAGCACCAACAGCACTTCAGCAGGACAGCTAGAAATAGATCCCCTAGTTCCTGATGCCTGGTGTGAGCTTCATAGTTAGGGAGAGTGCAAAAAAAAAAAAAAAAAAAAAAAAGGAGGGCATACTCTTGCAGCATTAAAATCCATACCATTTTCCCACTGACTTGAGTGGGAGCAGGTTTGAGTGTTGAAGCTGATTCTGATGAATCATTATTTCAGAAAAGGTGCAAAGAAAAAAGGAAATGGGCAAACAGAAATGGCATGTTTGAGATTATTACAGATGCTCAAAAATATTCTGTATAGGACTCCACATTGCAAGAGTGAACCATTTTAACACACACACCCTACATAGTGTCTAGTCATAAAGTGAGTGTGGATGGGCACGACACCACTGGACCAAGTTGTGACCCACTGGGAACTCCTGGGTTATAGGAAGCCAAAAGTTCACCACAGTGAATTTAAACCAGTGAAATCCTGTGTCCCTAGGGATGGTTACCCTTAAGAAAGTAGAGCTACAAACATGGCACAGGCTATCTAACTCATGGCCATAGGAGACATTAAAAGTCTAGTAGGCTGGCACATGAGGTACTAGTGACAGGCAAAATCACTCATCACTTTGCATGACAAATGGTCCCAAATATTCCTAGGGCTGTAGCCCTAAATCTGAATTGTACCTGTACATTTAGAAGTCACTTGGAACATGAACAAGACCGCCCATCCCTATCTACCTTGGACCACTCACTGCATGTGCTCTATGGCCCTGTAGCACAATGAAGGGCATGTCTATGCTACAAATAATGTCACTCTGGAGTAGGAATTAAGCTGTCCCTGAGTGATAAAAATTTCACCAACTAAGCACTGGTGGGGCCAGTGCGATGTCTGCAGGAGAATTTCTCCTGCAGACACAGCTCCCTGGTGTTGTGGAGGCTACAGGAGGTCTCTCTCCACTTGGCACAGCACTGCTTCACCAGATGAGCTATAGCAACACAGCCACATTGGTGCAGCTGTACCACGACAGTGCCTCTAGGGCAGTTGCTTCCAATCAGTGTGTCGTGATATGAGTGGGCCATGAGAACTGCCCAAGTGTGCCATGAAATTGTGTACAAAGGGAATGAAAATCAATGTCAGACAAACATTGTTTCACCTTAAACAATATTCTATCCAACCAAAATTACAACTCATAAAACCTGTGAAAGTTAATCATCAAATTAAAAGCGAGGTATTGGTCTTTCCATTCTAAAATGTGACCATTCTAAATGCAGGTGGCCAAAGGGCAAAATTGAGATGGTGTATTTTTTTTTCTGTTGGATTTGAAACATTAATGCAGTCGAGGCTTCTTTAGCTTGTTATATGCACCATGTTGCAAACCTCTCTAGTAAGACTGTAACCATAGTAAATGTCAGTAACCGTGACATTCATGAGCAATCAATTCAACTGGAAAACATGGATGCCGTGGAATAGTTTGTCTCACTGAAGTGTGCTATGTTTCTGAACAGGTTGGGAAACACTGGCCTAGGGGCTGTTAGCCATGAGTCACAATTCTCCTTTCCTCTCGACACTGTGCTGTAGCACACATTCATTGCTAAAGTGCCTGTCAAATTAGCCAGCTGATTTTGAAAGGTCATTTGGAATAGTGATTAGTAGTTCACTTGTTAATTGCAATGGGAGGGAAGGGCAAGATCACTTTCTCCTGATTATTGCAGCCATCACTTCTTTGCTCAGGATACTGAAGGGAACATAATCCCATTACAGCCAAGAAATGGTGGCCAGTGTGAGAGCAGGAATGTGGGAGTTGACCACTTCTCACACCAGCCTAATTGCTACAACAGCCAAACCACTCTTTTATATTTCAAAAAATGGGATTTGCATTCTTTCACCCTGTATAACACCCTAAAGCACTGCACATATTACCTCCACAGTGGATGATACTATGAATAAATAGTTTGGGCTACAAACCCTTCCTACTAAAGCTGCCACTGAAAAGGGTTTGAAAAGGAAACTAGATCTGTGTTGATTTAAATCATTGTGAGGGTTTGAAAGTTTGAATTTTTTTTCCCTTGCTGTTTTAGCTTTGTACATACAGGTAGAAACAAGGCACACAGAGAGGTGTGACCTCAGTTTGCCATATGCAAAGCCTGTGTTTGATTCAATTGTTGGTTAAAGATGGCTTCCCTCCACCCCCACCTCCAACAGTTTAGCCTCTCAGTGTCTTTCATGATTACAAGTTCAGTGGGACAATCCACTACACTACCAGAAAAGCCATAATGTATGTTGGTGCAACTATTATTTTAATGAGAAGTCTCCCATGCTTCAACTATAAATAAATATTTGTTGATAAATGAGGTCACGGTTGAAAGACACTTGTAGTTTATTGGGAAATATCTATGTAATGTTGTATATTCTGTACATGCTGTATAAAAAAAACAACTTAAATGTAACTGTGGTGTGTACTGAAGAGGAGATCAGGGGCATGTGTTTGCATTGCAGG
The DNA here is from genome assembly GCA_007922195.1 of Podocnemis expansa. Classification (NCBI taxonomy): domain Eukaryota; kingdom Metazoa; phylum Chordata; order Testudines; family Podocnemididae; genus Podocnemis; species Podocnemis expansa. The sequence continues at coordinate 5,910,514 of ML682039.1, forward strand.
AACCCTCCTTTCCAACAACACTAGATTGTGTTCCTTGACTCTCCAGAAAGAAGGCTCTGTTGGTGTTAAAATGTTTTCACAATGATTTATCGAGTAACTGTACACTTTGGTTAATCTTATTGCAAGCAAGTGGAACAGTAAGTAGTTTTCCAGGTCTTTTAACAGTGTTCTAAGGTTGGAAATTAAAATCTCCCTGGACTGGCTTGGTTGAATAAAGCTCAGAACAGGTCTTGTGTTTAAAAAAAAAAAAAAAAAAAATCACATAGAAGAAAGAGGATTCAAAGACCATTGTGTGCATAACATAATGTAACAAAATTAACAGCAGCTAGTTTATCTTTTGAGGACCAGGGAGAAAGGGATACAAACACCTCCATGAGAGAGAGCACGAATGTTCTCGAAGGTAAAACATACTGCAGAGTAGGTCTGCATTGTGCATCAAGCCTTGCATTTTATCCCTCTTTACCATCCCTTGAATATAAATTTTGCATACATCGCTGAATGCAAAATCTATAAGCCCTACAAGGAGAGATTCAGTTATCACCTGCTTAGAAATAGGATGTACAGTAAAAGCAGATAGCGATTGAGTATTTGGGTCCTTTAGCTTGTTTCAGTCTTTCTGAATACATTGTCAAAGCCTGTGATCTTCTGAACTGATCCTACTGTTTGCAACACCTGTGTAATATTTCCTGTGATATTTAACTTCAAATTTTGAAATAATGGAAGAGAGTTGTGTTATCCAAAAATGTTTTAAGCTCATATATTTTTATATTTGTGGTGGTTTCCTATTAACATAGATAAGTGAATGAGTAAAGATGAAACTGAACTAAAAGAATGAAATATTCAAAATATAAAAATGCAGAACATATTTGTAATAATTTATTGAAAATATTCTGCCAAAGATTGTTCACTAGAGTTCTGTAAAGTGCAGTTTATCTCTTTTGCTATGAATGTTATTGTGATGATATCACCACCCTTTCTTTCATCCACTGTATTGTGGAGCTCACTGTTTGTATATTTAAAGACAAATAAGTGGGCCAGGCTTGTTTTTATAGGAGCAGTAAATATAGTAGTTGAGAGACATGAGGCAACTTTGTCAGTCATATTAAAATGGACTAGGAAAATGATTTTAAAAAAATTGTAAACCCTTTGCTTTTCTAGTACTATCAGCAAATTACAGTTTAAAATATTGGAGAATTCAGAGAATCAAAGGCATCAGCTACAGCCCGACTCCTGTGAAAACTTTTAGCTTTGCTTACATCAGTAATTCCATTGGGTGTATGCAAGGTTAGAGCCATTATAATCGTACACATGACTGAAGTGGTTTAGGGACTTGATTTGTGGACACCCATTCCTTTATTGAGACAATCCTGCAAGGTTCTGATTGTTTCCTGCCGTGGTTCTAAGTATTCCCAAACTCCACTTAGTTCACAGAGGCTGAGAACACTAAGCAGCAACCAGGACTGGCACTTTCAAAGGAACAGCAAAAACACTATTGATTTACAGTACAAGCATTTGAATCACTTTGAACAATTAATTAAGCCCTGATTCAGCAAAGCACTTAAGCAAGTGCGTATCTTTAAATACATATACTTAAATACTTTGAACTGGCACTTTAAAAAATACTTCACATTTTTTTTGTGAAGAGAAAATTTGATTCCACTTGTTTATTTAAAATTAAATGATATTATAATGCTTGGAAGATTTTAGCTTTTTTATCCTTTCTATTTTATAACTTGTTTCCTTGATAATATACTCTCAGCCACTGATATTTCTGGCTCGGGTGTTTTATTTCTAAGCAGAGCCATCTTCTTAAAAGCATACACTATAAAGAAACATCACTACAGCTAAGTGGTAGTAAAGGAGTAAGGTCCCTAATCCAACAAATCATTTAGACATGTGCTTAATTTGAAATTAGTTTTAAAGTTAAGCACATACTTAAGTATCTTACTGGATCAAGCCTAGTTAATGTACAATTTTTTTTTATTTCAGTGAATGTGATTGAGATGCCTGAGCCACTGTCTGCAAAACACCTAAGATAATACTATACTTAGTTAAGAAGCCAGACATCAAATGAATCCAATGTTTGTATAACAAAGGTGGTACATCATATGATTTTAAAATAGGGTTTTTTTGTAGTTATGGGAGCTACATATAACCAGCTCAGTGACTCCAGAATTATATAGCTGCTGTATCACAGAGAAATGAAAAATTCAAGAATGATGGTTGTAAGAAGCATTGAGTTTATGATCACTGTGCATTTTGTTAATGAGTGAATTCAAATAGTTTTATTTTTACCAAAATTGATAATCTTTACTCCAGTAAATACAATTGCTGATTTAATAGATATATAATTTGAATGGTTTATATATAATTATCATCTTGAACTAAATACATAAAATGGAAACTTGTTGCAAGGTGTCACTTCAATGTACAAAATAAATGACTTTTTCCTGCATGCTGCTTGAGGTTCGTTGTGATTTAAAACTAAGAGTTATGTTTGAATTGCCTTATGCAAAAAGGTTGTTTGTTTCATGACCCAAAATTGAACCTGACATTGTTTCATCACATTACATGTGTATCTGATGCTATGTTATGTCAAATTCAGATAAGTTGTCTGTCATATATATATATATATATCTTGTGGGAGACCTTTTATCTTGTTAACTGTAATATGTAACCCTCTCATTTCCTGAAATAGTCAGAGTTGTATAACTCAGTGTCTTCAATTGACTGTTTTCCTAACCTTGCCACATTTCCTAACCTTGAAATATAAATGTCTGTTAAATTCTTCATTCATTTTTGTCTCCTTTTATGTATAATATGAGTTGTTTTTTTTTTTATCCCACAAAGAATTAATGAGAGGCAGTCACCCAAGCAATTTCTGGTTCAAACTAAATTTCATTTCTATTGCTTCTCAAAACTGTTGAACCAGTTTCAGCTAATACAGTTGACATTAGGAAGGTATTTTGATTGCCACTATTTTCAAATCAAATATGACATTACCCCTAGAACAGTGGTTCCTAACCTGTGGTCCAGGGACACCCAGGGGGTCCGCGAACATGTTCCAGGGGGGTCCATGGAGCCTCTCCCTACTGGGGCTGGAATTTAGCTACAGCTCCAGTGCTCCCTGGCAGGGGGATGGGGCTGCGGTGGCTCCCTGGCAGGGGCCAGGGCCAGGGGCCAGGGGCCATAGCTGTTGCAGCTTGGCTCCCCAGCAGTGCAAGCCATGGTGGTGGCAGTCCTGCTCACCAGCTGTCCCAGTGGCACTGCCAGAGTGATGCGGGCCAGATTACATAATCAACCTGGGGGAGGGTGCAAAATTTTTTTGTTAAAAAGGGTTCAGGCTGGGACCCACTGCCCTAGAGCAATGGTTTTCAACCACTGTGCCACGGTACACTGGTATACTATGAGAACTGTTCAAGTGTTTCATGAAATTTTGTACAAAGATAGTGAAAAATCAACATTAAACAAACATTTTTTGTCTTAAACAATATTCTATCGAACTGAAATTACAACTCAAACTCATGAAAATTAATCATCAAATTAAAAGCGAGGTGGCAGTCTTTCTCTGAAATGTGAACATTCTAAACACAGTTGGCCAGACGGCAAAACTGAGATGATGTGTATTTTTTTTTTCTGGTAGATTTGAAACATTTAATGCATTTAAGCCTTCTTTAGCTTGTTATATTCACTATGTTGCAAATGTCTCTAGTAAGACCATAACAACAGTAAATATAAGTAAATGGTATGTTTATGAGCACTCAATTCAGCTGAAAAAAGTGGGTGTGCCATGGAATTGTCAGTCTCATTGAAGTGTGTCATGTTACTGAAAAGGTTTGGAACCATTGCCTCAGAGAATGATATACATAATAGTAATAATGCTTAATTATTGAGCACGTCACACTTTTATAGTGCCATTCCTCTGACAATAACTTTACAAGCATCAGCTCCCTTCATAACACCCTGTGACAGACCATCCCTATTTTACAGCTGGGGTGATGGCAGCAGTGCCTTGGCCAGTGTAATACAGCAAGTCAGTGGTACAGACAGGTGCACTCTAGCTAATAGACAACATTTTCATCTTATATATGTGTAATCTGAAGATTTCAGATTCCTATGTTTTAAGGGCAGAGTAGACTATGGTAATCAGCTAGTCCAGGGTTCTCAGCCCTTGGAGTATTGTGACACAGGTGGGAGCTCCCAACTGTGTATGACACACCAGCCCCTCTGCGGCAAGTTTAAAACAAAAAAGCTCAGGCTGCAGAAGCCCCCTGCGCAACAGGGAAATTTAGCATCAGTAAGCCTCCCTCCACTGCTAACAAGTAAAGGAAAAAAGCTCAGGTTGCCTCAGAAGCCCCTTCTGCCATGACTTTCTGCTGTGGCAGGAGGATTTGGCAGCATTGATCTTTATGCCACTGTTGCAGGGAAACTCCCAGAGCCTTCCCTGCTGCCGCCTTGCATGGGGGCAGGCAGAGGTGACCTGTAGCTGGAAGAAACCCATGCTGCCAGAAGGGTGTCAGCAGTGGATGCAGGGGGTGGCCTTTCAGCAGTGGATCTTCTCCAGGTGACACACACAGCTACTGTTCTGCAACACATTAATTATAAACTGCTGATCTAGTCTAACCTGCTACAAAACACAGGCCTTAGAATTTTATCTTATAATTCTAGCATGAAACCCCATGTCTTGTGCTTAAATTGGAGCGCATCCAGTCTTGATTTTAAGATTCCAAGTGAGGGTGAATTACCAAATCCCTAGGTAACTCGTTCCACTGGCTATTAACCCTCACTGACCTTACAGCCAACCTGGATTTGTCTAGCTTTAACTTCCAGCCTTTGCATCTTGTTATGCCTTTGTCTGATATCAAAAATCTGTGCACCAAGTTGCTTATGTTGACTGTGAAGAAGTCCCCATGTGACATATTAAATATTTATATTCTACTTAAAAAGGAATATGATACAGGCCAGAGCCCTGGTATTGATACTGTCTGTTTTATGTTGCTCATTTGGGTTGTTCAAAGATTCTCTTCATGGTGCTGAAAAAAGTTATCAGCAACATTATGAGACCATTTTTATTTTGGTTGCACCTGAAATAAAATTCAGTGGGTCAAATCTTGGCCCCATTAAAGTCAGTGGAAAAATTCTCCTTGATTTCAGCTGGCTAGGATTTCATCTTACATGTAAACCTGAAGCCTGACAGATAATTTCCACAACTGACCCTGGCACCCCCACCTGAGTTTCTGTCCATTTACACAGATCCTGCTCATTTCACATGGTTAATTTGTAACGGATTCTTGCCCTTTTTGAAATATGCTTCTCACTGCCACCAGCAATGAAACCTTGAATGACCTTTCAAACACGTCACCTAAGAAGTATGGAGAACAAAAGATGCTCTCTCAGTCCTAGTCTACATTTGAGGGCTTTTCAGCAACAGTTAACTGCCAGTTACACAAGAAACATAAAATTCCTTGCATAACTGGTGGCAACTTTCTAAGCCACTGGTACACATCAAGGAAAAGCTGACTACAAATTCCCTGTGGGCAGCTTTCCCCTATGCCCCTGACCCCCCCCAGGACTTATGGGGCTAACACAGGGAGCGGTGCAGTGAGTTCCGACTCACTGCTAACCTCTCCTGGAACGCTGAGCTGGCAGCAGTGAATTTGCCACCATCAGTACAGACCAGGGGTCTCAAATTCAAATCACCATGAGGGCTGCATGAGGACTAGTTGAGGGCCGCATGAGGATTAGTACAGTAGCCCAAGGGCCGCACCACTGAAACCTGTCCTTACAAGGATATTGCAAATATCAGTAATGAATGTGTCATTGCGGGCCACAGGAAATAGCTTTAGGGGCCGCATGCAGCCCACAGGCTGCATGTTTGAGACCCCTGCTATCAACATAGCCTCAGTCAGCAGATGAGGTACAGTGCATGGCCAGAACTATCAAAGAGAGGTGCAACAAAGTATCCAGGGAAAACCCCAACCAGACATCTGACAGACAAGGCAGGAACAGCTTCATGAAACCTCAGTTATTTGTCCATGTAAATATATAGAAGGGCCATATTTCCTTAAATTTTGACGAGGAACTAGATATATTACTACTATTAAATAAGGAGCATTAATGCCCCTCCACGTGAAGTTACAGTACATCAAACTGCCCTTGCAGCATAATTTAGTAACAAATCAAACCCTACATTATCATAATGACTTAAGATACACTAGACAAGTACTTGATCAGGAAGCAGTCATTAATGAATGTCACTGCAGTACTAGTTAGATCTCTGGGCTGGACTCGGTATGTTCCTTGGCCCATAGTTTCAAACACAGCTAGCAATTTTAGATCCCCACTTTGACTCCTTAATGGCAAATTTTTTTTTGTTTTGTTTTCTTTAAAATGTATCCAATTGGGACCTGCTATGAGGTGTACCTGTCCCTCTACTGGACACCTTGCAGTCTTGCCCACATCCTGTCCCAGAAAAGGCACAATGAAGGTGGGGCCTTCAGGCTAACCCTACAGGAAAGCAGCCAATCAGAGTTAAGCAGGCGCAGTTCAAATGAGCTGCTGGCCCTGAGCAGGCATGTTGCTGGTGGGGCTCAGAGAAGCAAGCAGGTGGCTCCTGAGCTTGAGCGAGACCCAGAAGATGGGCACTGTGCTGGTGACAATGACATTCCATGAGGAAGAACATCGGCCTTGAGGTCAGGGTGCAGAGGAAGGAGTTACATGGGAAGTGGCCAGGGGAACAGCAGCAGCAATTAATAATGGAAGCAGCATGTAGCTGCTATCTGTAGGGCCTCCATGGCTGGACCTGCAGTAGTGGGTGAGCCCAGGTCCCCCCACCATCCACTGGCAGGGTTGCCTAAGCCCCTACAAGGAGATAATACTTGTTTAGTGACCCAAGTGAAGGGTGGAACTTATGGTAACACCAGAGAACTGCTAATGGACTTAAAGAAGCTCCAGGAAGGAAGCTGTGGTGGGTACTGCTCTATACCAGAGCAGACATGAACTCAAAGCTAGCCCAGACTGGGCTAAGAACTGACCCCAGAAGCAGGGCTGCAGCCATTACTAAGAGGACAGGAATAGGCCCTGTTGGACCTTTTTACTCTGGAAGGGGCATGTTTGTTCATGTGTTTGATGTAACCAGAGCGCTGAGCCAGTGCAGGCCCAATTGACAAGGGTGACAGCTGACAAGTGAGAAAAACAGAATGCAGGGTCATACCCCACAACAGGAAGCACGCAGAGGTATGTGTCCCCATCACACGCACCCCAAAGTCACTATTCCCCTTTGAAAAATGTAAGGTGATTTTCAATCCACATCTTTGCTCTTTGAACACCAATAAAATTCACTAAAATGATGTGTCCTTTTCCCCTGAAAAATAGAAGTAGATCTTAAAAAAAAAAAAAAAAACGTAATCAATAATGTATAATTTGTGGGGACACCAATACTAAATATCTGTTTGTTCACTTTCCCGCCTCTTGGAAATCCTAGCAGGTTGAGTCTGTATGACTAACTTAGAACACGCACATCGCCTCCCTAAAAGGCAATTAAAATTAAGTAATTTAGAATAACCATGGTAAAAAAAAAAATTGTTTCTCATAAAAATCAGTCAACTCTAATCACTGATTCACTGCACAAATGTCACATCATCCTGAAAAACAAACACTATAAATATTTCAAGAATACAAAACTGTGCCCTGGTATGAAGGGGAGGGGGGTCTCTTCCTGATCAGCTGAGTGTGACAGCTATGTTACTGCTAGTCTGTGCAATGTAAAATGGTGACATTTTTTTGTTACCATGGCAATGCCTGCACAGGAAATTATATTTCTCAAGAAAAAGGAGATACAGAACCTGGGTGCTGAAAGAGTCTTATGCCTGTTGGGTATGCTCCTGCTTGGGGATCTGGAAGTGGAAGTCTGCAAAATCCTTTGTGTTCCTCTCAGTACAAAGCTAGTTAGGTTTTCCTGCTTTGCCTTGTGTATCATTTAGGGACACTGTGTCCTAGCGTACAGTAGAGGGCTTTTTGGCAGCAGTCAACAGCCAGTTCTCATAGATTCATAGACTCTAAGGTCAAAAGGGACCAATATGATCATCTAGTCTGACCTCCCGCACACTGCAGGCCACAAAAACCTCACCCACCCACTCCTACAATGAACCTCAAGCTCATAACTGCGCTATTAAAGTCCTCAAATCATGATTTAAAGACTTTAATACAGAGACTCAACCAGTAAGTGAGCCATGCCCGATACTACAGAGGAAGGCAAAAAAAAACCCCGCACCCAAGCCAATCTGCCCTGGGGGAAAAGTCCTTCCCGACCCCCAAATATGGTGATCAGTTCAAACCTGAGCATGAGGGCAAGTCCACAACAGCCAGTCAAGAAGACCTTCTCTGTAATAACTCAGAACCCACTCGAACTAATGCCCCTTCCCAGGTCACTATCATACCCATCACCAGTTGTAAAAGACAGACAATGGCCAAGCTGCACTGTCCATCATATCATTCCCTCCATAAACTTATCAAGCTCTGTTTTGAAGGCACCTAAGTTTTTTGCCCCCACCACTTCCCTTGGTAGACTATTCCAGAACTTTACGCCGCTGATGGTTAGGAATCTGCATCTAATTTCAAGCCTAAATTTTCTGAAGGACAATTTGTATCCATTTGTTCTTGCGTCCACATTGGCACTGTATTCAAATAATTCCTCTCCCTCCCTTGTATTGATCCCTCTAATGTATTTATAAAGAGCAATCAAAGCTCCTCTCAGCCTTCTTTTGCTCAGACTAAACAAATCAAGCTCTTTAAGTCATCTCTCATAAGATTTTCCATTCCATGAATCATCCTTGTAACCCTTCTTTGCACCTGTTCCAGTTTGACTTCATCTTTCTTAAACATGGGTGACCAGAACTGTACACAATACTCCAAGGGTATGTCGACACTATAAAAGCAAAGTCAACTTTATTAAGTTGACTTAATAAAGTCTGCTTGAAGTTGATCTTATTAAGTCGACTTAGTAAGGCTACACTACATTAAGTCGACTTTATAAAGTTGACTTTAAATGGCTGTCCTGGCTTAATCTGACTTTATAAAGTCGACTTAATGGCCCCACTGCATTAATTAATTTATTAATAAAGTTGACTTCACTGTAAAGTTGACTTTATAAGCGGAAGTAATAGTCAACTTTACCTGATGCTAAAGTCGCCTTTATTGCCCTGCAATGTAGACAGAGCTCTGTTTAAGACGACTTAAAGACCCTTAAGTCGACTTAAACACACAGTGTAGACGTACCCCAAGTGAGGGCGCACCAGCGCCTTGTATAATGGTACTAACACCTCCCTATCTCTACTGGAAATACCCCTTTTGATGCACCCCTGGACCACATTAGCTTTTTTTCACTGCCACATCACATTGGCTACTCATTGTCATTCTGTGATCAACCAGTACACGCAGGGCCTTCTTCTCCCCTGTCACTTCCAGCTGATGCATTCCCAACTTATAAGAAAAATTCCTGTTATTTGTCCCTAAGTGCACGACCTTGCATTTCCCGTTGTTGAATTTCATCCTATTTCTAATGCTCCACTTTACACGGTCATCCAAATCATTCTGTATGCTATCCCGATCCTCCTCCATATTGGCAATACCTCCCAGCTTGGTGTCATCTGCAAACTTAATTAGCACATTCCCACTTTTTGTGCCAAGGTCAGTAACAAAAAGGTTGAATAAGATGGGTCCCAGGACCGCTCCTTGGGGAACTCCACTAGTAACCTCCTTCCAGCTAGACAGTTCACCTTTCACTATGAACCTCTGTAGTCTCCCCTGTAACCAGTTCTTTATCCACCTTTCTATTTTCATATTAATCCCCATCTCCCCCCAATTTAACTAATAACTCCCTGCGTGGAACTGTATCAAATGCCTTGCTGAAATCTAAGTAAATTAGGTATACCACATTCCCTTTATCCAAAAAATCTGTTATCTTCTCGAGAAAGGAGATCAGGTTGGTCAGGCATGATCTACCTTTTGTAAAGCCGTGTTGTATTTTATCACAGTTACCATTTTCCTCAATATCCTTAAGTACTTTCTCCTTCAAAATTTTCTCCAAGACCTTGCATACTGCTGAAGTCAAACTGACAGGCCTGTAGTTACCTGGATCGCTTTTACTCCCTTTCTTGAAAATAGGGACTACATTAGCAATTCTCCAGTCATAAGGTACAATCTCTGTGTTCACCGATACTTTAAAAATCCTTGCTAAACGGCTGGCAATTTCATGTGCAAGTTCCTTCAAAATTCTTGGATGATTATCTGGACCCCCTGATTTAGTTCCATTAAGCTGCTGAAGCTTGGCTTCCACCTCAGATATGGTAATTTCCACTTCTACATTCCCATTAGCTGCCCTACCTCTGTCCCCGAGCTTACCATCTCCCTCATTAAAGACAGAGGCAAAGTACTTATTTAGATATTCAGCCATGCCTAGATTATCCTTGATCTCTACCCCCAACTTCAGTGTATAGTAGTCCAACCTCCTCATTCTGTGTTTTCTTTATATTTATATGGCTGAAGAACCTTCTACTATTGGTTTTGATTCTCTTTGCAAGGTCCAACTCTGCTTGGCTTTTGGCCTTCCTCACTTGATCCCTACATGCTATGACTTCTAAAAGGTAGTCCTCCTTTCCTATCCCTCCCAACTGCCACTCCTTGTAGGCCTTGTGTTTCCTCCTAATCACCTGTTTAAGATGTACATTCATCCAGCTTGGTTTAGAACCCATGCCTGAAAATTTTTTCCTCTTCTTTGGAATGCAGGCTTCAGCTAAAATTCCTTGTATAACTGTCAGCAACTTTGTAAGCTGCCGGTACACACATCTGGAAAAAAATCCCTTGCAGTCAGCTTTCCCTTACACCCCCTGGCCCTCAGGACTTCTGGGCCCGACTCACTGCGAACTGCTCCCAGAATGCTGAGCTGACAGCAGTGAATTTGCCACTGTCACTATAGACATATCCCTAGACTCTGAGGATGCCTGAGGCCTTACATAAGTAAAGAACCACATGCTGTTAGATGACACAATACTGACCAGGAAGGAAAGCTGAATGAAAGTAACTGATCACAGGTGGTCAGAAATAACTGATGGCGGAAACACACATGGATTAAAACCATTAGTCATAACAGCCAACCTCAGCGTGCCATGGAGAAGCTAGTGCAGACATGCCACTTTTACAGGTCAAGTGGTGTTGAGGACTTCTTGAACATAGCCCGCAATTGCTGCCCCCCAGCCCCCCCCCATGCTGCCTTTGTTGTTGAGCTGAAGGCGGGGGGGATGGGGGGACAGACAGCATGGATCCCAACCTCTGTCTGAGCCAGCCTGCCTCGCCCCTTGAGGGTGGGGAACAGCTGGTGAAGGGGCGGAGTGGGCCAGTCCAGAGGTGGGGCTCTGCTGTCCTGCCCCTCTCCTGGGCCAGCTGTTCCACCTTACGGGCATGGAGGGCCAGCCCAGAGGCGGGGTGGGGAGCAGACCCCAGCCCAGCCCCCCACAGTGGCCAGCTTAGGGGAGGGTTGGGCGTGCAGAGGCTGGTCCAAAGCCTTGCCACTCTCCACGCAGGCTGGACCCCCTGCCTGGTGCTGCTCCACACCCACAGCCAGATTCCCAGCCCAGTCCAGACCCCTGCCTGCAGTGTCACTCCCTGGCCAGGGCTGGATCCTGGAGTCTGTGGCCAGATTCTGGTGCCCATTGGGGGGTGGGGGTGGGGTTGCTGAAATCTTCTGGCCTGGGGAGCCAGGAAAACTTGCACCAGCCCTGCCAAAGAACAGCTAAAGTTCCAACTAGCAAGGGGCATGAAAAGTAACAAGATAGATTTCAACTGCTATATTAACAACAAAAAAGTCAGTAAAACCATGGCCCCTTCCTGAAAGGGGGATGCAATCTAGTGACGGATGATGTGGAAAAAGCTGATGAGCATTAAATGCCTTTTTTGCATTGTTATATATATCAGCTCCCAGATTACTGCACTGGGCAGCGTGGAATGGAGAAGAGATGAGCAGCCGTCAGTGGTAAAAGAATAGGGTCAGGATTTTTTAGAAAAGCTGGATGTGCACAAGTCTGTGGGGCCAGATACAATGCGTTCCAGCGTGCTGAAAGAGTTGACTGATATAACTGCACAGCAATTAGCCATTCTTTGAAAACTTGAGGAGATTGGAAGCAGTTCCACATGATTGGGAAAAGGGAAGAAAGCAGATCCAGGGAATACAGATCAGTCAGCCTCATCTCAGTCCCCACAAAAATCATGGGACTGCCTAGTTTTGGGGTGCCAAGTGGTACCCCTGCCCTCCCACCACACAGGAGAGTTTCTAGAAAGCAAAAAGACCCAGGGCTCTGCACCCCAGCCCATTCCCCTGCTAGCCCTGCCCCTGCTAGGCCCCCACTCCAATATACCCCCCCCAGTTGATCCCCAGTCCAATCTGCCCCCTTTGCTAGGTCCCACCCACCCACCGAGACACAAGCTGCAGGCCCTCTGCTCATGAGGCAGCCCCTCCACATGTCTAAAGGCATCATTCTGCACTGGAAGTGTTTACATACCTGAGAAAATTCACTGTGTGTGACATTCCTCCACCCACCCCCTTGACTATTCTGAATGTTACTTGTTGGGCATAGCACTGAATAATTGCATTCTGAGAGACTAGTGAGATGTAGCTAGTTTTGGTGTATGTCCACAAAGGGCTTTTATTTCAAAACAACACTGGCTGTTTCAAAATAAAAGTCCTTATGTCCAAAGACGTTTTCTTGTTTCGAAAGGAGGGAGCTCCTCCTTTCGAAACAAGAGCCCTTCTTTCGAAACAGCTTAAACCCACTTTGCTTTTGAAAGGAGGGTTATTTCGAAACTAGCGTTTGTGTGTGAACATAGCCTTAGATGCTATGGTGTAACTCTTAAGAAATGGATCAATCTCTAAGTAAATTGAAACACAAAATTTCCTCAATTTTTTTTTTTAACTTTCTTGTGTTTCATCATGATCTCTATAGGGAATTCCTTGTTTACGCAGAAATGTTGTAACACCAACAATCCAGCTGAGATACTCATCCTTCTCTGCTCTTTCTCATTTGCTGCATTTAACATCACTGTGAACCTTGCTGTCTCTGAAAGCTGCCCATGCCAACATGCTTGCTTTGTGCAATGCTAACTTTTCATGCTCTAAAAGAATCCACGATCCAAAGGGGCAGCCATGTTAGTCTAGTTCAGTAAAACAAGGACTCCTGTGGTGAAAATGGAAACAAAAATTGTATTTAATATTGCTGTATTTCTGTTATTCTCTCTCCCTCCTCCTTAAGTAATGTGCCGACCCTGTCCTTGGACTGCCTCTTGCTTCTCATGTATTTGTAAACTGCTTTATTGTTATCCTTTATATCATTAGGTAGTCTAATCTTGTTTTGTGCCTAGACCTTTTAATTTTGTCCTACATGCTTGGGTTTTCTATTAATATTATTAATTCTCTGTAATTTGATCTAGTTTCCACCTCCTGTGTGAGTCCTTTTTGAGTTTCAGGTCATGGAAGAGCTCCTGGTTAAACCAGGATGGTCTCATACCACATTTTCTATCTTTCATGTGCATTGGGATAGTGGTTTGCTCATATGCCCTTAATAATGTCTTTTTTCAAAAACACTGCCAGCTTTCCTGACTTTTTCCCCCTTGGACTTTCTTCCCACAGGATCTTACTTAAGAATTTTTTTAAAGTCTGCTTTCTTGAAATCTATTGTCTTTATGCTACTGTTTTCCCTCCTACCATTCCTTAGAATCATTAAGTCAATAATTTCACAATCGCTTTCACCCAGTCTGCCTATCACCTTCAGATTCTCAACCAGTTCCTCCCTGTTTGTCAGAATCAAATCCAGAATAGCCTCTCCCATAGTCACTTTCTCCACCTTCTGTAATAAAATGTTTTCTCAAATGCATTCCAATAACTTGTTGGATAATCTGTCCCACTGGACAAGAGTCTGATCTCAGCTACAATGATCAGAAAAAAAAAAGTTCTAGGAGGTAGTGTTATCCTAGTAACAGTCAGTTAGCTTGGCTGGACAATTTGGATATTTAGGGTTTTCATTAATAATAAAGTAGTATGCTGAGACACAACCAGTTCTGTACTGTGGCAAAGGTTTAGACTACATCTGTGTTTCTCAGCCTTTTGGACACCAAAGACCAGCTTCCCATGCTGAGTCAGGGAGATCTCATGGGTCAATCGTTGTGAAACCCTGGACTAGAGGGCCCTGTTGCGGGCCCTTCTAACTCTATGGTTCTATCATTCTATGAAAACCAGAGAATTCTTACATGAAATCAAGGGAGGTTATGCTGGTGTGAGATCAGAATTAGGTCCACTGCCTTGTATAGCAGATTTTTTTTTGCATAGTGATCAAAGGGCAGTCCTATACACATGCAGTGTGACACTGAGGCCTAGTCAGTGCAGAGCGCCCCTTCAAGGGGCTGAGAAACCTTTTTTTCCCATTAACTTAAAAAGAGTCTTTCCATAGCCTCCAAGGCCAGAAGAGACCATTGTGATTGTCTGGTCTGACCACCTGTACAACACAGGCCATAGACCTTCCTCAAAATAATTTCTAGCATATAGTTTATAGAAAAACATCCAACCCTGATTTTAAAATGGCCAGTGATGGACACTCCACCACAATTCCTTTTAAACATTTACACTGCTAAATATTTATACCTTGTTTCCAGTCTGAATTTATCTAGCTTTGGTTTCTAGCTGCTGGATTCAGCTATACTGCCATGACCCCAATATCTTTTTCCAAGACCACTTTTCAGGATAGCACCCACCCCATTCTGTACATCTAGCCTATAGTCTTTGTTCTAGATGAGACTCCCACAAGTGCCTATATGGAAAGGTATAAGGGAATGGAATTTTGTGTGTATGCGTGCCTGTGTGTGAGAGAGAGATCTTTGTGGGCAGGAGGACTAGGTGAGGAAAAAATGTCCTATGTTGTGGCTAGTGCCTCTGCTTAATATGCAGAAGATCCTGGGTTCAAGCCCCAGGGGGGTGGACTTGATGATCTCCTGAGGTCCCTGCCAACGCTATGATTTGATTGATCTTGGTGGACTTTTATTTTACCATTCTGACACTGCCCTCTTGTGGTTAAATCATTTTAGGTTTGTGTCTTTATTTGTCTTCTACCAAATACAATTTTACAATAGGTTAAAGGTAGATAACAGATCTTCATTAGCATAGTTGTATTTCGAAGGTTTAGCTGTGCCACACAAATTAATGTTATTAATAATGGCAAACTGTCAGAGCTTTTACTAGGATTAGAATGAAAAACAGTATAATTTTGATACAAAACAATACCTGTTGTCCTGTCTTTGTAATAATTTGTTCTGATGTCACCACAGCTCTGCTGAATTTTGGGGTTTACCTACACTCCATAGTGCCCAACCTGATGAGATAGGAAGACCACATAAAACAAAGCAGAACCTTGTGGGGCCCAGCAGATTCCATTTCATATGTATTTAGGTAGGTTGTTTCTCTATACAGTACAGTCTGTTTAAAAATAAATGAAGAAATCAGTGCATAAACCATGTATCGGAATTATATAGAGCAGGGAAAAAACAGTGGAGAGCCTATAACTCAAATAAAATGATGACACGTGATGACCAAATGCCAGTGAAGTAGCCATTACTATGTTGTGTTGAAGCCGACTGTTGGCCTTATGCAAAGGCTCTGTGGAACATGTATAGCCTGTGAGCTATAGATTCAGCACTCTGATTATAAGGTCAATGACAGAGGTGGGAATAGGGCTCAAGTCTCTTGAGTGGCCACAATGGCAAAATATACCAGTAACAAACAGTGAAGTAAGGTACACATAGGTTTCTCTTAAGGGACACCACCACAATAAAATTAAATTGATTCTATTATTAATAGTACCATAGATACACCAAAGGGACATTTGTTTTCCAGTCAGATTAATAATTCTCAGTTTAACAATCTGTACTCATTCTGACACTTGCTGGTACTGTCTGTTCACATGCAGAAGAATGGTGACATTACCATACTCAAACATTGATCTCGCAAGGAAACCTAGACCAATAGTCCTCCATTCATGTGGTAGGAAGATGTTGTGAAGAAATCATCTGCTCCAATCAGTGTATTAAAGACATAAATCCATTTTGATTTTTTAATTATGCTAATAAAACTTTTAGGAAATATTTGTCCTGTTTTTACTGAATCCTGTTTGCACTACATGGCCTGACCCCTCCACCTTCCCAGCCAGCAAACATGATTTAGAACATACGAACATAAAAATGGCCATACTAGGTCAGCCCTGTCTTCTGACAGTGGCCAATGCCATGAGCTTCTGAGAGAATGAACAGAACTGGAAATCATCAAGTGAGCTATCCTCTGTTGCACCTACTGATAAATGGAAGCTGGGGATATGTCAGGGCACAATTTTGCATGATGTGAAGACCTTAGAAGAGAAAAGCAAAGTCCACCAAGATACTATAGGACATTTTTTTCTCACCCAGTCCTCCTGCCCACAAAGATCTCTCTCTCACACTCAGGCACGCACACACATAAAATTCCATTCCCTTACACTGTTCCATACAGGCACTTGTGGGAGTCTCCTCTAGACTTCAGATTTTGAGGTGCTCATAAATTTTTTGAGCTGAGGCACAGAAACAGCTTCTAATTCATTGTTGCAATATGGACTTGTTCCACTAGGCCAGTGGCGGAAATGGTCATAAAACCAAGAGTCTGTTCCCCAAGAAATTAATAATAATAATAATAATATTGATTGATTGATTGATTGATTGATTGATTGATTGATTGATTGATTGATTGATTGATAAAAACCTGTAATTTTTTTTAAGGAGACAGTCTTTCAACAACCCACTAAAAAGGAGAAAACGAGTACTTTGGTTTGGTCATATATCTTGCTAGAGTAGATTTATTTATCTTAAATGCATTTGTTGGCAAAAGATCAGCTGGGCAGGAGAGAGAAAGTAATTCTGATTGGTCAGAATTCTTGAACAAGGAAATTTAATCACCATTTTTACTGCATTACTGAAAGGCTGTTCCTTTAAAAAATGTTTGTTTGTTTTGTTTTAAATTTTGGACTTTTTTCTCTTCAGTGAAAAAGAGAAAAAAATATAGCATGAAAAAAGAACCACCTTAGCCTGGGCCTCGTCCTGAGGCTGGAGCAGGCCTGGGGATGGGGGCAGTGTGTTGGCCAGGGCCAGATCGGACCAGGGAATGGCAGCATCTAGCTGGCCCAGTGCTTGTCCTGGACCTGGACCATATCGGCCCAGGGTCCGGCAGCAGGAAAACATTTGAGGCTGAATCAAGCCAGTCCCACTCACCCTGAGGCCAGAGCGGGGCCGGTGGCAGCAAATGGCCCAGGGCTAGATTGGGTCTGGACCAGCAGAGGGGGTTGGGAAGGGATGAGCCAGATGGGGCCAGCACTGGAGGCTGCTGGTGGGGGAGGGAGGCAAGCTGGCCAGGGCCATCTCAGAGCAGGACCAAAGTGGGCCTGGTGGCAAGGTGGCCAGAGCTGGATCAGGCCCGGGGCTGGCAGTGGAGATGAGGTGGCCAGGGCTGCATTGCGCCAGGAGCCAACAGCGTGGGTGGTGAGCTGCTCACGGTGGGTCCAGGGCCAACAGTGGTGAGCTGGCCAGGGCCAGTTCAGTCCTGGGGGTGGCAACGGGGTGGCTAGCCAGCTGGGGCTGCCTGGATCACTCCTGGATCATGCCCTGGATTGCTGGGGGGGGGGCAGATCAGGCTCACATCGGGGGGGGGATTGGGGCCTGCGAAGGTGAGGGCCTGATGGTGAAGTCGGGGCTTGTGCTGCCTTGTGCGTCCCCCTCATCTTTGGCCATGATCCCAACCCACTGGGACCAATCCTGGCCCAGTGCCACCCCCCACAACCCTGTTCCTGGCCTTGTGTTGCTACCCCCAGTCCTGAGCTGGCCCCCGCCAACTCCTTTCCCAATCTTGTGCCACCCCCTTCTGGCCCTGATCCCATCCCTGCACCACCCCCTGGGTGGGATCCCAGTCCCATGCTCCCCCTCAGAGCTCTGTGTGGTCCCCCCCATCCAAATCCCAACAGTGCCCTTCTTGGACCAGCCCCCAGCCCTGTGGTACCCCTGAAGCCCCAGGCAGTACACCCCATCCCTGCTCCCTTGCCAGGGCCCTGACCTCCCCCCACAGACTCCACTGCCCCTCCACAACCCCACCAGTGTGCTGCAACCTTCCCCGCCCCCACCACTCTGATGGGATGTGAGTCTGTGTACCCCTATGGTATGATCGGCTTAATTTGCCATTAACTTACGCATCGTGGTTGTATACTTGTAAGCCAGTTATGCCATGCAAAATTCATTTATGACCATTCATAACCTATTTTACCTGCTCACTATGGTGTTGGATTTCCTGTGCAGCATCACGTATGTGCACAGATATGTGGCATGTTTTGCATGGCTCAGGAGGGAGACAGACAGACCTCTTTTCCAGCAGTGTGAAAACAGCCACAGCTGTGAGCAAGCAAGGACCTAGAGGAGGCAAAAAAGACTATTCTAATTGAAGTCTCTGGCTTAGGCAGGGCAAAGAGATCACCTCTGTCCAGAAAGGGAGGGGTTGGAGGGGGTTGGAAACAAAGGGAGGAAGGATTTGAGGCTTTTTGCCTGGGAATCTCCATCTTGGAACAACTTCAAGCAAGATCTGGGCCGTGCCTGGTCTCAGGCAGAGACTGGCTAGATAAACATCAGACAAGAGAACATCTTGAGCATACACTTGGACAAAGAGGTCAGTGTAGGTCTGGGGTGTAAAACTTATTCAGTGCAGGAGGCCATAATGGAGAGAAGGACACCTGACAAGGGCCATGTGTCTAAACAGGTGCCCCAATCCTTCCCCCCAGTATGTTCAGAGCAGTGTGGGTGCCCTTTCCCCTCCCCAAGTCCACAGGCTCGAATACCTTCCCTTTTCCCCTGCCCTGTAGGCTACCCTTCCCCACACTGGCTCCCAGACCCTCTTCTACTGGGCAGCTCCTGGCAGCCCTTCCCTTCCCACTTCCCCTACTGTGTGGTGGCAGCCAATCAGTCAGTCACAGCCACAAGCAGGCTGGGTTCCTGCCTCCCCCTCCTCACCCACTCACGGTCATTCAATCAGCATGCTGGCCTTTGGTTGAGCTCAGTCCTGCCTGGCCTTTGATGGGCTCATTCCCACGTGGGCCTATGCCACTTTTTCCTTTCTTATTTGTGATTTGTGCAATGTGCTGTCAATCAAATGAGCATGCTGACTGACTAACAGTGAACATTGGTGGGGGTGAAGGGGGTCTCCAGGAGCCCCCTTAACCTGCTGTGACTGAGACTCTGATTGGTGGGCAGGCCACAGCAGAGCTGAGCTGAGATTGACTGGAGCTCTTCCTCTGTTCCCCTGCGCTGTGACTCAGATTATGCAAGTAAATCACAAACAGGCTTAGCCCTGCTCTGCCAGGGGCAGCCTGTCTTTGCTGTTCCCTGCTGCTGCAGAGGGCTTCAAAGCAGCAGCTCCATGGGCTGGATCAGCACCCTTGGCAGGCCAGATCTGGCCCCTGGGCCATGAGTCTGACACCCCGGTTTAGGTAGAGATTTTAGTTTAGTATGCACATTTTCCCTTTATTTTCCTATGGTCATGCCTGACATATTTATATTATGATTTTGCCTTGATTGGCCATTCTCTCACTTAAAATTGTAATCTGATCAATAAACTAGTGGCTGTTTTATTCAAAGTGGTGTGGTCTTTAGAGGGTGTGAGTGAAGATGGCTGGGCACGATCCATTTCTTTGCTAAATGGACAGACTTGAGTATATGATGATTAGGAGTGGGTCCCATTCCTGTAAGGCAGGGGCTCTTGGCGAGGTAACTGGGGCTGAGAGTGCTTGCTGGGGGACCATTCCCTACGTGACTGCAGAGAGCATGCTCACTGCCTGGGACCGATGACATGCAAGAGGCTGGTGTGAACTGATGGTGAGTGAATCAGGCTTCAGGAGTGGAGATTAGCGGGGTCGCAGCAGCACACTGGACTGGATGTGGGGAGCGACCCGGCACAGACCCCCTGTTTGATCTGTCTGCAGTAGCTTTCCTCTGCCCCCAGGATTCCCCCCATTTGAGCTGACCGTTTGCCATCTGCGCTGAGAAGTGCACTGAGGCTGAAAGCCACCTCTAAGCCTGACCTGCAGGATGGGGAGGACAAGGCTGGGAGCTGACCCCCCTCTCTTGTGCCGTCTGCTGGAGAAAGGTGGGAAAGCAGAGGGAATACAAACCCAGATACAGATAACCTTGTGTGGGGATGCCACATAAATATACTGGATGCTCTTCTGAAGGTTTTGTTGCCCCTTTCACTGTTAGGAATCTGCAGCTGGGACATATTGTTATTCTTTACCCAGCTCATCCTCATGGGCCATGGCACTGGTCTTCCTCAAAGTGTCAAACAGGTGCTAGTCTTGGCACTGGCAACAGTGGCTCTTGGGGCCTTTCCACGGATAGGTTATAGGGCAGGGGTCTCAAACATGCAGCCCCTCAAGCTATTTCCTACCACCCACAATGACACTATTGTTACCAATACCTGCAATAGCATTGTATGAAAAGGTTTCAGTGGTGCGGTCCTCGGGCTAACATACTAGTCCTCATGCGGTCCTTGGGGTGATTTGAGTTTGAGACCCCTGTTATAGGGTGTGTGATATGCCAAAGAAGGGCCTCTAAAAGTCCCACGTTTACTGATTTGTGTTTGAAGATATTTATGTACCTATTCTTGTATTCTGGTAGCCCCAGTTGGGATAAGGGTCCCATCGTGCTGGGCACTGTACATACACGTAGGGATGAGAGTAGGGATGCCAGATGTCAGGCAAAAGGAGGAGCTGCCCTCCTTTTTACTTTCATGTCCTCCGTCTGGCAGGCATTTTAAAATACATGATTTTGTCTGGCTTTTTACTTACAGGGGTTACAGGATGCTGGAAGGCCCCGGAACACCCTGTTTTTAGGGGGAAGCGTTCCAAGGCCCCCTAAAAACAGAGGCATATGACATTAATGCTACATTTCCTCCACGTGTCCTCCTCTTTCTACTTCCCTCGCCTCTTTTCCGGGCTGTGGTACCTGGTGACCCCAGGCGAGAGGCAGGCTGTGCCTCAGCCAAGGGACTAGTTTGCTGTAGGAGACAGAAGTCTCTTTGCCCCCCTCTGCCTGTGTGTCAAGCCGGGCAGCAGAGAGCGGGCCGGAGGGGAATAACGGCTCACACCTGCCAGGGACCCACCCGCTAACACTGACCGCCGGGCACTCAACTCAGCTCTCCCGACTCCAGCGCCAGGGTTTTCGGGAGGAAATCACCCTCCCTCCTCCGGCGCTGGTGAGTCTAAAGGCGCGGCTTGCCGCCTGCGACTGACATGACCCCTCCTAGGCGCGCCACACGGGCCGGCCGCGCGGCCCCTCAGCTCGCCCCGGCGCGGGAAGGCGGGAAGCTGAGGCGGGCGCTGAGGGGCGGGGCGGGGCGGTCATGGCGGACGGGCCCGGGGCCGGGGCCGGGGCCCCCGTGCGCTATTTCTGCACGGCCGGCCGGGGCCTGGAGCCCTTCCTGCTGCGGGAGGTGCGGGCCCGGCTGGGGGCCCGGCAGGTGAGGAGCCGTCTCCGCGGCCGCTGCCTGGGCCTGGGGAGGCGCCGGGGGAAGGGCTGTGGGGCGGATGGCGAGCGGGGGCGTGGGGCTGAGGCCTGAGGACAGGCCTGGGGGATGTGGGGCGGGGGTCTGAGGGGTCAGGATTGGGGCTGGGGGGGAGGAGGCTCTAAGGGGTGGGGGGATGTGGGGCGGGGGTCGTGGATCGGAGGGGCTGGGGGGGAGGAGGCTCTAAGGGGTGGGGGGTTGGTGAGCGGCGAGCAAGGGGTGAGAATTGGTTACGGGGGGGGGGGTGGCAGATGTTGGCCCCTGGTGGTGGGGTGAGGATCTCTCTTTATTAGGTGGAGTATGTTTCTGGAAAAGTTTTCTTTACCACCAATTCTGAGCTGAGTGCACTGAAGAAACTGAAGTCAGGAGAGCGATTATTTTTGCTGTTGAAAAAGCATTCTCCAATTTCTGTCTTTAGAAATAAAGGTACTGTGATTACTTGTTTACACACAAAATATTATGACTTCAAAATACATGCTAAAATGCCGTTTGGAAAAGGATTCCATGATTGTTTTCAAATGTCATAGCTTTAATTAAGCAATAAGATTTTTAATTTTTTTTTTTTTTTTGGTCTCAGGACATTTAGTGTCTTTCTAATCTGAAAGGAGATTGTTTGTTTGTTTGTGTAAACTGGGGGTCTCAAACTCAAATCACCACAGGGGCCGCATGAGGACTAGTACATTAGCCCAGGGGCCACACCACTGAAACCTTCTCGTACAATGATATTGCAAATATTGGTAACAATATTGTTGTTGCGGGCCACAGGAAGTAGCTTGAGGGGCTGCATGTTTGAGTAAAACAACAAGCAGTTGTGTGGCACTTTAAGACTAACAGATTTATTTTTTGCATGAGCTTTCGTGGGAGAAGACGGATCTTCTCCCATGAAAGCTCATGCAAAAAATAAATCTGTTAGTCTTAAAGTGCCACAAAACTGCTTGTTGTTTTTTTGCTGAACTAGACTAACACAGCTATCCCTTTTGAAATTTGCATGTTTGAGACCACTGCTCTAACAAACAGCCATAATGCACAACATAATGGCAAGCTAAACAATTTATTATGCTTGTTCTCCTCTTGCTTGCTTTCTTAATTAATTTTTTTTTAATCAGCCTTTTGAGGTGAAATTTTTCAGGGGATGTCTCCACTCATGATCTTTTTGAAAGACTGCACAAAAACAGTTCAGTTGTTTTAATAGGGAGAATGGAGAGGAAATACATTTTTGATGTTTATAAACTATTTTTGTATCTTTTTTAATAGCTTTAGCAAAGTTTTTCTTAGAATAGTCCATGGCTCACAGATATTCCTCTTGGTTTTCAAAGGGAAAATGTATTTTGATTTGGGAGAGTTGGAAGTTTAAAAAAACAACAACAACAACAAAAACCCTTGCTTATGCACTGTTGTTTATTATGCAAACATGAATGTAAGACCTGATATAGTGGGTCAGACAAATAGTCCATCTAGCCCATAGCCCTGTCTTTTGACAGTGGCAAATGCCACATGCTTCAGAGGGAACGAGTAGAACAGATAACTGTCAAAGTAATCTATCCCTTTGGCCGTTCCTATCCTCTCGCACACAGCAATTCCAGTCTAGCGTGGCTAATAGCCATTGATGGACCTAGTCTCTAGGATCATACATAGTTCTCTTCTGAACCCTGTTGTAGTCTTTGTCTTCCCAATGGTTTCCAAAAAGGAGTTCCACAGGTTGACTATGCATTGTGTGAGGAAATAATTCCTTTTGTTAATTTTAAACCTGCTACCTATAATGTCATTTGGTGACCCATAGTTTGTGCTATGAGAATAAGTAAATAACACTTCCTTTTATTTATTTATTTATTTTTTACTTTCTCCACATCAGTGATGATTTTATTGACCTCTATTATGTCCTTAATAATCTCTTTTCCAAGCTGAAAAGTCCCAGTCAAGCTAATCTCTTCTCATAAGCAAGCTTTTTCATACATCAGTCATCTTAATTGCCCTTTTCTGTACCTTTTCCAATTCTGGTATCTTTTTTTGAGATGGGATAACCAGATCTGCACACCGTAATCAAAGTGTGAGTGTTACCATGGTTTTATAAAGAGGTAATATGGCATTTTCTATCTTATCTCTCCTTTTATTAATGAGTCCCAACATTCTGTTAGTTTTTTTTGTTTTTTTTTTTTTTGACTGTTGCTGCAGACTGAGTGGAGGCTTTCAGAAAAGTATCCACAATGACTTTTATCCCATGACTGCTTGCTTTGCTTAAGAGCCTTTGGAAAGGGACCTTGTCCAAGGTTTTCTGAAAAATCTATATTCCTGGATTAGTGTTGGATGATTTGCCTTTACAAAAACCATTGTTGATTCTTCCCTCAACAACTCTATTCATTTAGGTATACAATAAATCTGTTCTTAACTAGAGGCTAGCTACTGTGAGGGCAATTCATCAAATAGCTTCAGAGGCAATCCCAGCAATTACACAACAGTAAGCCTAACTTCAGAATCAGGTAACATGGGGGAAACTATAGTTATCTGGTACAGAAGCTGATGTAAATGAGAGGTTGCATACTACGGTTGCTAATTGTGCAATTTCACATTTGAGTTCCTTCAGCTCTCTTAGTGCAGGGGTGTCAAATGTCTGCAGGCAAGTCTGATCTGGCTTGCAAACCAGTGATTCACCTGAGGAGGAGGTGAATGGGTGTGACCACCCTGGGCCCTATGCAGTCCCCTCCCTGTGCTGCCTTCCATGGTGGGTGGCAGTATGGGGCCAGGGCAGGTGCCCTGCTCATTTCCCCCCTCCAGAGGCAGCAATGCGCAGCATGGGGAGAGCTAGGTGACCCCAACAGGAAGTTGGCCCAGGGCGTCATCCCCCTGGGACAGCCCTGCTCTGCGTCCCCCTCAGTGTTCAGTGTTTATGCATCATGCCACTGCTCCCCCCCCCCCAATGTTAAACTTTATTACATTATGGTCACTATTACCAGACGGTTCAGCTACATCTGCCTTTTGAATCAGATCCTGTGCTTCACTTAGGACTAAATCAAGAATGGCCTCTCTTCTTGTAAGTTCCAGGACTAGCTGCTCCAAGAAGCAGTCATTTAAAGAGTCAAGAAACTTGATTTCTATATGGCGTCCTGAGGTAAGGTCACCAGATAACAGAGCATGGAAAGGAGGACAGGGTAGTACAAAAGGGACATCGGAGGACTCATGGAGAAAATGTAGTATTAATATAACTGTCATTACCATGTTATGTCATGGAAAATGGGTAATGATTAATGAATGCAGCATTAAAACTGCACAAAGTCATGTGTTTTTTAAAGTTTAAAATTAAAAAAAAATTTACCAAAACATTTTTTTACTGAAAACTGGATTTTTAAGTAAATGAAGTTTTTCATGACCTTTTCATTAATAGTCATGGTACTAAAAAAGCTAAAAAACTAAATTTGCAAATATAAACAAATATAAAATCACCTAAAAAAGTTTAAAAAAAAAAAAGGCAGTTAACTTGCATCTCATCTTTCATTGTCCACAGCAGCCCATTTTACAATTTAAAAAAGTGTCTTAAATTGTTTCTAGCCAGTTCAAATGTGCCCCTTTATTTGTTTACTTAATTGGATGGGGGAGGGGTAGCAGCTGAGGCCATGGGTGGACCTTGGCTTATACACAGGTCACCAATTTTTTACTGTTTTTGGGGTTCAGGGCAGGATCAGCTTATGCATGGATCAGCTTATCCTCGATTATATATGATAACTTAAAAACAATTAAAGTTACTAAATATCAGTATGTGTTTGAATCCACACGGGGAAACAGATCTGACATTGGCCACTGCAGAGTAGAACAGCATTTGTAAATCCCTTATGGAGGTGAATAAGCATTATTTTATCTTACAATGGGGGCAACTAAGGCACACAGACATTGTTATTTATCCGAAGCATAAAGCTAGTAATTGGTAGAAAAGGAATTAAGAACCCATTTTAGCATACTGTACTGATTAACAGTTAAACTATAATGGCTTCCCAGCAGTGAGCTAGCTCCAGTATTTAGCCCATCTGAATATATGAATGGAGGGGGTGCTGTGGGTAAGGCCAGAACAAAACAGGGTATGATTTAGTTAACATTATAGAATCCCAGAAACTGGAAGGGACCATGACAGGCAATGGAGTCCAGTCAGCGGCATTCATGCAGGACCGAGTATGTCTATTAAACCATCCCTGACGGGTGTTTGTCTAACTTGCTCTTAAAAATCTCTGATGTAGGAGGTTCCACTACCTGCCTAGGCAACTTATTTCAGTGTTTAATCACCCTGACAGTTAGGAATTTTTTCCTAATGTCTAGGCTGAACTTCCTTTCCTGTAATTTAAGCCCTTTGCTTCTTGTCCTATCATCTGTGATTAAAGAGAATAGTTTTTCTCCTTATTCCTTATAACAACCTTATAGGTATTTGAAAACTGTTATCACATCCCCTCCCAGTCTGACTAAACAAACCCAGCTTTTTCAATCTTCCCTTATAGGTCAAATGTTCTAGGCCTTTAATCATTTTTGTTGCCCCTCTCTGGATTGTCTCCAGTTTCTCCTCATCCTTTTTGAAATGAGGTGCCCAAAACTGGACACAGTACTCAAGTTGAGGCCTAATCAGTGCAGAGTAGAGGGGAAGAATCACTTCTCAAGTCTTACAATACTCTTGTTAATATACCTGTGATGGGGTGTACCAACCCCTCCCAGCAGAGAGGGAGCCCTCTACCACCACAACAGCCAAGGAGGCCTCTCTTGGTCAAACAGGCCTCTCACTCCTTGGCAGGAAAAAGAAGATAGGAGCTCAGCCAGGCACCTCAGTGTGGAGTGAGACAAGAGGAGGAGAGATTCACTTTTGGAGCCCCCCAAGAGCTGGCCCACACAAAGGGACTCTTCAGGCTAGGGAAACCAGCAGCGTGCAAGGAGCAGCTGGCCCACTCCAGGCCCATCCTGGAGAGGTGCGTTGCAGGTAAGGTAGGGAGCAGGCCTAGCTGCCCTGAGAAAGTAGAGCTAAGCCCGCAGGACTTCTTTCTGGCCCATGGCTTAATGGACTCGGAGTCCAACAGTGGTCTGTCCAAGGACAAGGGGAGTGCCAAAGCCCCTGCCCACGGATAGAGTGCCTCGGGGGCCATCACAACACCCTAAAATGACATTTGCTTTTTTTTTTTATTTTTTTGCAATGGTATTACACTGCTGACTCATATTTAGCTTGTGATCCACTATTACACCAGATCCTTTCGCAGTACTCCTTCCTAGGCAGTCATTGACCATTTTGTAGGTGTGCAATGGGTTATTCAGCCCTAAGCGGAGTCCTTGGCATTCATCTGTATTGAATTTCATTCTTTTTATCTCTGACCATTTCACTAGTTTGTCCAAATCATTTTGAATTGTGATCTTATCCTTCAAAGCACTCACAACTCGTCACAGTTTGGTATCATCTGCAAAGCTTGTAAGAATTTTCCAGAGGGGTAGCTGTCTTAGTCTGTGGATAGCAAAAGCAGCGAGAATCCTGTGGCACCTTATAGACCAGGGGTGGCCAAACTTATGGAACTCAAGAGCCTCACAAGTTGATTATTAAGCCTTTGAGAGCCACACTGAGGCATAGCCATACCTTTACCTGCTGCAAAATTACTAAAATTCATTGCACACTTTAATTTTATTGTAAAAAAGGGAAAATATTGATCCTACTAAGGTCAGATTCTAATTACTTAAGGGTTATCATGAAAAGTAGGTCTATAAAAACATATTTTACTAAGTCAGGCATTATAATACAAGAAAACAATGGACATAGATAATGGATATACAACAAACTAGTATACAAGATAGGGTTCAGGGCTCACATACAAAAATTTCCAGCACATGAACAAAAACAGCATATGTATTGCATTGAAACAATGTCATTTCTATGTCTTTGATACACTGGACTGCAGTGTATACTATTAACAGCACTGATGTATCTGTGCTGTAAATAGGAGTATTTTTAATTTCTGCTTAAAACTTACTGAAACTTATGTATTGAAACCTACTGAAACGGAATAGTTTGTCTCCACTAGGCTCAAATCATGATACTTACCGTATATACTCGGGTATAAGCTGATCCAGGCATAAGCTGACCCCCTAATTCTGAGCCCAAAAAAGAAGCTAAAATTGGTGACCTGGGTATAAGCTGAGGTCCCCTTTTGGCCTTGGCCCCTAACCCCCCACCCACTGCTGCTGGCTTCCTCTGGAGTTTCTGACAGCTTCCCTAAAAAATCTCTACTGCTGCTTTTCCCTTGCGCCCCCCCCCCGTCCATTCTTCACTCCTGCCCTCCTGTTCTGCCCTTTCCTCACTTCTCAGTTTCCTGCTGTTGCCCCCTGCGCTGCCCTTTCCTCACTGCTGACCTTCTGCTCCCACCTTTCCTCACTGCTTCCCCCCTGCTCACTTCTCAGTTACCTCACTGTTGCCCCCTGCTCTGCCCTTTCCTCACTGTTACCCCCCCCACTCCCATCTGATCTGCCCTTTCCTCGCTGCTGTCATCCCTGCTGCCCCCCTGCTCTGCCCTTTCCTCACTGCTGCCCTCCTGCTCACTTCTCAGTTTCCTGCTATTGGCCCCCTGCTCCTCCTGCTGCCCCCAGGTCTGCCCCTTTCTCACTGCTGGTCTCTGCCCCTCCTACTGTCCCCTCCTCACTGCTACCTCCTGC
>ML682039.1:5938928-6062293 GCA_007922195.1 Podocnemis expansa
CCCCCCCCAATCCCTGCCTGCCAGGCACACCCCCCAATCCCCGCTCCCTGTTGCTGCTTCCCTGGGCTCCCCAAAAACCCTATGTCGCCCTGCCGCCCCTTCCCTGGTCTCTCAGAACCCCCCCAACCCT
Source organism: Podocnemis expansa (assembly GCA_007922195.1). Classification (NCBI taxonomy): domain Eukaryota; kingdom Metazoa; phylum Chordata; order Testudines; family Podocnemididae; genus Podocnemis; species Podocnemis expansa. The sequence goes on from ML682039.1 coordinate 5,939,059, forward strand.
TCCAGCCATCCTATCACTTTCCCCAATACCCAGAGCCCCTCCCCAACCCCCAGTCCCTGCTGCCCCTTCCCTGGCCTCCCTGAATCCCCCCTCCATGTCTAGGCGGACCCCCCCCCCCCGGACCCCCTTACTTGGCCACTCCAGACGCTGGAGTCCCTTCCTTCCTCCAGCCCTAGGCCGGGCCGACTGCCCAAGATGGCCGCCTGGCAACACTGGGGCTCCAGCCTGCCACATGGTCAGGGAAAGGGCTGGCTGGGGCTGTCTACTGTATTCTCCTGAGTATAAGCTGAGTGCCTGTTTTGAAGCCAATTTTCAGGTACAAAATTCTCAGCTTGTATGCGATGATATATGGTATTTCAGTTTTTCCCCAGCTAGAGGAATAAAAGTATACTAGAAAATACAAGGACACATGAGAATAGTGGGTTGCAGCATAGTAGGTCAGGTGCTCATGTAGACCTCTGTTTATCACAGAAATTGCCTTGAGGACCACCTCTCCTACCTTTGCTGACTAGAGATGACTACTTCTCCCACTGTGATTTTCTAATTTCCCTAGATCAGCTACATAATATGACTGATTTTTCTAAAAAGCTTAAGAATTACAAAGGGGTAGCTCTGTTAGCCTAGTTTAGCAAAAGAAGCAAGGAGTCCTGTGGCACTTAAAGACTAACAGATGTATTTAACACACAAGCTTTTGTGAAAGAAAATCTCACTTCATCAGATTTTTTTCCCATGAAAGCTCATGTGATAAATAAGTCAGTTAGTCTTTAAATGCCACAGGACTCCTTGCTGCTTTTCCTGATTTAGGGAAACCCTTGTGTGATCTTGGTCAATGATCCCATGAAAAGCACAGGGGTTTCTATCAGAGGGTGGCTTATTTAATTATCAGTACTGTGCTGAGAAGAAGATTACGTTTGATTAGTTGGTAAAGGGAGGCTGAGGTCTAGAAAGAAAAGTTAGTTAACTTTAGTTACACTGTTGCAGATTAGATTTAAAAACAAAACACACAACCAATGGAAGTTGCTGATGTAATGGAGATGAGTATGGCTATGGACTTAAGGGGCAGATGTTCAGATATTGTAAATCAGTGTATACCAGTTTATGCTACCTCAACATTTACTCCTAAGTTTGTAAGAGTCTGGACTGTGTACAAGATTCTATTCTGTGATTTGCTGGGAAAAGCAGTTTTAATAGACTTTCTGCTTCCCTGGACCCCCACCCAGCACATCCCTGGCTTCTGCCCCTCTGCTCCAGCCAGACCCTGAGCCCTTCTCCCTCCTGCTCTCTCTTACGCTTACACACAAACACACCCCTTCCCCAGCACATGCCTCTCTGTTCCAGCTGGACCCTGAGTCCTTCTCTCCTGCAAACACAGCCTGCCCCTGCTTCCCCAGCACGTCCACAGCTTCTGTCTCTGCTCTGGCCCAACCCTGTCCTGGATCCTTTCTCTCTCACAACACCCCAGCCCCTGCTTCATGCTCCCCCAGTGCGCGCCTGTTAACTCCTTACCTGACCATCCAGCCAATGCTATGCTTTCCTGACCCTGTGCTGCTCTGCCCTGAGCGTTCATCTGAAGAATGCTCAGGGGGTGGAGATTTAATCTGTCCCCCCAGCCTGGCACCCAGAGGAATGTGTCCAGGGCCAGGTAGAGCCTGCAGCGGCGAGCTGCACTTTAATTGAAGAGCTGCATGTGGCTCGCGAGCCTGTTAGACTAACAGTTTTCTCTGAGCATAAGCTTTTGTGGGCTTTGACCCACTTCGTCAGATGCATCGTGTATCTGACGAACTGGGTCGAAGCCCACAAAAGCTTATGCTTGAAGAAAATTTGTAAGATTGCTGTGGAGGAATTCCAGGGCTGAGGTCTGACAGTGCTGAGGCCTAACAGTGTTGAGACACAGATGGATAGCTCAGCAGGCCTTGGGGGCAGGGGAAGAGCTGCATTTCTCTGTTCCGCTAGCACGCCTGGAAGAGGGCCAGTAGAAGCAACTAGCTGATATGGAAGCTGTAGAGAGCCATGCTTCAAGGACAGTGTACTGAAATTTGGAGACAGAGAAGGTGTTTGGATTTGCCTGCAGATTTCTGAAAGTCAGTCCATTTGGGTCAGCTCAAGGACTAGGCCAAAGATCTATGGTGCAGGTGAATTATGATTGGAGGGTATGTGGGCTAAGGCAGGTCAAAGAGAATAGGTTGTAATTGGGGAAATTTTGGTGCAAAAAGGCTGGATCCAGAACTTAATTGGCTATACAGTAATAATTTATGCTTTGTAATATGATGTAATATGTCACTATATAAGAATAATGTACACTATTCTCGGGGCTCTTGGGTACTTGCCCTTGGGCCCACAGCTGTGTAGAATAAAGCTCCACTCCTCACTAAGTTTGTGGCCCCCGCTTACTGAGAATTCCTCTACATTGCTCTCTATGCCATCATCTAAGTCATTGTTAAAAATATTGAACAAAACTGGACCCAGAACAGGTCCCTGCAGCACACCACTTGTTATGCCCTTCCAGCCTGAATGTGAACCGTTGATAACTACCATCTGGGAGTGGTTATCCAACCAGTTTTTGACCCATCTTACAGTAGCTCCATCTAGTTTGTACCTCCCCAGTTTATTAACAAGAATGTGATGTGAGACCATATTAAATGCTGTACTAAAGTCTAGATATACCACATCTAACATCGTCCATAATCAAATCAGATGAGAATTATATTCAGTCACTCGTGGTCTAGAAGCAAAAGAATTCACACATTTATGCAGTTAGAACATTTCATATAAAGGTGTTTAAGACAACAGGTGTTTAAAGAAATTTTTGTTACAGAAAATTAGTGTGGAAACTATAATTCTCCTGACCCTAGTTACTGTTTTGATTTTTGTCATGTGTGAATGTGTGATCACTCTGAGCAAAAGTAAAATTTCTTAATCCATGAAAATAAATAAGTTTCTTTGTAAGGCATTATTTCATTAAACAGTCCTAAGAAAAAGTGTTTAATGTACCCAAATATACACTTTAATGTTGATTTTAGTAAAAATGAATTGTGAATATTAAAATGTTAATACAGGATACTAAGCTCAGATCTCTTTTAGGAAAAATATTTCATGAAATTCAAAAACTTGTAACTGAGGAACCCAGATGTTGGCTGGACACTGTTTCTATTTGGAAACATCTTCATGGAAATAAGGTGAAACAAGCAAACATCTCTAAAGAAAATCTGAAATCCTTAAAAAGAGCATCAGAAGAAGAGATAAGCATTGTAACAAAAAAACAAAAGAGAGAACAAATATTAGAGATGCTTTCTGGTGAATGTCAAGTGGAAGGGCACAAGAAAAGTGTGGTACCAGAAACAAACAACAACATGGACTTTTTGGCAGAAAGCAGAACTTCTCTGGGAGAGACATCTGAAAGTAGGACAGAGAAATCAGTTGAAAGTAGTACTCACATCTTCAGTTTCAGAGTTTCTTGTCGCTGTAGTGGAGCAATTGCAAAAGTATTTAAATCACAGGTATGATAAATTAACGTTCCTGAAGGATATTATTAATTGTAGATTTTACAGTTGTGCTGAAATACCTTGTAACTAGGTCATAACTTATTAATTATATATATGTTTGTTTAGTAAACAGATCAGTAATAGTTTTTAAATTATTTTCTAAAAGCATGACTATTCATCTTTAATATTAGTTATCCCTGAATAGAGAAATTAATGTATTGTTGCCTGTTTTTAGGGACAAAATAACTTCTCAAAGGAATATTTTGTATTGAGGTTGTATTATATTTATAAAGTAATACATTTTCATATAAGAGATGCAAAAAAGCAGCATGCCTGCCACTAGGTTTCCATTTATTTTACTTGAAGAGAGGCTGAAGTTTGGTTCTTTGGGTGGTTTTTCTTTGAAGTTATAGTGCACAGTGGGCTATATTTATTTCAGGCTTAACTCATTTAAAAATTTTCCAGAGCCTTCTATGCCATAAAAGAAATTGGTGGATGGTGGCTGCACTGTTCGCGTTGACATATCTGAAAGAATGCTTAAATAGAAAGCATTAGAGCTTCTCGGGTCAAATGAATTTTCTGTGGGAGTTTCTGCAGTGGCAGTGTGTGGCCCTAAATAAGTCCAGCTAGCCTATAAGCCAGCAGTTCCCAACCTTTTCCTTTATGCGACCACTACATCATAATCAAAGTTTTTGTGGGCCACATTCTAACTGCCAAATGTGCAGAGTTTTGGTTCACATAGACATCACATGAAAGTGCCACTTTTTAAATCCAGAGAATATTATATTACACAAGGATGTTTGTGAAGCAAATTATATTGTAACTAATATTGTGAATAATAATGTAACATTGAATATGATACATAAGAGGTACATGGGATTATATTAGTATCTTTTTCCCCCACTATGGACCACCTGCAGTCCCCTTGCAGACCACCAGTGGTCCACAAACCACAGGTTGGGAACCGTTGCTATAAGCAATTAAACTTAATAAGTTTGGCAGTTGATTGATAAGAGGGACTTGCCCAGTCTCAGCGATCTTGGAATTCTGGTACTCCTGCTGCCTGTGTGTGTGGGGAAGTGGGGTGCTATCCATCAACATTAAGATGGTTCTTCCCAGAGTTCTTGGTCTGGTGCATTGATGGCCAAACGTTTCCTGCCACACCCCTTACTAGTAATGAAATCTGTCTGTGTCACTCCTCCATTACTGCACAGTTGGTTCAGCAGAGGAACTGGGGCTGAAGGTGTAGCTGGGGGCATAACTGAAGATGGGGGAGGAGCTGGGAGTAGGGACAGAGGAATGAGGACAGAGTTTAGCTGGGGCAAAGCAGGAGGTGTAGTGGAGCTGTGACTGGGTGACCCTTCGTCCCTACCCCCAGCATAGACTTTCCTCAGGTTCATACCCCCTCCCCCAAACATTCCTCTGTGCTGTGCTTGTTCCTGAGTCTCATTTGAAAGCTGGCAGCTTCTTCCCAACCTGAAAGCACTCATCAATTAGCTAAGGAAGAAACTGCTCAAAATATTCAGTGTCGTCCCATGTCGGTCCCTTAATTCCAGTCACTTGGTCCTACAGCAGTTCTGCAAGCCACAATCAATGACTTTGCTCCTGAGAAGGAAACAGACGTGTAGCTCACCTGTGCCTTACACTGCTGCTCTGATGGAGCATGTCTGTCAGGATGGGTGGAACGTGCTGTATAGTTAGGAGTTTTGATAGTGAGAGCAATTAATCATTGGAACAGTTTACGAAACACTGAGGCGGATTTTCCACTGTTGACACTTCTAAAATCAAGATGGGCTGTTTTTCTAAAAGATGTGCTCTAGAATTATTTTAAGAAACATCTATGGTCTGTGTTATACAGAGGGTTAGACTAGATTTCCACAAAGGTCCCTTCATGGGTTTGGACTATATGAATCTGAGTCCTAGACCAAGTCATGAAAGATTAATTTTTGGCCTTTAATATATAGTTTATGCTTGATAAAAGTAGTTCTCACTATGAGAACCCCTGAATTGCTGTGTTTTGAAACAATGAGCACAATTTTCTGTTAAAGAACTATGGTACAACAGTCATAGAAAAGAGTAGCTGTATTGGGGTGTTATGAGCATGGAGAGTACTGTGTTTTTGCTGTATAGAGATCTACAGAATGTGTTTTAAAACAAAACAAAAACCCTAAATGTCCCTCCATTGTGTATGCCATATAGATATTGGGCAGAAAAGTTCTCAGGTAAGTAATAATGCTAGTTACCTAAGAGTTCTAACAGTTCATGGTTTAAAAAAATAAAAAAGCACACCCTTACTTGATAGTTGTGTTCTGCCCTTGGACTCGTAGCCATGTCTGCTTTATTCATTAATAATTACAGTGGATATTTTGGTTTCTGTTAGACATATACAACTAATACACCTGAAAGAGAGCTGAAATTTATATTTTAGTGGAACTGACTGCATTTTGAACAATTGTATTGATACACAACTGCGCAGACCATTGAAAGAAATGGGGATTGCATAGCTAGCTCTGCAGTGGATGCCCTCAAATTCATTGCACATGTTAAATAAAAGGAGGCTCTCTGCAACCTTCCAGTCTCTAAAATCAGAACGAACTATAACCAGTCCCTTTCCAGAGGCCTCATTTGGCCTGCAGAATCTCTCGTTGAAGGGAAAAAATTGATTTGTGTCTCAGCTCGAGTGGAGTTTACAATGCTTTTGAGTAGGAAAAGAATTCGGCCCCCAAGGACTTTTAAACTATATTTTCAGAATAGAACAACTTTAAGTAGTTTGCTTTCTTCAGCATCATACCAGTTTACTATCAGTGCAGAAATAATTTTCTAATCAAATTGTTACATTTCAGTTGTGGGATTAGGACAAATGTTTTCCTAAGAACAATTTTTGGCTTCTTTCTATTTGTCTAGATACTGGGCAGCTAATGCTGTCTTATGCTGTATGTTTTTTGCATGGCTTATAAATTCCTTAATATCTAATGCAACTTCTTTATATGTTGTTTGTAACTGTCAGATTCCTTTTCATCTTAGTGGCTTTCAGTAAGTCTGTTTTGCTTTTATTTTTTCAGGAAGTAGGAAAAGTTCTTGGAATAGCTCTTATAAAAAAGTTTGGATGGACAGCAAATTTAAGAAACCCTGATCTAGAGGTAATGAAGTGTTTTGTTTATTGAATTATTCACTAGTTTGAAAATTACACTATCAAGTGCTAATCTAATAGTACTTTTTTCACTTTTCATATTGTGGTTTTAGAGCAGTGTGATACCATCTCCAGGCTCCATACTAAACCAGGGCTTGGGGTTGAGCAATACTGGACTAGGGGAGGCCTCACCATTCAGCAGGTGCAGGGAATGCTCCCAGTGGAGGTTTTTAAAAGATACGAGTAGATAGAAAGCAGGTAGGGCAGAGAATGAGCAGCACAGGACTTCAATAAGTGAGGCTGATGCTGAGTTGTGCTACTAATGACAACAGCTTTGTGTGGTTACTCTAATAGCAGGGAGTTGAGTTCCTCCCACACCTTATGGGATTTGGAAGCCCTATGTGGTGAACATGACACAGTTATCAAAGAGTCTTCTAAGCCTGCAGCAATGTGCTAGACTGAGGCGCTCCAGTATGATAGGAAGTGACTTAGTGGAAAACATAATTTGGGACAGTTCAGTAATTGGACTGGACACTGATAAACTCCTGCCTCAGGCCCAAGTGGAGTAAGTGGGGGCTTGTCCCCCTGTCTCCTCTGTAGTGACACACCTTCTGGGGATCAGTCATACACATGGGGTGACTGAATTAAAATAGATAGGGGCCCTCTGGGATGAAAAGGCCGGCAGAAACTGAAAAGTCACTATCTGACCCTTGAGCCAGCTGGTCATCAGACCTTCCAGCTACATGATAGAATATTTGCATTGCTTAAATATACCAGCATAGGATTCTCTCTCAAAACTGTGGAGAATTCCCTTCACTGTCTGCTACTGATGTGAACAAGAAGGTACAAGTCGTCTTCTCATGGCCCTGAGTGTTGGGGAAGGAGGCGCCCATGTATCTATGCACCAGGGCATCTGGTAGCAAATGTTGTGACCAAATGCAGAATATGGGAGGGTTCAGTCATCCTGATCTTCCCATACTGGCCCAGACAGAGTGGCTACGTTCACACACGGGGTTATTTTGATACAAGTTGTTTTGAAACAACTTGTATCGAAATAAGGCGTTATTTTGAAATAAGTTAATTTGAATTAAGTTTGCTAATTCGAATTAAGGAAAAAAGCAGGAATCGAAATAGCAGGTTCAGACAACAGTTATTTCGAAACGAGTCACTGTTGTTTTGAAACAACATGTTCAGACGGCATTGTTTCGAAACAACGCCGTTGTTTTGAAACAATGGAACCCGTTGTTTTGAAACAATGGTGCATCATGTGAACATGGCCTTTCTTATTTCAAAACAACCTCTGTTGTTTCAAAATAAAACGTCTGCGTGAACACACCCAGTAAGTCTTCAACCCCTGCTTACAAATGTAGTGAGCAGCCCTGTTTGGGCTGTGAGTCTGTTCACATGTCAGCTCAAATCTCTGTGTGTGACTGGTTTAATCCAGGTGCATTTGACAGTTGTTTTCAGCCTATCATGAATTACCTGAAAGTAGACCATTCCTTATCATCGGGTTCATGTAGGTCTTAAAGTATTTTATTTCAACTGTGTGTCCCGCATGAAATGTCCTGAAAAGAGTTCCGTCCATAAGGGGGTATTTATGGGGTCCAGATGGCATCTTTTTTCAGGCACCTTGTATTTATGAGTTTAGTTTTCTTATGTGGGTGGTCAATTTCCTGGCGACAATGAGTTTATCTCATAAAGTGAATATGCTTCAGCAGAACCGTAACTTGGCATTTTGCTGCCCAGAATGTGCCCCTGCTCATTAGTGGTGCCCAGAGCTGGCGCCGCAAAGCCACCCCTTTAATAGCATGGCTCTACTGAGCTGCTTCGGGCCACCTGGGGCTGTGTCCCGTCAGCCTGCTGTAATTACGGCCCTGTGCTTCAGGGCCTCTCATGACTGATGCATATTCATGGTAGATTTTAAGGCAGGGCTGGATTAACTGGCCCAGGGGCCTTGGGCTGTCACCCATCACAGTCTTCCCGCACCTGGGGCCACATCTGGGGGGTTCCGGGGGCGAGAGGAGATTCCTGCATCCACTCTATCCAGTCTGCCAGGTGGTGGGGGGGGGGGGTGGAGCTGGCATGCGGCAGTCCCCAATGTGACTCCCCTGAGTTATGGTCCCTGGAAAACTGCACCAGGCTGGAGCAGAGGCCGTGCCAGTCAGCCCTGCCCCTTGTGCGGAACAATCAGGCACTGGCCTGCCCTCTCCCTGGGGGCGGACTAGCCAGCCCAGGGGTGGGCAGGAGCACAGAACCCGGCCTCTGGCTTCAGAGCCCTGCTGTCCTTCCACACAGTGATTGCAGGACAGGAGTGCTCTCAGTGCACCTGCCCAGCTGGCACTGAGTGGGGTGGGGGCTGATGGACTGTCATAGAGGCTGCAGCCTGGAGGCCCTCCTTTTGGCCAGGGCCCAGGGCTTAAGCCCTTAGAGCCACTGTGAAAATACAAGTTACTGCTCTAGACCAGTGTTTCCCAATCTTTTCTCTGCCTTGGCACACCTTGATACCTTGAAATTTTTTGAGGCACACCACCATTAAAAACTAATGAATATTCAAATTAACTTAAATTACTTATGAATATTCATGAACCATGGCACAGTGTTTTGGAAATACTGCTGTGTAGGTGTAGCAGAGCAGGGGTGGCAAAACAGGGGAGGTCTGGAGTCGTGTGCAGTGGCAGGAGTGAGTGTGGGGAGCAGGGCAGGGGTGGCAAAAGAGGACAAGGGCAGCCATGTGGGAAACAGCACAAGGGTAGCAAGAGAGGAGAGAGGAAGGGAGAACACGAGTGGCTTTGTGGGGGGGGACGGGGGAACCTGGGGAGTGGGAAGGTAGGGCAGGGGAGCATGGCACAGCACCCACTTCCCTCTTCTCCACAGTGGCTCCCTGCCACCCAGGGCAAATCCTCACCCCACTGCTACTTCCTCCCACACCAGTGCATCCCGTCCTCCCCCCCAGCTACACCTCCCCCACACACAGCCACCCCACAACCCCAGCTACACACCCTCTGCTACACATCCACTCCCACCCACCTTTGCTACACACACACACCTGCCTCACACAACCCCCGGCAGCCCTCCTCCCCAAAGCCCTTACCTGGGCTGTTTGCAGGCTGCTGACACAAGCTGCTCCGCCCTGCAGGGGGAGATTCATACACTCCCAGCCTCCCGCAGCTCTCTGCTGGCTGGGTTTAAGGTGGAGCCACCAGAACACTGTGTTTGGGCTGCTCCTGCGATTTTTAGGGGAACCCCTGGAACACCACGTTCCAGCGCCTTCCTCTATTTTTAGGGGGGCCAGAAGGCTGCCTGCCTAAAAATAGGGGTCCCCAGAACTGTGTTCCAGTGCCTTGCCCCTTACTTTAACCCCTGTCTTTTCCCAGCCCTGCACAGCCCACATGGCTGGGCTGAGCAGGGAGGGAACTTTAACTCCAGCTCTTGGGGATGCTTGCGGCACACTTTTTGGGTGTTGCCGTGGCGCACCAGTGTGCCCCAGCACACTGGTTGGGAGCCACTGCTCTAGACTCTCCCAAGACTCCTTCCCAAGGTAGTGATTGGCATCAACCTTTAATGAGCCTATTGCCCTTTCTACTATTTTTTGCACCCATATGCATATCCTAATGAAGATTTTCTCCACAAGCTAGATATGAAAAAGGTTTCCACTTGAAACGGGCAAAAGACCTCACCATCTAGCTCAGTTTTGTCACCAGTTCCATGGGTAATGCTGTCACTAAGAAGGCTCCATCTAAATGGTTGTCAGATTGCATCTCTTACTGCAGTGACTTGACTGGTTTGTTAAACTTTTTGGGGGCAAAGGCTTCCATTGCCAGTGTGAAAATGCATTACTCAGACCAGTATGTTGACGTAGTCAAGGGAAGCCACATTTTCTTTATGTACAGTTCTAGGTACCCTCAGAAATACATAGGAGTAAAATCTCATTGAAGGTAAAGAGATTTAATGCTTTTAAGCCACACCTGTAGGTACCCTAAAACTGCACATAGTGTATACATAGTTCTTCAAGTGCTTGCTCATCTACATTCTGATATAGGTATGTTCACACCTCCGTGCACAGTTACTGGACTCTTTTCCCTTTAGCAGTACCTGTAGGGCTGGCCCCAGCGCCCTCTGGAGTCCCACACCCAGGGTGTGATATATCAGCCTCTGCAGGCCCTACAACCACTAGTTCCTTCTTTCTACCTGTGACAGTGCTGGAACTCCCCTCTTGCTGCACAGCATTAGCTGTTCAGATCTCCATCCTTTGTTCTGAGTTGATAGTTTTAGATTAGTCTTAAGTACCCACTGTATTGTTACTAAGTAGGATAGTTAGAATAGTGTTCATTAGGGTAGTCCGTGCAGGTCCCCTGGGCTTTAAGCCCTGTGCAGTATGTGGCAAGGCCTTCCCTCTCAGCGATCCTCATGAATGCTGTTTAAGGTATTTGGGAGAGGCCCATCATAAAGTGTAAGATTTATAAAGCCTTTAAACCTCTGACTCAGAAGGAGAGGAAGATCCATTTAAAGGTTTTATTTATGGAGGCGGCCTTCCGATCAGCATCGGAGCTGGTGAGATCAGCATCTGCACCAAGTATGTCCACGGTGCAGAGCTCACAGTAAGCATCAGCCCCACCTCAGCACCAAACTTCACTGAAGGAGAAGAAAAAGAATCAACCAGGATGATGTTGCTCCCCCAAAGTTTGAGGGAAGGAGGGATTGAGCTGTGTCCTAGGGGCACAAGCAGCCTCATCCTCTGAAGTGTTGCCACAGAAGGAGCCACCCCCCAATTCCTGGGAGCATGAGGGCCCCTGTTGTCTCCTGGTGGTCAACACTGGAGGCCTTCTAGGTGGCACAGACCTTAATAGTGCTGCCCTTGCCAACTCACCAAGTGAACCTGCATGCTTCTCCAGCCTCGCTGGGAAAACCAGTAATGAGCCCACCTCACTGGCTGTCAAGACTTTGGAAGAGCATTCAGCAGAGAGGGAGATGGGACAACAGCACGGTGCACATGGTAGCCAGCAGGAGCCCTGAAAATACCTGACATTACAGGACCAGGAGACCTGCTTCCCACCCAGGCAACGGTCAGGATCCCCTACTTGGATGTATTCATTGGTGGACAAGAGAGGCCATTACAGATCTCCATCTAGGAACCCTTCTCTGATGAGATGCCCTCAGTATGCTTTGCCTGCACTGAAGAGTTTGTTTCCCAGAGGTAGACACAACCCAGTCACTGGAGGGAGAGAGACTGGTTTCAGGCAAACAGGCTCAGAAATCTTAGTTGTTCAGTGCTGTTTGGCCCACTCCAGCTCCTCGGGATTAGTTGCTAAGAGATGGCACCATGACCAGCACTGTGAAAGCTCTACATTGTTGGGCTCATCAGCTAACTGTTCCACACACAGCCACAAGTCCCGGCACTGATCCCTCAGGGATTGTTACAGGGTCACCAACAATGTCTCTTCATCAGAGAGCAAACAATGCTCCAAGCAGAAGTGGGGCAAGGATATTGCCCTGGTCCCAGCCACATGACCTCCAGGACAGTGGCCCACCCAGTGGCTGTACTGCAGTCCATGAGCTTTCCAGATGTGTCAGGGCCCTCAGTCCCTGCAACCCTTGGAGATGCAGTCTGTCCCCCTCCCCCCCACTCAGGTTAGAGACCTACCCTCAGACTCTAAGGTCTCTGACCTGCAAGAGGGCACCTCTAAAGGACCCTGCTACAATCATGGAGATGCACCTCCAGCCCAGGTGCCCCAGCAGTTCTCTTCTTCCCTGTATGAGGCTGTGGGACAAGGCGTTTGGGTCACTGGATAATTTCAAGGCCTATCAGGACTTACTTAAGCAGGTAGTTGCTAAGGTCAGCATGGAAGCTGAGGAACTTAAAGAAGCTATGGATGGACTCTAATGCCCTGGGTGCAGCTACCCCCTGCAGGGTGGCTTTGGCCATTCACAAAGGGTACCTTAAGATTGTTAAGGCCCTATGGAAAACCTCCTCTTCAGTTTTCCCCAATCTCAAAAAACACTGAGAAGAGGTACTAATGTCCCACCAATGGGGTTCGAATACCTGTTCACCTACTGCACCCTGGGGATTCTGGTGTTCGATTTGACCAATCAGAGGGACAGATGGGCAGTCCAGTTCCACTCCCAAAAATAAGAACAGTAAAAAACTGAATCTTTTTTTAGAAAGAGATTCATTCTACAGCAGACTTCCAGTTCCTCATCGCCAACCATCAGGCACGGTTAGGAAGGTACAGCTATAACCTGTGGGACTCACTGAGGTGCTTCAGGGGTGCCCTCCCCCAGCACCAGGTGGTAGACTTCCAGATAATCCTGGAAAAAGTCTGGTGATATCACGAGCTGCCTTGCAGGTGTCGTGTGACTCAGTGGGACAACTGATGGCCTTGGTGGTGTGCTTGCGCCATTGCTCATGGCTGTAGGCCTCCAGCCTCTCTCAGGAAGTATAACAGGCCATTCAGGACTTGCCCTTTGACGGCCCAGACCTATTTTCAAATGAAACAGACAGTAAGCTTAATGGTTTGAAGAGCTTTAGTGCCATGCTATGGTGCCTGGGCCTCCATACCCCACAATCCATGAGCCACTCCTGACTACTGCCAAGCCAGCAACCACAGTTTGGACTGCAGCACCAACATGCTCCCTACAGGCATAGGGATAGGAATAGAACTGTAAGAAGATGTTGGCCAACTCCAGGCTCAAACTCTGTCCAACAGCATGGATGGTCACAACACTCCATCAACCAGTGCTGCTTGTTTAGAGTGTACACTTGGGGGCGACCATCCAGTCTATAACCAGGATCCTGTCCAACCCTTCCTGAATTATTTGGCCCCTTCCTTGCAGAGTGGACCTATGTTACCACAGACCGCTGGGTGCTGAATACCATTGCAAGGGGATACTCCATCCAGTTTTTTTTACCCCTCTCTCCAACTCCCCTTCCCACTGGTCTGTCTTCAGGGACTCCTCATGAACAAGTCATAATCCAAGAGGTACGGTCTGTCCTCGGTGAGAGAACCATGGTGCCAGTCCCATTGGAAGAACACAGTGGAGGATATTATTCCAAGATACTTCCCTATCCCCAAGGCCAACAGAACTTTATGACCAATTTTAGATCTTTGAAGCCTCAGCAAACACAAAAAAGCTCAAGTTCTGGATGGTCTCCCTGGTCACCATCATCCCCACCCTAGATCTTGGAGACTGGTATTCCACCCTCAATTTGAAGGATGCTAATGTCGATATTGCTGTCTTTCGCTCTCATAGATGCTTCCTGAGGCTTGTGGTATGGGGCCACCACTACCAGTTTATGGCCCTCCCCTTTGGCCTTTCCTCTGCCCCCTGGGTGTTTACCACGTGTATGGTGGTGGTGGCAGCACATCTGTGCAAACAGGGAGTGTACATATTTCCTTACCTGGACAAATGGCTGGTCAAGGGATGATCCTACAGCCAGGTCAGGTCCAATGTATCACTAGTCCTTGCTACCTGTACCAAGGTGGGACTGCTGGTAAACCCATAGAGATCAAAGTTAACCCTGGTGGAACAGACTTTATCAGAGGGACAATAGACTTGATTGCGGCCAGGGTCTCCCTTCCCCAACGTTTCAACACTGTGAGGGATATTATAGTACATCTCCACCATGTATAATCACCATGGTCAGACAATGTTTCGGTCTTGGAACACATGACTGCATGCATATACGTGGTGCAGTTAGCCTGTCTGAAACTCAGACTGTTCCAGATGTTGCTGGCAGTAGTGTATTTTCCTACCAGGCACACACTGGTCACAGTAGTCACCTCTTTCTCCTTCTCCTCTTCACCCCCATTGAGCTGTGGTGAAACTGGACTGTGGAGGGGATTCATGTGTGGTTCTTGGGGTGGGGTCAGGGGGGGTCACATTTCAAGAGTGATCTCTGTCCATGACCCTGATTTCAGATGTCTCAGATCTGGGTGTGGGGTGCACCTCAGCATGGGAGCCAGAACTCAAGGTCTATGGTCAGCAGAGGACAGGCTGCTTCACATCAGTGTCAGGTAGCTGCACGCAATACACAGTGTGTGTGACATCTTCCCTCACCTCATCTCGGGACAGATGGTACATGTGCTCTTGGACAACAACGTGGCCATGTATTACATAAACAATTGGGGGGGGGGGGGGCTCGATCATGAGGAGGCTACCGGCCTGTGGGACTTAGCTGTGGATCCTGATTTTCACCTTATTGGGTTCCATCTCCTGGGAGCGCAAAACAAAGAAGTGAATCGCTTCAGTGAGTGGTTCTTGCCTCTCCACAACTGGTCCCATCACCTGGACATGACTGATATGATTTTTCTGGCACTGGTTAGATCCCCAAGTGGATCTGTTCACCTCTCATTGGAACAGAAAATGTGCATGGTTCTGCTCCCTCAGGGGCATGGAAGTGGGGGCACTGTCCAACACCTTTCTTATTCCTTGGTCCAGGGCCTTGATGTACCCCTTCCTGTCGATCCTACTGCTTCTCTGGGTCATCCTGAAAATCAAGAGGGACAAGGTGGATGCAATTCTGATCACTCCAAATTTGGGCGGCTAGTGCTGGTACACCATTTGCTTGACCTCTCCATTGCTCTCCCATGGGAACTTCTGAATTGTCTGGACCTGCTTTCATGAGACTTCAGATGCCTAATTCACCCACACCTATCCTTAGCAGATCGAGGGATGTGATCATTCCCCTCTATTCTGCATAGTGAGGCCACATCTGGAATACTGTGTCCAGTTTTAGGCTCCCCACTACAAAAAGGACATGGACAAATTAGAGTCCAGAGGAGGGCAACCAAAATGATCAAAGGGCTGGAGCACAAGCCCTATGAAGAAAGACTGAAGGAGCTAGGCTTATTTAGCCTGCAGAAGAGAAGACTGAGGGGGGATTTGATAGCAACCTTCAACTACTTGAAGGGTTGCTCCAAGGAGGAGGGAGCTCGACTGTTCTCGGTAGTAACAGGGGACAGAACGAGAAGCAATGGTTTCAAGTTACAGCTGGGGCGGTCCAGGCTGGATATTAGGAAAAACTTCCTTACTAGGCGAGTGGTGAAGCATTGGAATAAGCTGCCTAGGGAGGTGGTGGAATCTCCATCTCTGGAGGTGTTCAAGTCCCAGCTGGACAAAACACTGACTGGGATGATCTAATGGGAGTGGTCCTGCTTTTTTTGGCAGGGGGTGGGACTAGATGACCTCGTGGGGTCCCTTCCAACCCTATGATTCTATGATTCCTCTCACCTCAAGGCTCCATGGCAGAGCAAGTTAGTTGTGTTCTGCTTGGAAGCTGGAAGCAATCCAGGCAGCTCTCCTATAGAGCTAAGTGGACGTGTTTCTCCTCCTGGGCCTGTGCTCAGGGCATACTGCTAGTGAATGCTCCAATCCAGGCTGTCCTGAAATACTTGTTGCATTTGAAACAGCAAAGTTTTGTCCTGGCCGCTTTATGGGTGCACTTGGCAGCTTTCACCACCTTCCACCAGCTGCTCCAAGAATGGACTGTTTTCTCCCACCTCATGACAGTCTGCTTCCTGAAAGGAACTGAGAGGCTGTATTTTCAGGTCTGCAACCCGGTGACTTGCTGGGTCCTCAGCTTAGTGCTAATAGGTATGTCTACACTATAAAAGCAAAGTCGACTTTTTATTAAGTCAACTTAATAAAGTCGACTTTAAGTAGACCTTATTAAGTCAACTTAGTAAGGCTACACTACATTAATTCGACTTTATAAAGTCGACTTTAAATGGGTGCCCTGGCCTAATTTGACTTTATAAAGTTGACTTAATGGCCCCACTGCACTAAGTCGACTTTATTAAGTCAACTTAGTAACTCCACATTGCCTTAAGTCGACTTAATAAAGTTGACTTAATTGTAAAGTCGACTTTATAAGCGGAAGTAATAGTCAACTTTACCTGATGCTAAAGTCAACTTTATTGCCCTGCAATGTAAACAGAGCTTTGCTTGAGTCGACTTAAGGACCCTTAAGTTGACTTAAACATACAGTATAGACATACCCAATGTGACTTGTGGGACCCTTCTTTGAGCCAATGACATCCTGTCCCCTTTTTATACTGTCATGGAAGGTGGCCTTCTTGGTGGCTGTTTCCTTCTGCCAGAAGAGACTAAGACCTGAGGGCCCTCACTTCAGAGCCCCACATATGAAGTTCAAGGACAAAGTTCAGATGAGGCCACACCCATCTTTCCTCCTGAAAGTAGTGACATCCTTCCACTATAATGAGGACATTTTTTCTCCCTGTCTTCTGTCCCAAACCGCATTGCTCTGGTGAAGAGAAACGTCTGCACATGTTGGATGTTTGCCATGCTCTAGCCTTTTACATTGAGCAAACATGGCCATTTTGAAAATCTGTGCAGCTCTTTGTGGCGATTGTGGGCAGGATGAAGGGCTCACCTGTCTGTATACGGCAGATATTGTCTCAGATTGCTGCATACATCTAACATTGCTATGAACTTGCAAGAGTCCTGATCCCCAGCATCATAATGGCCCACACAACTAGGGCACAGACATCCTCTGTGATATTCTTGCACGGGCTCTGATCCCTGATAACTGCAGAGCTGCTGTCTGGTCTTCGGTGCACATTTTTATGCCACACCGCGCCATAGAACGGCAGGCAGGGGGTGATGTAGTGTTCAGAACAGCAGTCTGGCAGACAGCCAGGCAATAACTGTGCCCACCATCTAAGGTCTGGCTTGTAATTCACCTATTTCTGAATGGACATGAGCAAGTACTCGAAGAAGAAAAGATGTATGCTTACGTGTAACTGCTGCTCTTTGAGATGTGTTGCTCATGTCCATTCCAAACCTGCCACCATCCCTGCTTTTGGAGTTAGTGGAAAGAAGGGACTGGCGGACCGAATTCTGGCAGCACCTGATGTACTGTGAGACTCCAGGGGGCATCAGAGCTGACGGTGTGGGCACTGCTATTATGGGAAAAAGATTCCAGGAACCTTGCATAGATGCCTGCACACGCACATCTGAATGAACATGAGCAACGCGTCTCAAAGAATGGCAGTTACAGGCAAGCAACTGTCTTTTCCCTTGACTATGTACTCACAAGTCCCATTGAAATGCAAGGGGACTTGTACTCCTACGTCACTGTAGTGCTTTTGAAAATCCCAGTCCTGAGCATTAGCGCTTTGTTTTGACCTTGTGGAGGAATCCAAGTCCTTTGCAAATCTGATGACAAAATTGGGAAGAAGTTTTAGTGTTTAAGAATGTTTCCTGAGCTATATTAAAAAATTGACCCCTCAAATGATATGAGTGCCTCATGATGAAATCTTAACCATGTTAGAATGTCTGTGGGGCTAGTTTAAATGTTAGAAATCATCTTTTAAAACTTTTTTCAGTTGTAAATTTTGGTTTTCTAGTGTGTTCTTTATTTAAAAACGTAGCGTTATTTTTGATACTATAGATTGGGGGTCTCAAACTCAAATCACCATGAGGGCTGCACGAGGACTAGTACAGTAGCCCAAGGGCTGCACCACTGAAACCTTTTTACAATGAGATTGCAAATACAGGTAACAATAATGTTGTTGTGGGCTGCAGGAAGTAGCTTTAGGGGCTGCATGCAGCCCACGGGTCATGTGTTTGAGACCCCTGCTCTGGACTTTTACTGATTGATTTTTAAAACCCCAGACTGGCACTATGAAGGTCAAATAAATAGCACCTCATGTTTCTAGTTTTACATTAGCAAAACTTCCATTATATTAAAATACAGATTTCCTTTTTAATATAACTTTTTTTCCCCCTTTCAGCTCTTTGTACATCTAAGTGATACTTACTCAGTGGTGGGGATTCCTGTCTTCAGGTAAATATTTTTATCACTAAATTCACAAATAGCAGTCTCATAATATGAATATTATTTGTCTTATTTTTATTATCATAATTTCCAGGTTTGGCAAATCACTACTATTACTCTCTAACTTAATGTGAAATTCAAAGTCACTATTGTAGGTACAAATTCTACATAACTGTCATAATACTAAAACAGATCCCTGTGATCTGTACATTGTAACTCAATTTTTTCTAAAGAAGCTACAATGATAACTTAAAGCAGTTGATGAATCATCTTTGAGTTCTGGCAGATACTGTGTAAAAGATTTTTTCCCAACTTGTATCTTTGGGCTATTTTATGTCTAGATCATGTACAATCTGTCTAGAGCTGACTTGAAAATCTTGGCCTAAATGTCCAAAAGAGCAGCCTAAAGCTGGGTTCATAAGGCTGTTCTTTGACACCTCAGTCAGTGACCTGATTTTCAAGTGCTGAGCAACAAGGTGCACACACCCATCCCCCACTGAGTTATGTTTCAATTGGATGCCCATGAATGAGATTCTATTATGGCTTTTTATGCATAACAATTTTGCATTTTTAGAGAGGCATTCTTTTGGATTCACTTTTTGTACAGAGTGTTTTGGTTTGATATCTACCTCTTGCTTGCAGACTTCCACTGGCGAACAGAGAATATATCCAAACTGCAGGACTACGATCTACTGTAGCATGGGCTATGGCATCTGTTGCTGAAATCAGTGTAAGCAAACATTAATATAGATTATTAATAGCAGCAGAGGAGCTTGCATAATGATGGATTCTGTTGTTCAGAGAGCTGAGAATTTCATGATCCAGTTAGCGGAAGCATTGATGGACTTAGATCAGTGATTCCCAACCTGTGTTTTGGGAGCCAGAAGTGGCTCTCAGCTGCCCTCCTGTTGGCTGAGCATGGGGTCACTGCCTAAAGGCCCAGGTGGAGTGTGTTTCCACAGGGCTTAAAGACCAATGCAGGCTCCTTGCTACAGCCAAAGGGATAAGAAATTTAGTTCTCCCGTCCCTTCTGGGTAGCAGGAGCATGGCAAAGCACTCTGCCTAGGTCTGTAGGTGCTAGGGTCCTTGCTGGAGTTGGGGAGGAGCACTGATCTTCTGTCCCCTTGGCTGTGGAAGGAAGACACATGCCGAGTGCACAGAGTTGAAGTACTCATGCAGTTTCCCTGCTGCAGCCTGAGAGATGGGGGATCCATGAGCAAGGATGCAAACTACTTTTTGGAGGAGGGGAAGATGGTGGCTCTTCAGTGCTGTAATACTTGTGGCCCTTGATCCAAAAAGGTTGAGAACCACTGACTCTGACGCTTGTCAGAGAAAATTAAATCTATTATGTTTCTCAAAGGGTGTCTGTCCCCTAATCAACACAGCAGCATTAGCTTTGGATTTCAGAAAATGTACTTTGACTTGTAGACTAAGGTCAAAAGGAACCAATATGATCTAGTCTGACCTCCTGCACGATGCAGGCCACAGAACCACACCCACCCACTCCTGCTGAGTTAGTAAAGACCTCAAATCATGATTTTAAGACTTCTAAAGTACAGAGAATCCACCAGCAAGAGACCCTTGTCCCACACTACAGAAGGTGAAAATTCCACAATACTTAGTGTCTCAGTGACAGCCTGCCATATAGGAAAAGAGTGTTTGCAAAATAAGTTGCAGTGAGATTATATTTTTAATTGTAAGTCTATTCTTTCATTCTGCAATGTTCAAAACAGTAGTGGTTTTTCAGAAAAATGTAAATATACTGCAGTCTTCTGGGTTTACATTAAAATTATTCCCATAATAGTTTTATAGTAAACTTTACTAAAATTGCCTCAGTTGTAGATGTAATGCTGTGTGTTAAAACTATCTGTTTATTCATTCTTACACTTCTGATGTCGTAGTGGTAAATGTGAGCTTGTAAAGTGCTGCTTGCTGCTTATTGATGTGGGAATTTATGGCCATTCATATCTAGGGTCAAAGTCTGTCACAGAAGATAAGTCAACATCTTTTTTGCTTTGAAGACGATACCCTATTTGTAAGAGCTGCAGTACTGAATCCCACACAAGTTTTGTCTTTCAAGAACAGTAAAATGTACAAAATATTCAATATGTTTTGTTTTGTTTATAGGCTGGTTCATTTGTCTTGGATCCTATGTGTGGATTAGGAACAATACTATTGGAAGCTGCTAAAGAATGGCTTGTAAGTTTTACGGTCAGAATAGGTAGGATGTTTCCAAGACAGTATTACGTTACTTTATTTTATATTTGTAAAACATTATTGTGATGTGTGAAAAGTATGTGTTCTCTTGGAAAATCAGAGGCAAACTTTTCTCAAAAAAAAAAAAAAAAAAAAAAAAAAAAAAAAAAAAAAAAAAGTGTTTAAACTGACCTTTTACTTTAAAACTTCTTCAGAGTGTACTTTTGTAAATTGCAAAGTTCTGTGCAGCTGGTCTCGCAGTTGTCTAAATTCTTAAACTGAGAGTCTCACCCCTACTTTGGCACTTTTGTGCTAGTGACAGGTCTAAGCTGTGTAAAGGGGCTCTAAAGACCCTAGATCCAGACAAGAGATTATTCTCCCTAGTGCAAGAACCAACTAAGACAGCTACCAGGTATCATCCACCCAGTGCGTACCCCAGTTGGGGTGATGTCACAGGGCAATGCACTGTAGGGTTGTGAGTAATACAGCTGGTTATAGGCAACTTGGGGTACAGACAGTTGTAACAGCAATCTAAATTGTTGCTCCCTGGAGCAGCCTAGAATTGGAAAGCGTAAAGCACTTTTTTCACCTCTTCCTCTGAATTATGTTCTGTTCTTGTAAGGGCTGAAATACTGACTATGACCCAAAGGTCTTGCCTTTGAGGAACAATTTGTACTTTTCAGTATGTAAAAATATTTAGTACATTTTATTCTGCCAAATAATAGTTTCTCCTTTTTATCCCCTCCCACAGAATGTACATTACTTGGGCGCTGATATAAGCGATTCGCAGCTACGAGCTGCACATGAGAATGTTAAGGTAGCAGGCCTGACGGATAAAATTGGGTTACTTAAAGCTTCTGTCATAGGTAATGCTTAAAAATATTTTAGAATGACCAAGCGTGTAGTATGGACTGTAGCCAGAGTTCTAGAGTTCTCCAAAAAGAACATTTAATGCTGAAAGCCAAAGTATATTAAAGCTTAGATGAGGGTCGGCAAACCCTGTGCTGGCTCCTCCTGCCTGACAATCAGCCAGTGCTGGCAGTCCCTGCAACTGAAAAAAAGCATCCCCCTCCTGAAAATTCAGCAGTGGCCATGGCTTGTTGGGGGGGTCCCCAGGCACACCACAGAAAGCAGACACCAGGAATGGCTTCTTCCCAGGCATGCAGCTGGGCAGCTTCTTTCCACCGCATGTCTGGGGACACCCTCTCCAAGGACACCACTGGAAGGAGCTGCCCAGAACGGCTTTCTTTGGCAGGAGCAGCAGTTTCAGTGATGTCACAGAGGGCTCTTTGTGCCATTCCAAATGGGCTCAAGTGCCACTCTTAACACGCATGCTGGGGGCTGCCTACCCATGACCTAGGCATTTTCCATACAGGATGGGGCTGACGCTTTCCTTTATGTGCATGACTTGCCAAGTGTGGTGTTTCGTTTTTTGTTTTGTTTTGTTTTGTTTTTGTTCTCTCCCCCTTGTGTTTTCATAAGAAACTTAACAAAAGTATAAATTAATTTCCAGGTTTGGCAAATCACTATTACTCTCTAACTTAATGTGAAATTCAAAGTCACTATTGTAGGTACAAATTCTACATAACTATCATAATACTAGAACAGATCCCTGTGATCTGTACATTATGACTCAATTTTTTCTAAAGAAACTACAGTGATAACTTAAAGCAATTGATAAATCATCTTTTGCAATGGATGAACTTAATGACCCTGGTCTTTTCCTGTAAAATGCTATTAGTTTGTGCTGAATTTAGGAGAAGATAATTGCTTTATGATGCACTACTTAATCTGGACAAGTTCTGCAAACTTGAACCTCAGTTATTCACGTATGAAAACTCATTATAGCAATTAGCAAAAGATCTCCTTTTGATACCTTGCCTTATACTTGAATGAAGGAGAACGTGTAGTTCTCCTTCTTTTGTAATAGCGATTGCTTGCCTGGTTGAATTTTAAAGTCCCCACTGGACTTGGCTCAGGATACTTAAAATTAGAAGTACTCTGAACTTGGACTATACCCCTTGGTAATGAAATAATTGGTGCCTTGTGATTACTCTTAGTCATTGTTTAGAATCTGTTAATTCAGCGTTTTTTCAAAAGAATGTATAGGTAGTTATTTCACTCCGAGACAAAACAGTTTATCATAAGTCTTGATCCAGGAATGTTCTGGGGAACAACTAAAGCCATTCTCAAGAAACTAGCTTTTTCATATAGCTTAAGATTAAAAAAATATATATAATATCAGTGGGAGTTAGAATATTCAGGAATCTGGAGAAAGAATTCAAAGAAAGCAGATCAGAGTAAAATTTAAATTGGCTACTGCCAGGCCTGCCTGTAACCAGATTCTGTGTGAAAGCTCTGAGATGTCACATCCTTCAATGTAAAGTATGCATTTTGAGCAAATAATTCTTGTAAGTAAAGTGTCTGCAAGGTTAGCCACTTAACTCTCACTTCAAAACTCACTTGGAAATAATTGACAAGCTCTAGAGGGGTAGCCATGTAAGTGTAGTTTAGGAATACAAACAAGGAGCCCTGTGGCACTTAAGACTAACAAGTTCATTTATCACATCAGCTTTTGTGGGAGAAAATCCCATTTTGTCAGGCCCTTGAAAAAGGGGAACTTACAGAATGGGAGGGGAAAAATAAATCCAGTGAACTGTGAGAGTATCAGGTCAGACTATTTCAGCAATGCAAACAAGTTGTTTTGATTCAGACAGTGTGGAACAACATATAAGAAGGTGAGACAGCTGAGAGGTGAAAACCACTTTTTGTAATGAGAAAGCCATCTTATATTTCTACTGAAATCCAAGTTAATTGTGTCAGATTTGCATATGAATTGTAAGTATAGTTTCTCTTTGCATCTTTGGTTTGGAATTAACATGTTTAGTACTGTAACAGAAATGTCTTCCACAGATTGAGCAGGGGGATTAAAATGTTCTCCTTAGCAGGAGGTTGGAGTAGATGAACTCACGAGGTCCCTTCTGACCCTATGATTCTATTGGTTTTTGAGTGCTGTCATTGCTGGTGTCAGATTCATGTTCATTGCTGAAGTAGTCTGACCTGATCCTATCACTTACAGTTTACTGGATTTATTTTTCCCTCCCATTCTGTAAGTTTTCCATTTTCAAGCATCCGATGAAGTGGGATTTCTCCCATGAAAGTTCATGTGATAAATTTGTTAGTTTATAACAGTGCCACAAGACTCCTGGTTCATTTTGTAGACAGTTGTTTACATTAGGGATCAGAGTTTTTCTGTAAAAATGGAATTGTGGTGTTCTGTATTTGACTATCCAAAATCCTGATCAGATTTGTAAATTGATAAGTAAAATTTTTCTGAAGTTTGCAGATGAGGTAGCAAGTTTGATGTATTCTTTCACATTATCAGTAAAAATCATTCTACAAGCTAAATCATGCTCTCATTTACTCTATTGGCTTTAGTAGAATATAGGACTGAAGCTACATTAAGGTATTGGCTTCTGTCTAATAATGCAGTGGTTCCCAACCTCTTCTCTCCTGTGGCACTCCTTGATACCTTTAATTTTCAGGCACACACCACCATATAGTTTCTAAATGACCTCAGGAATATTCATGAGCCCAATCCAGAACTTCAGGGAGTTTTTCAAAAAATTCTGTGGCACACCTGCGCAGGCCCTACTATGGCACACTAGTGGGGAAGCACTGTAATAATGGATGAGGATAGATAAGATGTTCTTGTTGTTTCTTGTGTTCTTGATGTCTGTAGTTCTTTCAGCGGATACCATAGATGTACCCTGTCACGTATCTCTTCAACCTCCAAAGTGGTGCTGATGGGTTAAATCTTTTATAACAGTGTTGTCATAACCTTGCCAAGTGTGTGAGATTAGCAGGTGCCTCCAATTCATTCTTCCAGGTTCATCACAAACTCAACAGGTCTTAGGGGCACCTCTTCCATTAAGACTTGTAAACCTGCTACTTGATGATCGGTCTATATATTTGATGTATTATCATGCTGTGGTTCAGCTTGCAGTTCTGATCCCCAGTTTGGGAAATCGGTTCTCCAGTCTCTGGTTCTTCTTAGATTAGCGTTTCTCCAGCTGATGTTCCACAGATCACTGGTGCTCTCCGAACATAGTGAAAGTGTTACACGACTGACTCTGACCCCTCCCCATTGGGGGCACTAACTGACAGCATAAATTGATTACTCCCTTCCCACCACACCTTTTAGGTTGGATTCTGTTGAAGCTGAAAGGGACTGGGGTGGAGTTGATTTCATGGCTCCTTAAGTTATCAGGTCTGAACAGCAAGTGTATGAGAGAGCCTATGCATTGCCCCAATAGCTATGGCTTTTTAGAGAGCACTGAGCACTGGGCTGAGCGAGGCTTTCCATAGGATGAGGAGGATATTTCTGTCAATATGTTTGAACCACGGCCGTTAGTAAGTCCCTGTTCTTTCTTAAGTTTAACCAAATTTAAGCATGGCTCCTTTTTTGCAGCATTGCCTTTACCTTCGGAAAGCATTGATGTTGTAATTTCGGATGTTCCTTTTGGGAAAAAGTTCAAGATAACCAAAGACATAAAGCATCTGCCAGATGTTCTTCGAGAAATAGAAAGGTATGTATAATCTTCTAAACATTTCAGGGTATTTTTTTAAAGGCTACATCTACACTGGTGGCAGCAAACTCACTGCTGTCAGATCGATTTATTTCAGTCAATTGAGCAAAAGCGAAGACTCACTTGATCAATTTGGAAGCTGATTTAATAAAATCACCTCCCCAAAAAGTGTAGCTCTGGGGCAATGGGTACACATTTCCTGTCCGTGTGGTGCAGTGGAGATGGCACACTAAACAGAGGTTCAAAGTTGATGAGAGTTACTCAAGGTACCTAAACAGAGGTTCAAAGTTGATGAGAGTTACTCAAGGTACTCTGTGTAGCTTGTCTGACTCTTAACTGCCACCAACTTTTGCTGTCAGTGTCGATCAGATCTAATTCTGCTGTTTGTAGTCTTGAGCATAAATAAGCTTTCACTCTTTCTAAATGATCCACAGTTAAAAGCTAATCACTTTTATGTCTATTGCATACAATTATCCCTCACAAATCTACTTCTTCTGAGCATCACTTGAGGTGTTGCATATCTTGCATTGCAAGCCATGAAAGCTTTGACAGCAGTCAGACCTTATATGTTCTTTTGTTAGGTACTTGAGTCATTCTGTAACTGAGGGTTTGCTCTTTCTTCATGTCAGTGTGATACATTTGATTTTTATAAGGCAAACTCCACCCTTCTTACTGTCTTCAGTTAGAGGTTACTTTGTAAGCTGCCTGAGATTTCAGTGATGGAGTGAGTCTGAGAAGCATACAGATGTCAAAGTGCGATATCATTTCAGATATTCATACCATTTGGCTCTAGATGGTGTGTGGGGTTGTTGTTGTTGCAGCTAGAAGAGGCTTCAGATACTTTTATAAAAGCAACAGTAGAATAGTGCAAACCTCTTTAAACTTTTGTTATAAAATCTGACAGGTTTCCACATCCTCTTTTAGGCTTATGTTCCACCCACCCATCTCATTTTTGGACATGTACATTGTTGAATTGGTGGCCATTTTTTAAATATTTTGTATGGAGAACATTAGAACTACATATTTTTTTTCACATGTAGATCCATTTTAAAATTTAGACTAAAAATGTTTAAAGAAAATAAGCTTTTTACACATTTTAAATGGGGCTCAACTATTAAAATAATTGCAATTAAGATTATAATTTGTTTTAATAGCACAATTAATGGAACACATTTGACCTCATCTCCCTCTGTATGCTGTCCCCCAGTTTTTGAATCTTTACAACTACTTTGATTTGCTGTTAGTGTGACCTGATTCCATGACTTATGCTTCCCTGCATTTATTTCCTCCCATTCTGTAGGTTCCCCCATCTTCAAAGCGCCTGACAAAGTGGGATTTTCCCCCACTAAAGCTCATGCAGTAAATAAATTAGTCTTTAAGTGCCACAGGACTCGTTTATTTCACATTTTTTGTGTTTTACATTTTAAAATATGTTGATTTCAGTTACAACACACAAATAGAAAGTCTACAGGGCTCACTTTATAATTTTATTACAAATATTTGCCCTGAAAATAAATACAGTAGAACTTCAAGATAGGAACACCTCAGGAATGGAGATTGTTCATAACTCTGAAATGTTTGTAGCATTGAACAAAACATTCTGGCCTGGGGGAGATCTCTGCAAAGGTGGCACCTGGCAGCACTGCCTGGTTGCAAGCAGTTCCCTGCCTTATTCCTGTTTCCTGCCATTGGGCTGAATTGTGGGGCCTGCATTACAAGCTCCAGTCACATCTCTCCAGGGTCAGCTCTTGCAACCCATATGCCTAAAAAGGAGCTTTCTCTTTTAGGGCTTTCTGAAGGCTGGGTTATGTTGCTGGGCAGATTTGGCTGTCCCCATCCAGAACCTTCTGGAAACGGAGTGGTAGCACTTTAAGCATGCTCCACAGGGTTTTCTAGTGTTGCTGTGGTGAGGAGCTTGAGAGCAGTAACCCAGAGAGAGCTGCAATTGAGAAGAGTCCATGTGCTCAGTGTATGTGACTGAGGGGGAAAAAAAGCTGAGCAAAGAATGGACAAAAAATGTTTTCTCCCTGCTGTGGAGCATTTTGCT
The DNA here is from genome assembly GCA_007922195.1 of Podocnemis expansa. Taxonomy (NCBI): domain Eukaryota; kingdom Metazoa; phylum Chordata; order Testudines; family Podocnemididae; genus Podocnemis; species Podocnemis expansa. Next base: position 5,966,300 of record ML682039.1, read on the forward strand.
GCAGAGTTTTCTCCTATCTGACTGATGGCTGGTTCCAGAGGAGGAAAAAAGGGACTGCATGGGATCCTACTGAAGATTCCTGCAAACAAAGTGGAGGAAGATTGCTGCTTCTTTCCACTCAAGCCTCAGGACTTAAGCAGAGACTGGAACTGAGATATGGGTGAACTTCACCTGAACTTTGGGACTGTGGGTTTCTTTCCCATAATGTTTCTGTGGGGACTGTTCTATTTAAATTCATTTTCTTTTCTTAGGATAAGATTAAATAGTATTTTAACGTGGGATGGCAACTCTGAGCAGTCTTCGCCATGAGACCCTTCAGACTGAATCCTGGTCTCCCGCTCTTTCTCCATAGGAGTTGGGGTTTGCTTGCTTGCCTTCTTGAGGCACTGGAGAAGGGCATTGAAATGAATTCTAGCCCACCCGGAGGTTGCAGGCCTTGCTCTGCTGTAGAGGCAGAAGTGGCAGGAAGTTGATGCCAGCTCCCTTCTGGCACCCTCCCTCCCCTGTCCTTTTGAACTCCCAAAGGTGCTGGCAGGATCCAGGGGCACAGCCGCATGCAGTGCTTGAACTACATTGGTGCACAGGAGGCTGCCCTTCAGAACGCCAGCATGCAAGCAGCAGCACAGATTCTGACTCTTGCTCCAGGCCAGGGTTTGGCTGCAAACTTAAGTGCCTTAAAGTATCACCAGTTCACTAGTGGGAGGAGGTGAAATAGCACAGACTCCAGGCTGCTGCTCTGCATGCTGACCTTTCAGATACAGTAGAGGCACAAGTTCCAAAGGCGAAACCATGTTAGTCTAGTTTTGCAAAACAAGCAAAGAGTCCTGTGGCATTTCTAGAGACTTAACATTTATTTATTGCATGAGCTTCCATGGGAGAAAATCCCACTTTGTGAGACACTGTAAAGATGGGGAAACTTACAGAATGGGAGGAAAATGCATGCAGGGAAGTGCAAGTCATAGGATCAGGTCAGACTGTAACAGCAAAGCAAAGCATTTAAGATTCAAATAGTGGGAAACAGCACATAAAGGAAGGTGAAATCAAATCACCTGTTGTAATTCGGAAAAGAACCCATAGTCACAATTTAATCCTGCTTTTACAGAATCAGATCTGCATATCAGTTCCGTTTCTTTTTGAAGTCTCGATGTGTTGACTAGTGGCATTTTGTTGTTGTTCTTTCTTGGGCTTTTCCAGTAGTATTTGACGTTGGAGCACCTGCCTGGCTCTGTCAATGTTGTCTTTCTCAGGCAGGTACTATAGTTCTAAGAACGTTTGATAGAGATTCTGAAGGAGGCTGTCTCTCAGAGCAAATGCAGTTATAGCTTAAGGTTTGGCTGTAGATAATGGATCGTGTGGTATGTTTAGGATGAAAGCTTAAGGGATGTAGGTCAGAGGTTCCCAACCAGTGTGCCACGGCAACTGCTCTGGTGTGCTGCGAGACTTCCCAGAGCCACAGCCGCAGTCAGCTGCCCTGGCTGCAGTGGTTCCCCACAGCTGGAGCCGTGGCAGCGGCCCCATGTGGCCCCAGCCAAAGGTTCACTAGAGCCACAGTGGAGGCCCCATGTGGCCCCAGCTGGGTGTGTCCCCAGAGCCAGAGCCACTGCTGCGGGTGGGAGCCTCATGCGGCCCCAGCCAGGGATTCTTCTGAGCCAGAATCCAAGCCGTGGGCGGCAGGGCCATGCGACCCAGGCTGGTGGGTTACCCAGAGCCACAGGTGGCAGCCCCAAATGCCCCCCAGCGGGGGGGGGGGTGTTCCCTAAGCTGGAGCCATGGGAAGTGACCCCAGCTGGGCATTCCCTGAGCTGGAGCACCATGCAGTGGCTCCAAAAAAAGGGTCCCATGGCTAATGAATATTCAGAATTTGTCATGGCAATGTGTTGTGGCATAATGGAAGGCCTTAAGGTGTGCTGCAGAATAGAAAAGTTTGGGAACCACTGATGCAGTAACTATACCGATCAGTAGGTTTTCAGTACAGGCAGGTAGTGATGTGTCCTTCCTTAATTTGTACTCTAGTGTCCAGAAGGTGGCTCTCCTGTGCAGAGTGTACCAGGCTAGGTTTGATTGTAGGGTGGAAATTGTTGAAATCCCTGTGGAAATCTTCAGGGGCATCCCTACCATGTGTCCAAATGAGGAAGATGTCATCAGTGTAGCATAAGCAGAGGAGAGGTACTTTGGAGTGAGACTTGAGGAAGTGTTGTTCTAAGTTGCCCATAAAAACATTGGCATATTGTGGGGCCATGTGGGTACCCACAGCAGTGCCACTGACTTGGAGGTGTAAATTATCCTCAAATCTGAAATGGTTGTGGGTGAGCACAAACTCTCACAAAGTTCAGGCACAAGCTGTGCTGTGGCATCATCTGGGATGGTTCTTCAAATAGCTTGTAATCCATCCTTGTGTGGGATGTTGGTGTAAAGGGCTTCTACATCCGTAGTAGCCAGGATGGTGTTTTCTGGAAGCTCACCAATGGATTCAGTTTTCCTCAGGAAGTCCATGGTGTCTCAGAGATAGCTAGGAGTGTTCATACAGAGTGCACGTAGCCCAGTAAGCCTGTTGTAAGAGTGCCAGTGCCTGAGATGATACGGCACCCGGGGTTACCTTTTTTTATGGATTTTTAGGTAACAGACAGAATATACCTGGTTGGGGGTCTGGTGGTGTCTGTCCTTATTAGTTCCTGTGTTGCCTCAGGGAGTTTCTTGAGTAGGTGGTGTATTTCCTTTTGATATTCCTTGGCATCGGAGAAAGGTGGTTTGTAGACCTTTGGGTTGGAAAGTTGTTTATAAGCCTCCTGATCATAATCTGATTTAGTCATGATGATAACACCACCCCCTTTGTCAGCCTCCTTAATAATAGTGTCCGAGTTGTTTCTGAGGCTGTGGGTGGCATTGTGTTCTCCATTGCTGAGCTTATGATGTTAGGGATGTTATTTGTCTATGACTTCAGTCTCTGCACAGTGGCAGAAACAATCAGTGTGGAAGTCTAGTCCATTGTTCCAACCATCAGGAGGAGTCCACAAAGAATATTTCTTCTTGTGGTGTTGGGAGGAAGGCATCTGGGTCACTACCTTGATCATTGGTGTGATGGAAATATTCTTTGAGATTTAGATGGTGAAAGTAGTCCTCTAGGTCACCACAGACAGATTGACAGAGCCACGTGGGTACGCCAAAGTCTATTACAAGAAAAGCCCAAGAAGGGAAACAACAATGTCACTGGTCATCACCTACAACCCCCTCCACAATGGATCATTAAGGACCTACAGCCTATTCTAAGAGATGATCTCAAGTCTTGGGAGGCAGATCTCTCATCACTCACAGACAGCCCCCCAACCTTAAACAGATACTCACCAGCAACTACAGACCCAATAACTGAACCGTTAAAACAGGCACATATCCCTGCGACAAATCACGCTGCCAACTCTGCCCACATATCTGTGCAAAAGACACCATCATAATCAGCCAGCAACTCCATCAAGGGCTCATTCACCTGCTCATCCACCAATGTGATTTATCTGTCATGGGCCAGAAGTGCCCCTGCACCTTGTACATTGGACGGTCTTTGCTTGAAAGAATAAATGAGTGCAAAACAGACACCAGAAATGATGTTCTGAAGGGGTAGCCATGTTAGTATAGTTCAGTAAAACCAACAAGGAGTCCTGTGGCACTTAAACTAACAAATTTATTTATTGTATGGGCTTTCATGGGAGAAAATCACAACATTCAAAAACCAGTAGCTGAGCACTTCAGTCTTCCTAATCACTCTGTTGATTGATTGTTAATAGCTGTGCTGAAACAGATTGGCAACACATCAAGCCTTCAGACAGAAACAGCAGAACTGGAATGGGTATGCAAGTTTGACTCTGTGAAAGCAGCATGAAATCATGACTATGGATTCTTTTCCCATTGCGACAGGTGATTTGACTTCACCTTCCTATAGTCTGTTTCCCAGTGTTTGAATCTTAACAACTCTTTGACTTGCTGTGACTTAATACTCCTGTGCACTTAATTTGCTCCCATTCTGTATGTTTTCCTGTTTTCAAAGTGTCTGGCAAAGTGCGATTTTCCTCCACAAAAGCTCATGCGATAAATTTTGTTAGTCTTTAAAAGTTATCACAGGGCTCCTTGCTTGTAATATAGACACGGTATGATATTCCCCCTCCCCCACGCCTGTCTGATTGCTTAAGTCCTGCTCCACAGTGTTCAGTAGCCCTGTCAGTTTTAAACTCTACTGTTCTTATCACAGAGTTTCTACTGTAGTATTTGTCAAACCAAGTCATATAAGTACTGTAGTGCAGTCTCTTTGGCACAGAAGTGCAACTTACAAATGTAAAATTTTTTTCATAACTTTTATTTTTGAGTGTAATGTGCTTTAGGGCTTACAAGTACACTGTTCTTCCATGCGGATGACATTCATTTAAAAAAAAAAAGTGTAAACAACTTCTGGGGGCAGAACTGAATGTCTCCTGCTCTGTGGTTTTATCTGCATTCTGCCATGTATTTCACGTTATGGCAGACAGCCCACAACAATGTGCCTGGTTTAAGAACACTTTCAGTATGGATTGGACAAAACACAGATAAGGTACCAATGTGAGATTTTTAAAGATTGCTACAGTACTGGACCCAGGGTCTACAAATCTGAGGTCTCTTTCAAAATCTGAGAGGGAAGAGGTATGGAGCGTGCTGTCAGAAATCTTAAAAAAGTAAAGCAACAGTCCAGTGCAGAAACTACAGAACCTGAACTATCAGGCAAGAAAATCAGCCTTCTGTTGATGGCATCGGACTCTGATGATGAAAATGAACGTTGGTGCACCCACACGCTTTGCATCATGATCAAGCAGAACCCATCCTCAGCATGGAGAAATGTCTCCTGGAATGGTGGTTTAAATACTAATGGGTGTGAATGGTTAGCAGATCTGGCATGTAAATATCTTGCAGCACCAGCTACCCCCATGATACGCAACTACATATTCTCACTTTTTAGGCAATACTAAGCGGGGACAGTGTGACTACCCCTAAATGTAACCAAAGTTGTTTGCCTTTGAGATTGGCTGAACTAAGGGGAGGACTGAGTGGACTTGTAAGATCTAGGATTTGATATTTTTATTTTTGAATGCAGTTATGTTTTTTTTAAAAATTGACATTTGTAAATGGAACATCCATTCTTTCAGCTTGTGAGAAGAAATGGTGGTAGTACAGCTGGACCCCTCTTTATAGAAAAATGCTTGTCATTTGTCCAAGTCAGAAATATTGCTGAGGCAAGAAGGATTCAGCTTTTCCATTTAGGGAAAAAAATGAGAGTGAAGCTACAGCAGTTTCCAAAATTTTTACTGATTATATTGAAACAAACTTAAATGCATACATAAGTGTTTCAGTGAATTAGAGATTTAACCTCTACAATTTCCAGGTGGGATCTTTGAAAGGTGACATACTGGCTTAGTCTTTTTGTAAAGAACTGCCTAGATACTACAGTAATAGGGGCAAAAGAAGTCCAAGATAAACTGCATAGCCAAGCAAGGATGCACAACTAATCTAATTCTTTTTTTAAACTGTCAAGAGTGGTTCGTGTCGGAGGTACAGTTGTATTACTTATGAGTCAAGATCTCCACAAGCACATGGGTAGCTGTCTTAGCGGTTGTGTTGAAAATGATACATCTTTGAACAGCACGGGTGACAGCAAGAATGGAGATGCTGCAGTGAAAAACTTGAATCCTGAAGAGAGTGGAAGTCCAAGAAACATTTCTTCTTCAATTAAAGAGGCAGAGACAGAACCTGTCAACAAAAAATTGTCCTGTTCTGGATCTTTAGTCATAGTAGAATCCTATGGAGTTAGCCTTGGAAAAACAGAAGCTTTCATATATAAATATAGAAAGCTACCTGCTGCTGAAATGCAGTAGCATTGTGAAAGTGAACATGTATCTTGTTTGAAAGTATATTCGACTGAAACAATTGGATCCGCCTGGTCCTAATTTTGGGTAATATTGTGCCACTGGTAAGGAGACCTTTCTTAGCTGGACACTTTTGCCACCCATGTTAAGTTGGTTGTAATAAAATATTGAAATTAGATCAAAACCAGAGGGACCTACTCAAGCAAAGCATCCATTGACTTAAGTAGTGAAACATGATAAGGGACTCAGTGTTTGGCCATGATTATTCTAGGAGTGTTCTCTACAGGATATAACTTGCTGCCACTGCAGGGGAACTGTGGGTTTTACTTTCCTGTTTCCTGAGTCAGACCAAAAACATGTACAGTGTCTGGTCTATTAATTTATTATATTATTACTTCAGTTGCCCCAGTTTGCATTGAAGTTCTGTAGGTTCCTTGTACCATGATCAGGCAAAGTATTTTCTCCCACAAAAGCTGATGTGATAGATAAATGTGTTTAGTCTTTAAAAGAGCCACTGGACTCTGTGTGTGTCTTGCTGAGCTAGACTAACTAACTGTTCTGGAATTTCTAAATATCTGGTGTATTGTTACAAGTGCAATGCTACATTCTTTTGAGCAAAGTTCTAAAGGGGCAGCTGTGTTACTCTAGTAAAGCAAGGAGTCTTGTGGCATTTATTTTCATCCAATTCTGTAAGCTCTCCGTCTTCAAAGTGTCTGACAAAGTGGGTTATTCTCCCATGAAAGATCATGTGCTAAATAAATGTTAGTCTTTAAGTGCCACAAGCCTCCTTTGCTTTTTTTATTCCTTTGAGCAGGTACTGCGATTACTGACATTACACAGTTCAGGGTTTAGTTTATGGCTCCTGGTTTGAAGGTTAAACATCATTGCTTTTTAGCCATGGTGAATTAGGCATAAGCTCCCTGCAGTTCACTCAGGGCCTTTGCTGACTGCTCCCTGGTCAGAGGTTAGAACTCATTACCTGAACTGAGTGGCTTTTGCTCACCAGTCTGCACTTTAGAGTTATAACACAGCAGTGAGACCTAAGTTGTTCAACTTCTAGCCTAGGGACCAGGCTTTGTGTGCCAGTGTGCCCTGAGTGGCTGGGAAAAGGTCTTTTCTAAATCTCCCACCCTATGCATGCCCATATCCAATAGCTGATACGGAAGGGCCTTGCTACCATTAATAGGACACAAACATAAAACAGCCATAAGAAAGTTTCTCTCAGTGCAGAGTTTCACAATCCACTTCTGGAAACACTTTGCCAGAAGAATGGGGTAGAGGCCAAAAGTAGAGCTAGCTTCAAAAAAGTTGGAGGAGTTGTTGGAGCCAGGGTTATTTTAAATAGAAGTAGGTTGGGGGAAACAGGGGCAGGGGTTGTTTTTCTTGATGTGACATAGCACACAAATGGGCGCAGTGCCCCCCCCCCCCCCCATACCTCTTTCCCAAGAGACAGTGGCCTTAGTGGAGACGTACACTACTCTCCTCCCTCTGCTGTCCATGGCCCCAGTGGTCAACTGCAGCCTCGTTCTGTGTAGCCCACAGCCTCTTCATCCTCATGGCAGCCAGGAGTGGTCTGCTGAGGCGAAGCAGTGCCCGCTACAGCTTCGGTCCCCCTCCCCTCAAAGCACGTGGGCAAACCCTGTGTGTTCCTACCACCTTGTCAGGCATAGCTGCTGTGAGTCCAACAGCCGGGTGTGACCGTCCGGGGCTCCCGCCCAGTGGGCAGAGAGGCGCAGAGCCAGGTATGCCGCCCCCAGCGGCTGCAGTGTGTGTGTGCGAGCCGTCCCCTGGTGCCCGCTGGTGGCCAGTTAAATGTCCTGTGTGACCGCAACACCACTACAGCAGCCCCCCCCCCCCCCCCGTACAGTGTGTGGTTCCCCTTCCGCCCGTCTCCACCCCCGCGTCTGCCGCGTTTCTCTTGCGTCTCTCCCCCCCACTAATGGCCAGATGCTGTGGGCTATAGCGCCACCATTTGATGGCCTGCCCGGCAGTGCCCCCATGTGACGAGGCACGGCAGGGCCCTAGTGCCTGCCCTGCCCCGGGGCCAGGCGTGGCAGTTCGCGGGGGGGGGGGGGGGGGGGGGGGCCCAGGGGGGGGGGGGGGGGCCCCCCCAAAAAAACACCCCCCCCCCCCCCCCAACGGCCCCGCCCCGCCAGCGCTCACGTCAGGCCCTAGCCTGCCCCAGCGAGGCCTGGGGCTCCGGTGTGCCAGGCCGGCCTGACTTTAGCGCCCCCCCCCCCCGGGCAGGCCCCCTCTGGTGCTCACTTACTGCAGCCGCCTGCGCCCCCCCGGTCCGCCGCCGTCCTGGGGGTTTCCCACAACGCTGAAAGGGGCGGTTACCCGCCGGGCGCTGCGGTAACCGACGGGCAGCCCGCCAAAGCGAGACCAAGGAAGCAATGCATGATGGGAGCTGTAGTGCGCCACCCCGGGGGGGGGGGGTGTCGGCCTGGCAGTGACGCGGCCGCGCGCTGTGCCGCCGTCACTCGGCCCGGCAGCATGGCGGCAGCGCGCGCTCGGCCCCACCGCATGCTGGGCCACGCGGCATCGCCCCGGCCTCAGCAACCCCCCCCGGCTAGCGTGGCCAGGCTCCGCGCAAACGAATAAATGGGCCCAAACCTGCCGTCAGCGAGCAGACTGCGCTTTTTAGGAAAAAAAAATGACCCCATGGCCCGGCCTGTCACGCTGCCGGCGCACAGCCTGCAAGCCGTGGCTCAGTCCTGTGCTGGCACCGCTGCCGCCTACAGCAAGGCTTCAAAGCAGCCCCTGCCAGCCCCAGGCACTTCCCCCTATGAGCCTGGGGTCGGCGCGGCTCGGCTCCGCCCGGCCACCCTGGCTCCTAAAGGGGAAGCGGGTGGCGCCCTTCCGCTAGTGGCCGGCCTAGGTGCAGACATGGCGGAGCAGCAGCCCAGGCGGGGATCTCGCAAGGTGCCATCTTCCCGCGACACTCACCCTCCAGCTGGAAGAGCGGAGGGGTCACAGCAAGCAGGCCGGCGGGACACCGAGCAGGCCGCGGAAGCAGCGGCGGGAAGGCCCTGGGGGCAGTAGTTATCAGGGGGGAAGGGTTAAGAGGCCGCAGCAGCAAACACTTGGGGGTTAAATATATTTAGGGCACCTTGTTTAAAAGGAAATAAAATTATTAACGGTAATGAACAAATTTTAAATACTTTTTTCAGTACATTCTGGTACACGTGCAGAGCAGAAACAGAAAAGCTAACACTTATAAAAATAAAATTGTAAAATTGGCTGTGGCAATTTTTTTGCACTGCAATTATAAAGAAACCAACCAAAGCCCCTGATTTTCAGAAAAATGTTTAACTGCCCCATTATAAAAAAACACAAATATAGACATTTTTGGAAGGGTCTCAAAACTATACTATTCAAATACCATCCCTTCAAATCAATAAAAATGTCATCCAGAAAAGAATGTATGTGTGTTCCCACCATAGACTGTAGCGCATTTACAAAAGACTTTCTTTAAAAATGAGATTGCTGGGAGATATTCAAAAATCTTGTTGGTCTTTCCTACTTTCAGTTTATGCCTCCCCAACATGCTGTATCCAAAACTGAAAACAGCTCTAGCAATTTCCAAAGGGATAGCTCTGTTAGTTTAGTCCAGCAAAAAAAACCAAGGAGTCGTGTGGCACTTAAAAAGTCCTGAGGTAGCTAGTGGCTAGCACAGCTGCTTTACATGCAGAAGGTCCTGGGTTCAAACCCCAGAGGGCTGGACTAGATGATCTCATGAGGCCCCTTCCAACCCTATGATTTGATTGATTGAACTAACATTTATTTTTCACATGAGCTTTCATGGGAGAAAATCCCACTTCGTCAGATGCTTCGAAGATGGGTGAACTTACAGAATGGAATGAAAATAAATGCAAGGGGGTGTAAAACATAGGATTACATCATATAGTAACAGCAAATCAGAGCAGTTGTTAGATTCAAACCCTGAGAAGCCTGAAGTCAAATGACTTTTTGTAATGGGAAAAGAACCCATAGTCTCAATTCAATCAGTTTTCTGCTTTCAAAGGGTCAGCTCTGACCAATGAACACCAAAGCAAGGCTTCAGAGAGAAGCAGCAGAGCTCACATTTATTTGCAAATTTACTGTACTGCTTCAGGGTTACATAGAGACTTGATTTTTTTTTTTTCTTCTTGCAACAGGTGATTAAAACCTCATCTTCCTCTATATCCTCTTCCCCAGTGTTTGAATCTTAACTACTTTGATTTGCCATTAGTATGACCTGATCTCATGACTTACACTTCCCTGCATTTATTTTCCTCCCATTCTGTAAGCTCCCCCATCTTCAAAGTGACTGACAAAGTAGGATTTTCTCCTACAAAAGCTCATGCAGTAAATAAATTTGTTAGTCTTTAAGTGCCACAGGACTCCTTACCAGTTTCCTGGGAAGCAGACCAAATTAATGCCATCTGGAAAAGCTGAGTTTTCTATGTTTGTAATACTGTCATAATCACATATACTTTCATCCAGTTCTGTAAACCACCATTAATCTCAAGGAAAGTACCATCAAAACCAGTATCCCTCTATTTTACATTTCACTATTCGTATAAGAGCCTCTCTGCATTTGTTCTAATAAATTGCTAAGGAAACACAAAGTGAAATCCAGTAAAGCCAGTGTTGTCGTTCCACAATTCCCTTCCCTGTCTACTTTAGAGAAGGTTGTTATTTCATACATGATCCAACATAAAAATAATGTACAGAAAAATTTTAATGTACAGTTCAAGAACAGTTTATAAATGACCATTAGTTCTGGGCAGCAGCAGGAAACCTTATCACTATGGTTGGTGCCTGAGCACCTTCCACATAATAACAACAACAAAGTCCATAGTGGACTTCATTGCATGTCTGAAGCTTCTCCATGAAAAGGGGGGGGGGGGAGGTTAAAAACTATTATTCCAGGACTACTGCACTAGACCCCACACATACGAGAATTAGCACCGTTACTTTGACCTTGAAAAATGGTAATAAAGTGTAAAGTATTTCCTGTGTTAGGAGAAAAACATGCCCAACCAATAAACACTATTCTCTAGATTTATAAAAATCTTCCAAATCTCTCCCAAGAAAACAATGTCACCTGATTCCATTTCTCAGTAACAAAAAGACACTTTACAAGAAACTTTTATTAGTCACTTAATTGTTGGAGAAGGGACCCAGTCCTTTTTGCCCTAAGGGGGCAGACCTTTGGACAAGGAATGTTGTGGGAGAGCCTGCCCACCAAGTCTGCACACTCTTTACCCCTCTGGACACCCATTTCCTCTCCCATCTCTTGTCAATAAGTACCTCCCCTCCTCCATTTCCAGAAGTGTCTGAGATATGATACTGCATTTTAGGAAGACTTCAGAATAATAAGTGAGCAACTCCTCTCAAAAAATGACAGTTACAGGTAAGAAACCGTCTTTTCTCCTTCGAGAGCTTGCTCTTGTCCATTCCATTATAGGTGAATCAGAGGCTTACCTTGGATGGTGGCCAGAGTTAATGGCAAACAGATTGCAGCACCTCTCTTCCAAAGGCTGTGTCATCTCTCGACTGCTCCACAATGGTGTAATGCAGTGCAAACGTGTGTGCTAAAGACCACATTGCAGCTCTATAAATTTCCTGCACAGGTATGTTGGCCAGGAAGGCTGTTGATGCTGGCTGAACTCTCGTCAAATGCACCTTTATGGGCCCCAGAAATGGCCACTCCACTTTATTATCACAAACTCTTATGCACTGTGTGATCCATTTTGAAATGCGTTGGGAAGTCCCTTCTTGTGGTCAGCAAATGCTACAAAGTTGTGTAGACTTTCAGAATGCTCTAGTCTCATCAGTATAGAAAGCTAATCTCCTTCTCACATCTAAAGGAGTGCCAATGGTGGTCCTCTTCTGATGTGTGAGGTTTTGGATAAAAAACTGGAAGGCATATCATCTGGTTACAGTGAAAATCCAATACGACTTTGGGCAGGAACACTGGGTGCAGTCTACGTTGCATCTTATCTTGAAAAAGATAGCATACACAGGGGCTGATGAAAGTGCTCTGAGTTCAGAAACCCTCCTTGCAGAAGTTATCACCACCAAAAATGCTACCTTCATGGACAGGATTGGCATTGGGCAGGTAGCTAGTAGCTTGAAAGGAGATCTTGTGAGCTGGGACAAAACTAGGTTGAGATCCCAAGGAGTTGCTGTGTTACATATCTGAGGGTACAAATGCTCAATCCCTTTCAAGAATCGCACAGACACTGGATGTGAGAAGACTGACCTTCCTCCTAATGGTATGTGGAAAGCTGAAATTGCCACCAGGTGAAACTTTAATGACGATAAGGAAAGGCCCTGTTGCTTCAGGTCCAGTAAGTAATCTAAAATTGGCTGAATAGCACAGTCTGTTGGTGGTAACCGGCGCCGTACCACCAAGATGGAGAACCTCTCTCATTTTGATGTATACGATGCCCTGGTGAAAGATTTCCTGCTTCCAAGCAGAATCTCTTGCACCTGGGTGAAGCATACCCATTCCTGTACACTTAACCATGGAGCTCCATGCCATAAGGTGGAGGGATTCTGAGTCTAGGTGCAATAGTCTGCCGCAATCCTGTGATAGGAGGTCTGGGTGAAGAGGAAACTCCCATGGGGGAGCGATGGGTAGCTGAAAAAGAATCATGAACAAGCATTGCCAGGGCCAAGCTGGGGCAATCAGTATGACATCTGCTTTGTCCCTCTTTATTTTCCACATTACCCTTAGGATCAGCAGGATCGGAGGGAAAGCATACAACAGGGCTCCATGAGAGAATGAAGGCATCTGATATGGCACTCACCTCCGATCCTCTCAGTGAACAGAAGCAGACATTCCCTGTTCTGGCGCGAGGCAAATAAATTGATCTGGGGAAACCCCCACGTCTGGAAAATTTGTGATGCTACCTCCAGATGAAGCGACCATTCGTGGTGATGACATAACACTCTGCTCAGGCGATCCGCCTCTTTGTTCTTTAAGTCAGGTAAGTGAGAAGCTTTTATGTGAGATGATGTGCGACAGCTAGGTCCCACAGGCATATAGCTTCCTTGCACAGAGCTGAGGATTGAGTCGCTCTTTGTTTGTTTATATAGTACATGGCTGTGGTGTTGTCTGTGAGCACATGAACCACTTTCCCCAAAATATCTTGGAGGAAGACCTTGCACACTAGGTGGATCAGCCACAGCTCCCTGATGTTGATGTGCAAGTGTTTGTCTCACTGGGACCACGATTTGTGTTCTCGTTCCCATGCTTAGGTGTGCCCCCCATCCCAGGTCTAAGGCATCGGAGATTAGCATCACTGCTGGGTCCTCTTCTTGAAAAGGGACTCCTAGCAGGGCCAGAGCTGGATCCCTCCACCAGTCTATTTGTTCCAGGATGTGCAAAGGAATCGTGACAACCTTTTTTAGTGGATGACGTGCTGGTGACTAGACAGACGCAAGCCACTTCTGCAGAGATCTTAGTTTTAACCTTGCTAGACGGACTGAGGAAGTGGGATCTTCTCCCACGAAAGCTCATGCAAAAAATAAATCTGTTAGTCAAAGTGCCACACAACTGCTTGTTGTTTTTTTACATATGTGTAACCTGCCATATGGCCCAGCAGTTTCAAACAGTGCCTGACTGGTCTTTGGGTCTTCCTAAAGTTGGTGCATCTGATCCATTATTGATGTAAACCAGGACACTGACAGAAAAGCCCTGGCCTGTCGAGAGTCCAAGGTCACACCTACAAACTCTATTTGCTGGGTGTGGGGGAGCTTGAATTTTTCCACATTTTTCATTAACCCTAGTCTTTTGCAGGTACTTAAGATCATCTCAATGCTGGCCTTGACTTGACTTCTGGATCAACCTCTGATGAGGCAGTCATCCAAATACGGGAAAATATGGATAACCCTTCAACGAAGGTACACCGCTACTACCACCATGGCATTTTGTGAAGACTCTCGGGGCAGAGAAAAGGCCAAAGGGCAGGGCTGTGAATCAGTAATAAGTTTTTGCTACCACAAATCAGAGGAATTTCTTGTGAGACCAGAGAATAGAAATATGGAGATGTGTGTCTTTTAGATCGAGGGCAGCAAACCAGTCCCCAGGGTCCACAGCAGGGATAATGGATGCCAGGGATACCATTCTGAACTTCCTCTTGCTTTTGAACTTGTTGAGGGATTGAAGGTCCAGAATGGGTCTTGGGTCCCTGTTGAACTTCGGGATTAGGAAACAGCAATAGTAAAATTCTCTCCCCTTGTCCTTCTCAGGCACTGGAAGTACTGCTCCTTGGGACAGTGGGGATTGGACCTCCCTGAAGAGGACCTGCTCATGAGCAGGGTCCCTGAAGAGGAACGGGGAAGTGGGGGGAGGGTGGGAGGCAAACAAAACTGAATGGAGTAGCCTCTGGTGATGGTGTTGAGGTCCCAGCAGTCCATGGTTATCTTTGACCACTCCGAAATAAAGGGAGCTAAATGGTCAAGAAAAAGAAGGGATCTCTATTCTATTCTACTCTATTCTATCTGGATATTAGGGGTTGTGTTGCACAGATTTATTTTTCACATGAGCTTTCGTGGGAGAAAATCTCACTTTGTCAGGGGACTGATTTGCAGTCCTCGAGCGTGGCCTCAAATTGGCCATCTAGCGTTTGATCTCCCTGATCTGCTTTGATGTTGCTGGGCAGAGCTTGAGCTGATGCTTGAGCAGCGTCTGTTCGAATATCTGGCCCTCTCTCTTTGCCTATGAGAGAGATATCTCAGGCTGCCCAATATCACACCTGTGGTGGCACAGAAGGCAGTTGGACTGGCCGTCAGTTCTGTGGTGGATCGTAAAGGCCAAGAGTTTTCAGGGGCTCCTTGAATCTTTCAGACCATGGAGTTTCTCATCTGTTTTTGTCAAGAATAGGGCTGGACCCTCAAACAGAGGATCCTGGATCGCTTGCTGGACTTCTTGTGACAAACCCAAAGCTTGGAGCCAGGAAGGCCGGCGCATACATATGACCGAAGCCATAGACCAACCAGAGGTGTCCGCTGAATCATATGCCATTTGAAGGACTGCCCTGGCCACCACCATGCCCTCTTTCATGATGAGAAAGTCAGATGCCTGGTCTGGTTGAAGAGTCTCCTGAAAGTGGCAAAGCAAACTCTGTAAGTTATAATTATATCTACCTAATAGGGCTTAACGATTTGCAATTCGGAAATGGAAGCTGGTGGTTGAATAAATTTTTTTGCCAAACAGATCCAATTTCTTATAGTCTGTGTTCTTTGGGGTGGATCCCGGTTGACTTGTCTATCTCTTTGGTTTGCCGCACCTACCACAGGGTACCCAGAGTGGGGTGGTTAAAAAGGTAATTGAAGTCCTTAGCTGGGATGTAGTACCTTTTCTCCAAGGATTTTGAGAGAGGTGGTATCAACAAGGGAGTTTGCCATAGTACTTTTACAATTTTAAGCACTCCCTTGTGTACTGGAAGGGCAACCCTGGTGGGAGCAGCTGGGATCAGAATGTCGAAAAGACTATCCGATGCCTCCTTAAGCTCTTGAGTTTCCTTGCCCAAATTGGAGGCCACCCTTTTTAGCAGCTCCTGGTATACCTTGAAATCATCTGATGAGGGTGAGGTAGTTTGCACCCCAGTGTCATCTTGGGACAAAGGAAAGGTCATATCCCTATGTTGTTTAACAGTCCCCTCCAAAGTGCCCTCCTGTGGGTCTGGCTCTTCCTCCAAGCGTTGGTCTCCTCCCAAGGCTGGAAGAGGTGACTGTACTTCAGCCGAGGCGGTCGATGGAGGTGCTGGTGCCAGTGGGTAAGGCCATGGACCACAATAGGGCCATTGTCCTTGGGTCCAAGGATGAGGCTGTAGCTGCGATGGGAGCGCAGCCCTCAGTCTCCTCACTCTCTCTTTCATGATAGAAGGAGGAGGAGGAGTCTTTTCTTCCCCTTCTCCTGTCAGTGCCTCAACTTGACTCAGAACTGTATAGGGCAGAATATGTGCCCTGACATCTCAAGCAGCACTGTCTTAAGTGCCGAGCTCCTGGAGTTGGGGAAGAGCAGTGCCACAGTGCCGAGGATCTCCTTGATCTCTTGTGTCTCGTGCCTCCCACCCAGGACCCTGAGCTAGTCCTGCTGCAGTGTGAGCGACTTGGCTCCATGGACACAATGGCAGCTCGGCTGCTCCAGGGTCAGACCTCTGGAACCAGAGTGCCCCAAGGTCAGATCTGTTCCATTCCTGTCAGTTGCACCGGCTGGCAGGGAGACGTTCAACACCCTGTGCGGTAGTTTCACAGCTTCCAGAGACTTTCTTTTCCCCGCAGTCTTCCGGGGCTGCTTTGAACTGCACCCCTCAATGAGCACAGCCAAACTGCTCACTGCCAGTGCTGAGCAGCTTGAGAACCAGCTAGGACGACCTAGCCTGGGTTTGCCCCTATGGGCAGGGATGGCAGCTGCATTCACAGGCACCGAAGGCAAAGTCATGAGGGCTCTCACCGCCTAAAAAGTCTCTGGAGTGGAAGGAGCCAGGAGACATGTCAAATCTTTTTGCGGCTTAGGAGTGGGGCTCAGATCTCATGGCTGCCTGGGTGAGATGTTGGCTCCCAGCCAACGCTTTTTCACCCTCTTTGGTCAGGCACTTCAGTGCCTGGAGCTTCTGGGCACTGAAGGGGTTGGTGTTGGTGCTGGCACTGAGTGGGTGCTGTGCACTGAAGCTGTGTCTGGTGCCAGCGACTGCGGGGGAGACCCAGCTGGGGAAAGTGCAGCTTCCATGAAGAGGACTTTCAGCTGAAATTCCCTCTCCTTCTGCATTCTGGACTTAAAGTTCTTGCAGATGCCGCACTTCTTGTTGCCACGCATCTCACCCAGACATTTTAAACATTTTTCATGTGCATCGCTTGTAGGAAAAGCTTTCCCACATCCAGAGCATGGTTTAAAACCAATAGATCCTGGCATGATGCCCTACGGCAATGAACTATGTACCTAAGTATGCTAATCAACAGGAACAAAGAAACACTTGGGGGAGCCAACAACTAAGTAACTAGAGGGAAACTGACTAGAAAGTGAGCTGCAGCTGCACAAGGTTCCAGTAGCCATCAGAGGCGGAAAGAAGGAACTGAGCAGGCTGGGCTCTGGCTTCCCCTGATATACTGGGGCAGATGCGTGCCACTCTAGGGCGAGCCAGAGCCAGCCCTACAGCTGCTGCTGGAGGGAAAAAGTTTCCGGTAGCCATGCACAGAGATGTGCACAGACCTATAGATGAAATGGACATGAGCAAGCTCTCGAAGGAGAGCTACTCCTTTCCTATAAACAGTTTGGGTTTTGATGAATAAGGACATAGATTCATTGACTCAAAGGGATATGATCATCTAATGTGTCTGACCTACTGCACAACACAGGCCACAAAACCTCATCCACCTCCTTCTGCAAATACATTTCTAAACGACGACTAAGCTGTTAAAAGTCCACAAATCATGATTTAAAGACTTTAAGGTACAGAGAATCCACCTGCAAGTAAGCCATGCCCCATGCTACCGAGGAAGCTGAAAAACTCCCAGAGCCTTTGCCAATCTGCCCTGGAAGAAAATTCCTTCCTAGCCCCAATATGGTGATCAGTTAAACTTTGAGTATGTGGGTAAGACTCATCACTAAACGGCTAAGAGAAGATTCTCTGTAATAACTCAGAACCCACCTCATCCATCATTCTATCTGCATATCCACCACCAGTAATCAAAGATCAGCTGATTTTCAAATGTGCCATCATACCATTCCTCCATGAATTTATCAAGCTGAGTTTTGAAACCAGCTAGATTTTTTGCCTCCACCAGTCCCTTTTGAAGGCTATTCCAGAACTTCATTTCTCTGATGGACAGAAACCTGTATCTAATTCCAAGTCTAAACTCCCTGATGGCCAGTTTATATCCATTAGTGCTTGTGTCCACGTGGGGGCTGAACTTAAATAACTGCTCTCCCTCCCTAGTATTTATTCCTCTGAGGTATTTATAGAGAACAATCATATCTCCCCTCTACCTTCTTTTGGGTAGGCTAAAGAAACTCAAAGAGCTTGGTTTGCTCTCAGCATTTTCCATGACAAACACTTCACTGAAAAATTCCTAGACCTGAAGCACAGCTCTGTATGGCTCGGAAGCTTGGGTAGGTCTAATAATAGATATTACCTCATCCACTTTGTCTCTCCAATAGAGTGGTTTTCAAATGACGTGCCACTGCACACTAGTGTGCCATGAGAACTGTCCAAGTGTGCCATGAAATTTTGTACAGAGGTGATGCAAATCAATGTAAAACAAAGACTGTTTCCTCTTAAACAATATTGTATCCAACCAAAATTACAACTCATAAAACTCATGAAAAGTAATCAAATTAAAAGCGAGGCATCAGTCTTTCAATTCTAAAATGTGACCATTCTAAACGCAGGTGGCCAAAGGGTAAAACTGAGATGACGTGGTTTTTTCCTGGTGGATTTGAGACATTAATGCATTTGATCCTTCTTTAGCTTGTTTTATGCACTATGTTACAAACCTCTCCAGTAAGACCATAACCATTGTAAATGTAAGTAAATGTGATGTTTACGACCAGGAGCGTTGCTGCCCAGGGGAATGACCCAGGGCATAGGCATGGACCCCGCCTCCCCCCCCCCAATTCTCCACCTGGGCCCAACCTGGCCTTGGGTTCCTGTCACTGTCAGACTGCCCCTGGATCCCCAACTGGGGCCAGGGCTGGGAGAGGTGGGTGCTGCTGCAGGCGGCCTGGCCTGAATTCCCAGCTGGGGACCAGGCTGAGAGTGGCAGGCACTGCTGCTGGTGGCTGGGCCCCGGATCTCCGGCCAGGGATGGGGACGGGAGAGGCAGGGGCTGCGCTGGACATTCAGGGCACTGATGCTGGGACTCAGGACACGTGCCCCATGTGCCAGGCGCCAGAGACACCCCTATTTATGACCACTCAATTCAGATGAAAAAAAGGGGGTAGGTCATGGAATTGTTTGTCTCATTGAAGTGTGCTGTGTTACTGAAAAAAGTGGGAACCACTACTTTAATATCCAGAGACCAACATGGCTACAAAAACACAGCTGTAGCCCCACTGACTGATAACCTGACTGAAGAGATGCATAAGAGGAAATATGATAATGGTATATAAAATACTAAATTATACAGAGAAGGTATTATGCATAGTTTATACTCACCTTGTCTCATAACCCAAGAACAAGGGGATGTTCAGTGAAACTGGGAGTGACAAATTCAGAATAGATAAATGCAAAAACATTTTTTACACAACATACAAGTGGCCTGTGCCACAAAATAACCTTGAAACCAAGTACTTAGAAGGGCTCCTAAGAGGACTGGATAGTTATCTGAGTAACAAGAATGTTATTACAGTATAGGAATTTAGAAGGAATCCAAACCCTCATTCTTCAGGGCTTCAACAAGTCTCTAACTGTTTGGGACAAGGACAACATTTCTGGCGGGGGGGGGGGGGAGGAGTTAGCCTATGACTGCCTACTGCATGGTTTCTTTTTCTGAAGTAGTTGGTTCTGGCTATCACTGGAAACCAGATGGTTTGAGCCATTCTGGCAATTTCTGTAGTCCACACACAGCTGGGCAAACAGGGACCTCTACGCTGCTATCCTTCTAACGAAGGACTGAGCCGAATGCCATGAAGCAGCAAAATGTGGGAGTTTTGAGACATTTTGATGCGGCATGAGGGCATTTTGAGTTCCACCACAGTCAGTGGGAAAAAGTCAGCAAAAGTTTCTCCACTTCCTAGTCTTAGTTAGGACTTAAGAATATTCTGACCTGAGACATTAGGCCACACAGACTGCACCAGTTCATCAGGATTCAACAAAAATTCTCACTAGAGAATCCTCTTCATATTCAGACAACCAAATCTTGTTTCTTCTTTACCACGAAGGACAGAACAACGATTATTTCTTAAGACCTGTAAATGTGCCAAATCTTTTATAAACAAATACTACTCAGGGCAGAGAAAGTTGTTTTGTTTTCTCAACTAACTCTGACAAAATGGAAACATAAAAATTGCCATTCTGGATCAAATCGTTTGCCCATCAAGCCCAACAGACTGTTGCTGATAGTGGTTTGTTTTAAGGGTAATTTTAGTTCATATATACCAGGCGTGGCCAAACTTAACAGAACTCAAGAGTCACACAAGTTGATTATTAAAACTTCGAGAGCTGCATTGAGGCATATAGCCATATACTTTTACCTGCTCCAAAATTACTAAGTTTAAAATTCATTGCACACTTTAATTTTATCGTAAAAAGAGGACAAATATAGATCCTACTAATGTCAGATTCTAATAATGACTTACGGTTACCATGAAAATTAGGCCTATACAGTAAAAACTTATCTGCTGCTTGATGTAGAAGACTGAAGGCTAGCGAGTTTTTTAAAACCCTGAACATGCCACACTTCTCCCCGCCATCCCTGACCATGCTGCACTTCTCCCCACCATTCTGATCCCCACCTGAACTCCTAGGCTGGGGCCGCTTTCCTAAACTGATTTACTGATGTTCTTCCAGGAGCCACAATTTTTCATTCAAGAGCCACATGTGGCTCCCAAGCTGCAGTTTGGCCATGCCTGATATATATGTATCCCTCCCCTCCTTTGCATTTAAGGTATTCTTGATAGCAGTGTATGGTGTCTGATTATACAGGTAGGTTAATGTATATTAGACATTACCACATTTGATTTGCAAGAACATCATGAATCCATCTCAGAAACCCTTCTTTATAGATCAGTTACCTCCCTTTTTGGCTTGTAGCAGGAACGAAGACCAGCATAAGCACCTACACAGAGGAACCTGGGGCTTTCCTACTGGGAGGTAGAGTGTATGTGCAGGTTCCAGTAGACATACATCCTGGGACTTCTGGGCAGGCATTTTGCACGCACACACGCACACGTTCCCAAGCAGAAAACTTATCTTGAGTTTCCTCGAATCCAGAGCCAGCGCTTCCAGCTGTCAGCTCACCAACTGTGGACTACATTCTGCAAGAATGAACAGTAATTGTAAAGGATTCAACTTTTGAGTCTCCAGGTTGTACTCCTGGTAAGGGATCTCAGTTCAGGGTCCATTATTGCTTTAACTTGAGTGATTTTTCCCCATTCTTATAGTTTTCCCTTTAATAAATTGATATTTGATTAACTCAGAGGGTGATACTTCCTTATTTTCACAATACTGCCCAGTGATTGAGAATTCAGACCCCACTGAATCTCATTTCAAAAACACTGTGGATAAAAAATTACAGGTTGAAGGCCCAATATTGAAGACCAAAGTGAAGTACCATGCCATAGCACTCGCAGCACCACCCCCCTTGGCATCTGCAGAACCCTGGATCCACCGAGTCCCATGCCCCAGCGGCTGCAGGTCAGCACCCTCTCTTCCCCAGCAGCCACAGCAGCAACAAAGCACCTGGACCTGGCAACCACAGCAGCCTTGCAGCACTCCCACACTTGCACAACCCTGTCCCTGTAGCCCATCCCTGCAGCGAACCCACACCCACAGACATCCCTTTGCAACCTTTCTACGCTCGCAGCAGCGGAGGACCGGCCCCCCTCACTTCTACCCATGGCAATTTAGCACCCCCTACCTCCAGTATCCACATGACCCGCACCAGCCCCTGGTATACCTTGTGACATCATGTGGCACCCACAGTGGCCCAGAGGGGCCCTGGACCTACAGAGTTCCAAGCCTGAAGAGTCCTGTTTCCACAGCTGGACCCAATGTCAGGTCTGCCCTGCAGCGTCCCATCCATGCAGACTCCCATCCTTGCAGTCCGGCAGCAACTTCACCCAGTACCCACAGTGACCCATGGTGGCCCTGCAGCACCCATGACAACCGATGGCACCCCACACTCCCCAACACCCACAACAAACCGGGGCGGCCCTGTGGCACCCATGGCTTCCTCCACAACAGCAGCTGGCATTCACAGCACCCTGCCCTGGACCTGCAGAGTCCTGTCCCCAGCACCTGCAGCGCTCTGCCCTGCAACCATGGAGTCCCATCCCTACAGCAACCAGGCACCCTCAGCACCCTGCCCCAGACCGCAGAGTCCCATCCCCACTGCAGCCCTTGCAATCATGGCATCCCAGCCCAGTGGCCCAGCACCTTGTGGAGTCCTGGTCATGCAGCAGCCCGTTGCCATGGAGTCCCAGCCCTGCACCCTGGCCCAATACCCTCTCCTCTCCTCTCCAGCATGCACACCGACCTGGTGTACACTCTGCCCAGCACCTGCAGCAGTGATGGCACTCACAGTGTCCTTCCATAAATTATGTAAATTCTAATTACCTGAACTATGAATAATATCAGAAAAAATCAAATTCTTCAGAAAATTTGGCACAAATACAATTGGAACTATGAAAAAAGCTCAAGTGATTAGAAGCATCAGTGCTACCAAAATTAATAAAATAACCCAAAACACCATGACCAGGATGATGTGAACAGATTCATTATAACATCATAGAAATAT
This sequence comes from Podocnemis expansa, assembly GCA_007922195.1. Lineage (NCBI taxonomy): Eukaryota > Metazoa > Chordata > Testudines > Podocnemididae > Podocnemis > Podocnemis expansa. The sequence continues at coordinate 5,988,637 of ML682039.1, forward strand.
AGGGATGGAATGACTCTTGAGAAGTCATTGATTCCAGGCCTATGGATTGTGGCAGGATCAAGTAAGTCCCCTAACCATCCCTGACAAGTGTTGTTGAACCTGTCCTTAAAAACTTCCAATAATGGGGATTCCACAACCACCACTGGAAGTCTATTTCACAATGTAATTACCCTTAGAGTTAGCAAACAACAGTTACTTGATAAGCTAGCCTGAATTTCCTTTGCTTCAGAATATGACCATTAATTCTGGTCCTATGTTCAGTAGATAGAGGACAACTGATCACTATATTCTCTTTACCAGTGGTTCCCAACCTGGTGTCTGCAGAGCTGCTCCCCACCAGGGCCAGAACCCAGCTGAAGCCCGGATGCTCCACTGCTCTTTATAACAGTTTTTAACATAGCTAAAGACTGATGAGCCTTCAATTTAGTCACACAAATGACACTTCAGTTAATTCACCTGAGAATACTAGCCTTTTCTGCAGCTGCATCACACTGTTGATTCATTTCAATGTGATGCACTGTAACTCCCAATCCTTTTCAGCAATACTATCACCTACAGTTATTCACTATTTTATAGTTGTTTAATTTCTCCTGCCTTAATGAAGTATTTGACATTTGTCTTTATTAAGTTTCATCTCAATTTAGATCAATTCTCCAATCTATTAAAGTAGTTTTGAATTCTATTTCTGTCCTCCAAAATGCCACCCTCCCTCAGCTTGGTTTTAACTACGGATTCTATAAGCATACTCTCTACTTCATTATCCAAGTCACTAATGAAAATACTGAATTGTACCAGTCCCAGGAATGATCCCCACCCCTCCCCATGGAATCCAAAGTAGATACTCCCTCCCAGGCTGACAGTGCCACTGATAACCAATTTCTGAGCATAGTCTTCAGCCAATTGTTTACTCACCTCATAGTAACTGAATTGAGAAAATATCTTCCTTGTTTGTTTAAGAGAATTTTAGGAGGCATTGTGTCAAAAGCTTTCCTACAATCAAATTATAATTTCCCGCATCCACTAGCTAGGGCAATAATCCTGTCAAGGTACTACCTTGTTAAGTAGAGATTTTTTTTGTATTACTGCATGTTTTGCTAAACAAAACATAAGCTTACTGTTGTAATGATTATCATTTTGTTTCTGATATTTACATAGCAATGTAAAACTTATTAAGATTCCTAAGTAGTTTTTAAAAAATGTGAACAAAAATTCCACCCAAAAATGTAGGGTTAAGGATATATAATTGGTAAGACACCCTCAATCATGTGACACAACTAGAGCTCAAACAAATTCCAAAGTATTCTTACATTATGACATGACTGTATATTAATAGCAGCAGAGGACTGTGCATTAACAAAGGCATAAAGTCAGAGGAGATGTCTTGAAATCAGAGAAGTACAGCATGCTGGCACTTGTTAAAGTGTTTATCTAGCCTATATGCCTCCCTAAAGCTGCTTCTGATTTACAGAAGCTGACCTTTCCTGGAATTTCAAGGTTAGCCAGTGCAGCACAGTGTGCTGGCTGCATACCTATATGTAAAAGAATCTTACACCATCTCAGTTTACTAAACACAATCTTACCAATTCTCCCCAAGGGGCGGCTGCCAGACTAGTGAGTAAAGTAACCACCAGTACACAAATATCATGCGACACCTAGTACTGTAAAACAACATGCACTACTGCCCAATGCACATTTTACATTAATTTTAACATCACAGCTCAGAAGCAATGTCTGAATGGCTGTCAGACAAATACACCTGCCCAGAGCACTGATTTACAATGTACCCTTCTATTTTCCTAAGAGAAAGGACAGACTGTAAAGTAGAAATTCCACCTAACGTGGCCCATTTAACACGAAAGTTGTTTTTACAGATTACTATACCTATTTCTGCAAAGCAACCTCTCCTTCCAGTTCTTGGAGTTTTCTGTAACTGCTGTTCCATCTTCTTATACACCTCACAGTTATGGTCAACATCTGAAACCTCAGAACTATGACACCACAAACATTCATATGAGATGTAGTTGACTGTGAAAGGTTTTTCCAACAAAAATGCATTCTCAGAAATATAATTTGCAAAAACAAAATTTCTTAAACAAATGTGCAGCTTAACTTTCCATTCACAGCATATAATTGTTTTAATTGGTACAAGTATTGAAGGGTATGTGCTGTTTTGAAAAGACAGAAATAAAGGCAAAGATGGAGGAGCAGCATTCTATATTCATGATGAGGTAGATTGTTAAGAAATTAGAAGTGATGAAATTGCTAAGAGTCAGTTGGAATAAACATCACATTAGGGTAGAAAACTACTTAGAGCTTTGTGGTGATAATGCTTAGGTGTGCTACAGACCACTGGGAGCTGATTTGGACAGAGAGGCCTCTTTAATCCAGTGCTCAACAGAACCTAAGTGCCAGATCATCATGGCGATTAAACACCACAGGCTGGCATCTATGAGTCAGCTGTTTTTATTTTTATATATCATAGAAATTTAGGAGCCGTCTATTTTACTTTCAGTCACTAAAGGGCGCCCCTCCGCCACATTTTTGCTGAAGAGCTAGGCAGCCTAGGGAAAAATGGAGTGCAGAAGCACCCTGTGGTGACAAAAAAATTAAATCACCATCTCCTACAGGGATTTGGAGGGGAAGGGGGGCTCGGCAGCAAAGGGTGTTCCAGCAGCTAAGTGCCTTGCTTTGAAGCTGGGCACTTAACTGAGCAACTCTTTTGTTGACCCGTTTTAATGTGTCTAATGAAGTAAATACTACTGGGAATTTTGTGATTAAAGGAGACTGACTTACCAGAGGTAGTGGGGATATATTTTCCTGTGGACGTGATAGCTGATGAATTCCTTCAAGTTGTTTTCGAACCAACAAGAGGGAATGACATTTTAGATTTGGTATCGATGAATAATAAGGATTTCATAGAAGATCTGGCTATACCTTGGCTTGAATGACCATCAGGTAATTCAGTTCAAACTAAATGGAAAGGGAAACAAAAATAGATGCAACTAGGGGCTTTGACTTTGAAAGTGCTAACTTCAAAAAATTAAAGGAATTAGTTGGGGGAAGTGGACTGGACCGAAGAACTCAGATCTAAAGGTGCAGAAGCTTTGGAATTACTTCAAACCAATGTTGCAGAAACTATCTATCTGATGCCTGCATCCTAAAGAAAGGGAAAAAAATTCATAGGCAAGAGTTGTAGACTATGTTCCCTTTGAACTGTTCAGGTGCCAGTGTTGGCACCACAGACACCTGTGCAGCAGGGAGTTACAGCCAGGCTGGGGAAGTTTTCAAATCTCCCACCCTGAGCATGCTCAGATGCGCACTGAGGGCGGGAAAAGCTCCAGCCAGGTACAGGGAAAGGGACCCTGGGGGTCAGGGACAAGGAGCCAGCGGAGAAAGGACAGGGGTGAAGGCTCGAGGGAGCCAGTGGTTCAGGGAAAGGGGGCAGTGGAGCCAGCAGCCACAAGTGTCAGGGAAGGGGGTCAGGAGAGCCAGCAGGGAAGGCACAGGGGATCAGGGAGCCGGCAGGAGGGTCAGGGAAGGCGTCAGGTGAGCTAGTGAGTGGGCAGATCAGGGAAAACAACCTGGGGTTGGTTCATTTGAGAATGCAAACAGAAGGGGAAAGGTTAGAAAAACCTGAAATCTTTGCAGAAATCCCTACCATGCTTGATGAACTGAACATTCAGTGAATGTTAAAAGTAATCAGGAAAGTTTTCTAGACAGAAAAAAAAACTCTTAAAATCTCTCTTATCCAGCATGCTTATGAGTCCTGTTTCTCTCTTTTCTTTCTCTCTTTCTTAGGGAGGAAAATAGCAAACTGTTTTTTTTTCTGTTTTAAAACTTTGGCCTCATTAATTTCCAAAAACAACTGCCTCCCAATAAAAGGAAAACATGGAAAGAAAAACAAACCATTAAAAAAGAAACAAGGAGTCCTGTGGCACTTAAAGGCTGACAAATTTATTTATTGCATGAGGCCAGGATGATGAACGGTGGGTTACTTACCAGTAACCGTCCTCCTTCAAGATAGGCTGCTGAGATTCATTCAGAAATAGGTGTCTCTCTGCTGGAGAGCCGGATTGTCAGAACTTTTTGCCCTAGCCTGTCAGAAGAGGGCAGGTAGCCACCGCCCCCCCCCCCCCAGTTCCTAGGAGTCGCCAACTCCCAAAGCAGGGACGGGGGGAGGGCTCTGAATGAATCTGAGCAGCCCATCTCGAAGGAGGACGGTTACTGGTAAGTAACCCACCGTTCTTTCTTCAAGCGCTGCTCATATACATTCAGAAATAAGTGACTGCTAGCCATGCTGATGGATGGCGGGTGGAGTTGGCTCTTCCGCCTTCAGCGCGGCATAACTCCAACATGGGTATTTGTCCAATGAGCAGGGTCCTGGATAGGTCTAGGAAATCAACTCAAGGACTGTCGCCCCAACAAGGTTAAGCAGGGATTGCAGGACCTAACCCAGTGGAAAAAGTAGGCCCAGTTTGTCCAAGCACCTAATGTGGCACTTAAGCAGGAGGGTCTGAGGTCACTTTATGCATAAATGAGATACCAGAGCATCGTGATTGAAGTTGACTCTGATGCTCTGCCTAAAAGCATATTGGCAGACACGCAAGAAAACCAGAAGATTAGTGTTCTGGCAGCAACATGTGTTAACGTACCTCCTATAAGGGAATTCAGGAGACTGTAGGCGTGTCAGGCTGGCATTGGTGGATACTGACCCTGCCATAACCGGTGGAGGAAAGGTAGACTGTGTTTCCCTTGGCCTGGTAAGGTGAGACATTTGCGTGCCATGAGCCCGATAGGTACGGAAATCTGGCGTTTGGCATCCTGTAGAAGAGGTGGGACATCAGCAGGTAGGGTCTAGGAGAGTTACTGCGTCCTAGGTTGAAGGAGGAAGTATGAGCAGCTGGAGGCGGCAGCTGATGACCTCAGAGAGCACACTGCAAATGAAGCACCAGATCACCACGGGGAAAGGCAAGTGCCCAGCCACTAAATGGCCCTATCCTGGGCAGGCCAGGGGAAGAACTTCCCGCGAGCCTGATGAGTATATCCCAGGCCTACGAGAGCCTACTGATAGCACTGTGGCAGTCCCCGTTGAATAGGACTGCCAGTATCAATAACATTGTGTCAACACAAGGAAGCAGTATTGTCGTCATTTCCCATCTTCTCATCTCTTTTTTTTTTTTGTTTTTTTGCTGGCAATTGGCCAGCAGAGTATATGAGGAGCTGAGTGCAATAATGCGACGCCCAGGGGAGGGTGCATAAGTACGGTAGTCCTGAATGTCGAGTTCCGTGGCCTACCGGACTAGGCTCACGTTGGCTTACGTGACCTTGTAGCACCAGGAAGAGTCCAAATGGTGTGGCCCCCGCATCTAGCCTGGTGACGCACAGAGGATTGGGGCACCCTGAGGGAAGGGCCCCTAGGGGGAACCAGGACATACGGGGGGAAGGAGCAGCATCTACCGAGAGAGCGGAGAAGGTTCGCCCCCGAAAGTGCACATCCCGCAGCCTCCTTTAAGACACTTGCAGTTTATCTGAAGCACCTTCTACAAGCATGCTATTGTCGCTATTAGAACTTATGCTGAGAGTGGATTCTTTTGGAGACGAGTAGCTGCCGAATTCCCAGTCGGTGGACAGGATGTCGGCTGGTGTAATAAGAGGTCTATCAAATGAGAAAGATGCCGAGTGCTCAATTAGGCCTGAGCATAATGTCAAATCGTGGATGCAGTGGCTAGAAAACTTTCAGAGTGTGTTGAGGAAGCAGGAGTTACACCCGCAGGATATCCGAGCAGGGTTATCCTGGACTAGGCTGGGGTGGCCCCAGCCCTATGACCCTCCTAGAGAAGAAGCTATGAGAGGGGCCCCCTCAGGTAGACTCTGCAGGGGCAAAGTGATGATTGACGTCAGACTCAAACCCCGCCTGAGGGAGTGGTCTGTGGACCATACCAGTGGAGTTCAACTCGGGGTACCCAGCCCAGGTCTTGTACCCCTTACTCTGTGGGTAAAGACCTCTTGGCTACTCACTGAACTGTCCAATCAGCATCGACCACAAGTTTGATGGGGAAAAGCAGAATGAGTGTCTTCACCTCCAGGTGAGTAGTAAAGAGGTGGATGAAAACATCGGTATTATTATGGCATCTCCTCTGAAGGCTGTGACAGGAGAATGGGCACATTAGCGGTAGGGAAAGAGAAGAGCGAAGGGAAGTGCTACCAGTCCACTTCATCAAGGGAAAGGGGATCCCTGTATAGGTGTTTGGGTTTAAAGAGCATTCCAGGTGGCTGTGATCAACAGGCCCGGGGAGAAAGAGAGAATCCATTGATCAAAAGGGTAGTCCGTTTTTCTGCGAGAAAAGAAGGCAGAAGGTGGGGCTGAGGTCTAGTTAGTGAGACCTCTCACCAAGTCGTTTGCCAGACTGTGAACCAGCTGGTAGTAGCAAGCATTAGTGTTTTACCTCTGGTATAGGGACCGTGAGTGCATCGTTGGCCAGTCTCTAGCCTGCAAGTCCACTACTTGAGAGGCGGGAGCGATATGTCTGCTGTATGGGGTCAAAAAAGGTTGTAGTATATACCTTAAGACCCTGGTGAAGTTGATCAGGTACAAGCTATGTTTAGGCACAGCTAATAGCGTTTGAGGATCAGATTGGTCAGGGTGGCATATGGGAAGGGAAGGAAGGCTCCTTCCACCCCCCCCACCTTTTGGACATGCACTATGAGAGGGAAGTGAGAGTCAACAAGGGATTCTTCAACCGTCCAGTCGGAGAGTAGGATGGAGGGTTTTCTCCACTGGAAAGCGCGTGGGAGTGACATTCCCGGGTGTTGGGATAGTTACAGTAAGCAGAAGGCCCGTTTAGTTTAGAACGGGGATCAACGGGCAATACTCTCTGATATTTGGAGTATATCCTTTAAACCTTGAGTGTCCTGAGGGGTGAGGAGTTGCTGCCCAAGGGAGGGCGTTGTGTGGAGGGCGTGACAGCACCCTGGGAGTAAAACTGTTCTCTAGAGGATGCCCATGGGAATTGGGCCACAGTTCTCCACTGTGACCACTGCAGTAGGGTTAACAGTGGGGGTATAGACAAGGTGGAACCTTAACCCTAACTGGGGAAGGAGAGGCTACTTAACCTCTGAGTTATCCACTGGAGAGGTCTGTGCTGGAATCACTCACGGGTTAGACCTTTTGGGGAGCCAGTACAGCCAGAGGCTACTAATTGGCTAGCTATCGGGGAGCAGAGAAATCAAACAGCCGCCCTTCGCTTAAGCCTCAATTTCTTGAGACATTGTCCCGAGGCAGTGGGCACTCCGCGGCAGGGCAACGAAGCTGTGATTAGAATCAATACTGCTGAATATCTGGACAGAATCCCTCCCCGGAGCTGGGCAGGGAAGGGCCTTCCCGGGAAGGTCCCCAGATTGGGTTTCGAACTGAAGTCGTGGTAGTGAGGATTGAGTCCTCACCAGTAACTACTGAAAAGGAAAAAAGGTGGGGGGGGGCAGTTTGCCATGGGCCCTATGGGGCTGGACGGCATGGGAGATGTCCCATCAGGAGAAGTCCAAGGTATTTCAGCTCGCCCCAGGGGGCACGAGTGGTACCTAAGACAGCCGAGGTTTCTGGGGGAAAGGGCATTGCCCCCGAAGAGGAGATTGAGGGCCACCTCTTGAGAGGCTGGGGGTACTCTGGCCTCCCATAGCCAGGCCACACGGCGTAGGGTTACCTCTGAGGCCATGGTGCAGGCTGCCGTATCCACCACATCCCATGCTGACGGGAGGAGGTCCTGGGAGGCTATTTTACCTTCCTCCAAGAAAGCATCATATTCTTCCTTGGCCTCTGATAGGAGTAGTTGTCTAAACCTGTTTAATGCCTCCCACACATCCAATATGTACCTGCTGGTTAGGGCCTGGTTATTCGCGACCTGCAACTGGAAGGCCGAGGAGGATTATACCTTTCTACCCAGCAGCTCTAACTCCCTTGAGTCCCTCGATGTTGGGAGGGGATTGTGGGGGGAGGTCTTTCCCAGCCCTAAGGCCACTTCCACTACAGCATGAGGTGGGACTGGGTGGTGGGCGAGTGAGGGGAACTCTGACCCCGACACTCTGTACTTGAGACCCGCCATATCTGAGACCGGGGAGATGGAACCCAGGTTTTACCATCAGGAGGAGGCCGAGGCCAAGTCCCAGATGCTGGGGTGGAAGGGAACCGTGACCGGTTCTGCCAAGGAAAATATGGGGCCGAATAGAGTGTTAGATAGCGCCTTGGAGAATTGAATCTCGATATCCATGTGAGCTGACGCATGGCGCAAGAGATCAAAATGCGCCGACAAGTCACCTGTGTAAGATGACGGTACCGGATTTAGGGCTCTCCCCGGTGCCAGGGGCAGTGCCAGCATGGCTGCAGAGGCCTCCTGTGGGGACCATTCTTGAGGGCGGTACTGGAAGGTCGAGGGCACCGAAACCCGGTGCCGAGGCTGCTTAGAGCCCTCTGAGGCTCCTTCCCCCAGACTGGAGCAAGGGGAATCATCTGGGGACCCATGGGGTGGTACCGTGGACGGCAGGGTGATATGCTGCCGAGGGTACGGCTCCACGGTAATGGGAGCCAAAGGGGGGGGCGGGGTCTGCCTCAGAGCCCAGGACTGGTGCTGGGGAAGGGGAACAGTGCTGCTTGTGCTGCGCCCATGCCTTCAACATGAAGGCCAGTTTCCCCTTTCTAAATCGGCGCTGGGCAAGGAGGTGTAGGCAGCATGAGGAGGGCCCCTGGCAGCCTCCATTGCTTCTGGGGTTATCGGGACCGGCACCAATCCCGAGCGGTCCCTGGAGGAGCCCCGTGTCGAAGGTGTGGGGCTAGGTCGGTGCCGCGGTACCAGGGTCAACTGTGCCCCGTCCCGGGGGGAACCCCGTCTTGGCGACTCAGGGCAGTAATGGCGTCACAGTACCAACATGAGTTGGTTGCTCACCTGTAGTAACTCTGTTCTTTGAGATGTGTGTCCCGTGATGCTCCACCTGAGGTGCAGTAGCATCCTAGCACTGGCCAATGGTGTCATCATAGCAGATTTGTAGCAGGTCGTGTTTGCACAGAAACCAGCACACAACTCCCTCAGCGCAGCTTGGCGCGAGCGTGCCTGCATCCCCTCAGTTCCTTTTTAACATGTCTGCACCTGCAACAAGAAAGGACAAGAGGGGAGGAGGGTGGGTGGTGGAGCATCACGGGACACACACCTCGAAGAACAGAGTTACTACAGCTGAGCAACCAACTCTTCTTCGAGTGATGTCCCATGCTGCTCCACCTGAGGTGACTGTATAGCAGTTATGTGAGCAGATGGTGGGATGTCCTGCAAGAGGATAGTATTTTTGATCCCATAGTCGCATCTTGTGCTGCAGCTATATCCAGAGCATAGTGAGAAATGCATGTATGTGGGTTAGACCAAGTGGCGGCTTGACATATGTCCTCAATGTGTACATTGTTTAAAAATGCGGTGGTTGTTGCCATTGCCCTTGGTAGAGAGAGAGCGAATGCCTGATGGAACTTGGTTGTTCGTGATGGTGTAACATGTGTGGATGCAGTCTCTTATCCATTTAGAGAGTCGCTGGTTGGAGACAGGTTCACCTCTCTGTCTTTCTGCAAACGAAATGAAAAGTTTGTTTGTTTTTCTAAATGGTTTGGTTCTATCAATATAAAAAGCGAGCGCCCTCCTGACATCTAAGGTATGAAACGAGGCATGTATCGGCGTAGTGGTCTGAGCAGGGCTCAGAAACAGAAGCTGTAAGAGGACCAAGCAACTTTTCCATTAGTAGGATCTTTAGGCAGAGATCTCTATCCTTCCTCGCTCTGGTACTTAGGTTAGCATAGTGTTCACACTTCTGTGGAATATGTGCTTCACCCAAACATCTTATACACTGGGCACGTCTATCCGAGAGCGGTATGGCTTCATTACACTGTGTACACCTCTTAAAGCCAGGAGAAACCGGCATGACAGCGAGGTGTCTTTGCTGGAGCGAGGAGAAAACTGAAGCACCGAGCGCAGCTCGAACGCGTGTCAGCTTTTTTTTTTTTTTTTTTTAAATGAAAGAACTAGGTATAAGAAGAGGAAGTATGACTGAAAGGGTTTTGGGGGGTTTTTTTGTTTTGTTTTTATCAACAGGAGCCTGAAAGAGGGAAAGAAAGGGAGCGAAGTGAAGAGACCATTAGCAGCCAAGGACAGTTAAAAAGGAACTGAGGGGATGCAGGTGCGCTCGCGCCAAGCCGCGCTGAGGGAGTCGCGTGCTGGCTTCTGTGCAAGTGCAACTTGCTACAAATCTGCTATAAAAAGACACTGTTGGCCAGTGCTAGGAGGCTACTGCACCTCAGGTGGAGCAGCATGGTACATCACTCGAAGAAGAATGGTACCAGGCTTGTCCTGCGGCCCCTGTCGGCAGTGCTGGGTGGGTTCCGGTGCCGAACTGGCACGCGGTGCCGCAGGAGGCCCCGAAGCCTCGGGGGGAGGAGTGCCAAGCCTGCTCGGAGGCCAGGGCACAGCACCTTTGCTCCCTGTCCTTGATTGTCCTTGGCTTGAAGGACAGACAGATGGAGCAAGCAGTGATCTTGTGGCTCTCGCCCAGGCACCAGAGGCACTTCTTGTGGGGATCATCCCGTGGAAAGACCTTGCTGCAATCGGCACAGGGTTTGAACCCCGGCATGGCGGCTGACGAAGGAGCGCGGTGTTCCGGCTTGAGAGGGGAGACCTTCTTTGGTAGAACTATGTCCACAAATAGGGGCAGTTTCACAACCGATGTGAAGGCAGAAGAAATGAAACTGGGGAGGGGCTGGGCAGCGGCCACATATATAGCCACAGGGTGGTGCAGGAGGCGGTGGCTGCCTGACCTCTTCTGACAGGCTAGGGCAAAAAGTTCCAACCAATTCAGCGCTCCAGCATGGAGACGCCTATTTCTGAATGTATCCGAGCAGCGCTTGAAGAAGAATCTAGCAATCTACATACCAATCTCCTTTGCTTTTTTGAAGATGGACACTATATTTGCCTTCTTCCAATCATCTGGGGAAACCCAGAAGAGCCACAAGTTTTCAAAAGATGATGGCCAATGACTATGCAAACACATTAGCTAACTCCCTCAGTACCCTCATATGTACTGCATCTGACCTCATGGTCTTGTGCATCCAGAAAATAATTCTGTTACTAGTTACGTCAGGATCTAGCTCAATGTGTTTTTCTTCTCTCTTTTCATTACAGAAAATGACTTTGTTTTATAGCAAAGACAAGTTATGATCTATGGTACTCCTTGTATGATCTACCAAGAAGTAACTGATGTAGGGAATTTGTTATATTTACTGAGTAGCTCATCACTGGATTTGGAAATCAAACCTGTTATTGTAGGCTGAAACACTGAGGTCTAAAACAAACCACTATGCTGGAAAGCACCACATACAACTAACCCCAAAAAAAGTTAAGCAGAAATTTCACTGTTAAGTGCAGACAATTTACTCTGATAGCTCTACAAGAAAGCCATTAGGCCTTGCCCTGCCAAACCAGATGACAGAGGCAAGGTGACATGTAGTGCAAAGTATAGCCTTCAACATCTCATTGGTCTGAGCTGTATTAGGTAATCAAATAACCCATAAACAACTAAGATGGGTGAGCTAATTCCATGCTGTCTATTAAGTATAATCTAATCATGTAGCCTGCATATAGAGAATAGCGAAACCATGTAGAAATGTGATGTAACAAGTGGTATTAGCATTCAGCAGTTGCATTATGTATATTGTATTTGCACATGGGCTGGCAACCCAAAAGATAAGAAGAGTCATTTTAAAAATTCCTTCAATAACAAAGTGTTTAAAGAGACACAATAGGTGTAGCCTCCTGGTGTGGGGGGGGGGGGGGGCGGGGCAGACAGGGGGCTGAGCCAGGGCACCTGCTGCAGTGCCTCTGGTGGTAGCGGGGAGCCCAGAACCAGGCGTGGGCCTCCAGCAGGGAACCAGGGTGGAGCCAGGAGCTTGGTGCAGGCCACCTGGAGAATCCCCAGGTGGCTGGGGGCCCCGGAGCCCATTGCTGCAAGGATGCAGCCAAAGAGCTGCATGTGGTTCTGGGGCCTCAGGTTACAGACCACTGTATTAACATGTTAGAAAGTTTTTTCTTTTATATCTATATCTAGCTTGTGAAGCCTATATCCTGGGTTTACTTATATGGGCCCGAGTGGGGTGTGGCTACTTCCCACGAGGTTGGATGTATAAGGGGAACATACAATCTGATTAAACACCACCTACCCATTCCGCTCCTGTGTGGACCCGATCCATTCTCTAAGTTTTGAACAGCTCATCCTTTTCTCCTGTTACTTAACAGAAGAGCACATGTACTCTTCTTTAACACATTAAATCCAAAGCCAATATTGAGTCATTATTGTCTTATTTCATTTAGTTCGCCAATACCCACCTTTGAGCTGCTGGCCCAAGGACAGAGGTACAGAAACTATATAAAAAATTAACAATTCTATCTGTAGTAACACTGTGGTCAGTGAGTCCCAGGACAGCCAATAGGAACGAAGCACAGATTTTTGAATTGGAACAGCAGCCTTGCCGGTTCCTGTTTGGATGCAGCAGAGCTCCTGGAAGGATCAGGAGGAGACCAGAGGGGCCTGAGGAAGAATCCAGCAACATCCTTACCAAAGATAAGTTAAGTTTGTTACTGACCAGGCGTGTGTAGAACAGGGAATGTTTACTTATATGCAGTCAGGGTATTTTCTTTGGTTTTGGGTTTGTGTTTGGATTTCTCTGTGCTGAGCACATGTAGCCCCTCCCACTACCCTGTAACTACCTAAGTTAATTCCCAGAGAAGCAACTCTCTGTGTTTTTTATCTGTTCTTTTTGATTAAAGATTTTACCTTTTAAGTAAGTTCTGGTTCTGTGTCCTGGAAGGCCAAGAGGTTTGTGTTCATGTGCCTCAGACTGCACAAGCAGCTACTAAAGGGGAAACTGTTCCAGTTCCAGCTCATATTGCAGCTGGAGTTCAGACACTTTCCTGAGGGAGGAATAAAAGCGATTGAGGATGCCTCACAGGAAGGAATTCCCAAGTGCACCTTCCTGGGTTTCAAGAGGGTTTTTGCATTTGGGTGGTGGCAGCGATACCACTCCAAGGCCAGAACTGGAGTCCTTGGAGAGTTTTAAGAGCAGGCTTTAAGCCCAGTGGCTTTTCAGGCCTGTTGTGGGCCCCTATCTTCTGCACTCAGAGTGCCAGAGTGGGGAAACTGCCTTGACACTATCAAAAGCTATAAATCAGCAGTCTATTTACAGGCACGCTATCCAAGACCAACTATGGAACTGAATGACAGATTGCTGGGAACCAAGATCAGAGTGTTGCCTCAGCTTAATCATCAGTTAATTTTCCCCAAACCTTCACAGTGCCCCTGACTATACCTAATGACTATACTTCACTATGACTAATTGGCAGACTAGAATGGGCTGGAGGGAGGATTAAATAGCTCATTAGCCCCATAACACCGAGAGTAGAAGGCAGCACAGGAAAGAAGTGCTGAAGAGAGAGGCAGGCTAGTGGAGTAAGAACCTAGGATCTCTAGAGGAAGAGATCTTTTCTCTCTCCTTGGCAGAGGATGTGGTGTTTAGATCAGCAAAGTGGTAGAAAAAGCAATGTACATAAACTCCAGGGTAATACAGGGGTTGGCAACCTCTTCCAGCTCCCATGCTGGCTCTACCCATCGCACCCTCAGCAGGTGCTGGGGGTGGGACCAGCAGGTGCCAGAGGCAGTGCCTGGGACTCCTGATCCTGCTGGCCATGCTCCACAGCATGCTGTGCCTCCTTTTCCCTCCTGGCCATGCTCCCCAGAGACAAGGGGGGAGGGATACAGGGACTGGCAAGGGACAGGAGTCATGGCACGCATGCAGCTCTTGTGGCCTCAAGCCTACTGGGGCACGGGGTCAGATGGGGAGTAGCAGCAGCTCCACATGCTGCTCAAACAGGGATTAAAGTAAGGGGGAACACCCCAGAGTTCCTGGCCCCCTAAAAATAGGCAAATGCCCTGGAACACTCTGTTCCAGGGCCCACCAAAAATAAGGGGACACACCAGAACTCTGTGTTCCAGGACCCCCTAAAAATAGAAGAGAGTGCCGGAACACAGCTTTCTGGTGCTTCCCCTCTAGGCTGGAGGAAGGGAGGGGCTGTGGGCTGGGACCAGCCAGTCACTCCTCGCTCCCCTGCCTTGTACCTGTGTGGCTCCGCCCCCTCCAGCCGGGGCATGGCTGTGCGCATGACCAGGCCATAGCCTCCAGCCCAGGCTCCTTTCTGCTGGCTGGCCGGCTGGCCAGCCAGTGCCGTGGCCTCCTGCCCCTTGCCCAGCTCTTTGGCCAGGTAAGGCGGCCGGGGGGAGCTTTCAGGCAGCTGATGGGAAAAGTGTAGGGGGGAGAAGGGGTCGGGATGGTGGGCTGGGGAGAGTTGGAATGGGGGCAGGTATATTAGGGAATGGGGATTGAGGCTGAGAAGGACATGAGGAAAGGGGTCTATGGGGGTAGGTGTTTTGGGGGCATTACCAGGAGTGTGTGACGGGGGCCTACACTGGTGAGAGGGGGTCCCTGCCAATTCAGGAGGGTTCCAGGGCCCCCCAAATTATACTTTAAGCCCTGGGAGACAGGAGCGTTCCAGGGCCTGCTAAATTATACTTTAAGCCCTGTGCTTAAAATAGGCACACATACCAGAGGTTGCTGACCCCTGAGGTAGTATTCAACAACTTAAAGGTCTCCTAAGAGTCTATGTAGACAAAGCAGAATACAGGGGAAGGGCTTCACCCTGTCACAACTGCTAGAAACAGTCTTATTCCCAATTTGTAAACCACATTATTTATCAAAATGTTCTCAATGCAAGAAAATTAGGTCAAGTGACATTTTTAAAGTTAGTAATAATAATGCTGTCCAACTTATTTAAGGCCACATTTCTAAGCAGAGCTGAGTCCTTAGAGGATCTTTGATCTTCTACACTGGAAACAAGAACAAAATGCACTCCAACACTTCTATTTATAAGTCAAAAACATGGCAAGTTGCCATTTGAACTGGCTACTTGTTCCATTTCTCCAACAAGCACTTCTCATATTCAAATCTCCCACTAAGCTAAACAAATTCAGATTCACAAAAATAATAAAAATCTTCAATATCCAGCTAGATATAGTTAAAAAAAGTCAATTATAGTGATCTAATGTTGGGAAGACTGCCTGATTGTGTTCAAAACAATGATGGGTTTCATGGAACTTTTCTTTTAATTTCATTTTAAAGTAAAATTTAGTTAATGATTTTGGTTCTTAAAGCCTGTTTTATCATTGTGTCTCTTTCACATATCTTTAATATGTTCAAGAGCACTTAATATTAACGTTCAATTATTTTAGTTATTTCCATCTTTAAAAAAATCAGTTAAACTCAATAAATAGCTTAGAGAAGCCTTCAGTAATAACTGTTTTGTTATTCTATGTTAATAAGTTTGACCATACAGTTATAGTGTGTCAGATCAATGGTTCATCTAGCCCAGTATCCTGCCATCCAACAGTGGCCAGTGCCAGGTGCTTCAAAGGGAATCAACAGAACAAACCAGTGAGTGATCCATCCTGTCATCCACTCCCAGCTTCTGTCAATCAAAAGCTGAAGGAGCATCCCTGACAACCTAAGCTAATAGCCAATAATGGACCTATGCTCCATGAACTTAAGTCTTTTTTGCTGTCCCCCATACCAGTCCCATGGCACCCACTGTACTCTCAGTAAGTGCCAAAGGCAGGACCAGAAGGTGCTGGGATCAGGGCCAGCAGGCAACAGGAGCTGTGGCATGCATGACAAATATGGCTCCAGGCTCTGCTGGGGTGGGGCTAGCTGAGGGAGCACCTGTGGCACTGCATGTTATTGGCAAGAAGCATGCATGCCAGCTTTGGCATGCATCCCAGGGGGTGCCAACCCCTGCACTAAGATGTAAACCAGGGGGTGGCCAAACTTATGGAACTCAAGAGCCACACAAGTTCATTATTAAACTTTTGAGAGCTGCACTGAAGCATATAGCCATATTTTACCTACTTCAAAATTACTAAGTTTAAAATTCATTGCACACTTTAATTTTATCATAAAAAGATGGCAAATATTGATCCTACTAATGTCAGATTCTAATAATTACTTCAGGTTACCATGAAAACTAGGCCTACCTATACAGTAAAAACTTAGCTTCTCCCTGCCATCCTGACCATGCCGTGCTTCTCTGCACTATCCCTGGGGCCCCAACCATGCCACGCTTCTCTGCACCATCTCAAGGCACTGACCATGCCACCGCTTCCCACTGTCTCTGACCATGATGCGCTTCTCCGCACCATCTCCGAGTCCCCAACCATGCTGCCTCTTCCTCACTGCCTCTTCAGTGCTGCCTCTGACCATGCCATTGCTTCCCCAACATCTCTGACAATGCCACCACTTACCCACCATCTCTGACCATGCTGCACTTCTCCGCACCCTCTCCAACCATGCTGCACTTCTCCCCACTGTGCTCTTCTGCAAGTTGCACTTTTTCTTTGAAGAGCCACATGCAGCTCACGAGCCTCAGTTTGGCCATGCCTGGTGTAAACAAACCACTTTGCTGAAAAGTACCCATACACCTAACCAAGAAAAGTTAAGTGGAAACAGTTTACTTGTAAGTGAGGGCAGTTTACCATGCTAGCTCTTTCAGAAAACCATTAGGCCATGCCCTGGTAAACAGGATGACGGGGCAAGATGACAGATAACACAAAGGAGCCATAAGCATCTCATTGGTCAAAACTGTATTTGGTAACCAAACAACTTAAACACTAACGGGCTAATTAGATGCTGTCACAGGATGCGCATCCATGCACTCCTAGGTTATTATCTGTGTAACTTTTCTGTTTACTCTTACCATCTGTTTGTGTGGCGTGGTGCAAAATGGGTCATCCAAGGATCCCTTAAGAACACTTGTAACACACTCTACATAATTAACATGGTACCAGGTTTTCTGCAGCAACATGTATGTGTACAGATATGAAGCAGGTTACCTGGCTCAGGGAGGGAGACAAACAGAACTGCCTTCTGGCAGCATGTAAACAGCAGAGTCTGCAAATGTCCGTAACAAAGAAGTCACATAGGCCCAGGAGCGGTGCTGGGAGACAGACTGAAAACAAAGATGCTTGAAGCTGCTCCAGGTTTTTTTGACTACAGACTCTTCATCTTGTATCATCTATTCTACAAGAACAATTGGGCCCTACCTAGGATCTGGCAGAGAGACTGGCTACTAAACCATCATTTAACCAGATGCTGTGAGGACCCTTGGACAGTGATAATAGTTAACATGCATTTTTATCTTTTATTTTGAGTGTGGTCACTTCCAACTCCTTTATAAATTGACTGTGCACTGATTTGCTATAGACTCGCTTAAAATCATGTTCTAATCAATAAACCAGTACTTGTTTTATCTAAAGCTGTGCGGACTTTAGAGGGAATGAATAAAGGAGGCTGGGCCTCTCTCTTTCAATGTTAAAGAGATGGACCTAAGTCTGTGGGGATTGGAGAAGGATCCGAATTCCTGTAAAACAGTTGCTTCTGGTGTGGTAACTGAGGCTGGGTGGTGCTCACTTGAGTAGCCAGAGGGTGCACACCCATTGCCTGGGACCAGTTACATGCAGGAGGCTGGTGTGGACTGACTCAGGAGTGAGTGGCCACCTGGCAAAGCAGGGTAAATCAGGGTTTAGGAGTGGGGATTGGGGGTAAGGGGTACCACAGCAGTATACCAGACCACATTCAGGACCAAGCTGTCACAGCTGTATATTAAGTATAATCTCACCACGTAACGTAAATATTGAGGATAGGGAAACCATGTAGAGATTTAGGCATGATGTAATTTGTTGTATTATGTATATTATTTTAGAATGTTAGAAAGGTATACTTGTGAACCATGCGTTCTGGGCTTACTTATATGGTCCAGGCAGGATGTGGCTACTCCCTCCTAGGTTTGAGGTATAAGGAACAAGTAATTTCATTAGACACCATCTACCCATTCCACTCCTGAGTGGGCTTGATCCCGTTTCCAATAGCTAACATTTGTTAGCTATTTTGACTGCCACCACCCATTTAGCAAGTGTTTTCAGAGAACTATCCACAATGGCTCCAAGATCTTAATTATATTTCCAGTGTCCTTACTACACATTTATCAACACTGAATTTCATCTGCTAATTTGTTGCCGTATTAACTAGATTTGTGAGATCTAAAGCAGACTGAAAAGAGTTACAAAAAGAGACTTATTACCTTGAGTAGCTTTCTATCATCTACAAATTTTGCCACATCACTGTGCATCCAGTAGGGAGCTGACTCAGCTGAGCCAGGCTGGGAGTTTTTAAGTCTCCCACACTGAGCATGCTCTGAGCATGCTCAGGATGGGAGAAACAGCCTGTGGCTAGCCAGTTAGCAGCAGCTCCAGTGGCCAGGTAAGGTGAAGGGGGGGTCTCTGGGGGACAGGCAGGTGGCAGGAAAAGGACACGGGGGTCAGTGGGGAGCCTCTTATCCTTCGGCCCTGAGCCTGGCCTAAGGAGCTAGTGAGGTACCCAGTACCCAGCCTCATCCATGACAGGCTGTGCCGGGGGCTGTACTAACTGAGCGCTGTTCTGCAACACCACACACCTGCCTCTAGCCATGAGCCCCAGGCTGCACGGAGCAGGAGCCGCTTGCCCCACATTGCTGGCATTAGCACAAGGCTCCTGAGTCTGAGGGTTTTCTACAGTGTTGCTTCCCCTGGATGGGGTCAGGGAGAAATGCATCACAGGGGGATGAGTCCCAGCTCTGCTCTTACTTAGGGCAGAGAGGCTGCAACAGTCCCTCACCCATAGGCCAGGGGGAAGGGCACCTGCAGAGACAAGTGTCAGTTATTCAAAGCGCAGGGTCCTGACAAAGTTCCAAAGGGAGGTTAGTCTAGTTGAGCAAAACAAACAAGGAGTCTGGTGGCACTTAAAAGACTAACAAGGCAATAAAGATTAACCAATTTATTTAAGTGCCAATAGTCTCCTTCTTTGTTCTGCTTTGAGAAAGTGAAACCAGAACCAGATCACAGTCCCCTTGCCAATTAACAGTAGTAGACAGGGTGCATGATAGCAAAATTACAAGTATGTTACAGCATTTAGAGTCACCCACCATGCCAAGCCCTTGCCAGAAGGGCTGGAGACTGGTTGCTGAGCAAGGAAAAGGATAAGCCTGGAATAGTTTGGAAAGTGGTCCACCCATTACCAAAAATTTTGTCTAGGGCTGACTTAGTTTCTATCTAGATGCACTTTTCTATTTGAGCCCAGAAGGAACAAAACCAACTAAAACTCTGAAATCCTGGCAAAAGATATGTCAGACTATAGCACAGAGACCCACTGAGAGCTGCTTTTCTCTATGTGCTTTTTACGCCAGTAAAAGACTAAGATACCAGCACTTTATTAGGACTAAACACAGTAGACTGGTCAGCAGAAAACAACTGCTCTCTTCCCCTGCTTCCTATTCCCAGCTGCCACGTAACGTTGGTGCCCTATTCCATTCCTTCTTCTACTTGAATAAGAGTAAAAGAGGGGCAGGGGAGTGGGGATGGTTTCTTCCCAAAGGCTAGCATCTTTAAAATACCTTCCCCATACATACACCATCCATTGTTTCACTAGTAAACCCTGTGCTTGGTAAACATTACAATTTCTTCCACTATCACATACTTGCACTGCAGTAGAAATCCATTCTGGACATGGGGCTTGCTTCAGTGCTGCAAGCAAGTGACTACAGACCAGTCAACAACTGCATTTAATGTGATTGTGCCTACCTTCACCCGTGGTGTCGGGGAGCCAGTGGGTGGGTTAGGGAAGGAACTGGATTGGGGCTGGGAGACTGGGGAAGCCAGAGGCAGGGCAGGTGGATTAAGGTGGGAACTAGGGAAAGCCAGAGACCAGGGAAGCTGGTGGCCAGGCTAAAGAAAGGGTCGGGATGGGGGTTGTGGTGGGATGGAGGGGGGCATAGGGACAAGGAGACTGGGTAGGGGCTGGTGGGGCTTGGTAATGGTGGAGGGGCCTATGAAGAGCTGGAGTGGGGACTGGGTGGTGGGCTGGGCAGAGATGGAGGAGGTTGACGGGGTAGAGTGGGGGAATGGCGACAATGGGACTGAAGGGGGCTGGGGAGGTGTGGAGAGTGTTGGGGGGCTGAAGAGGGGTGGAGTGAAGATGGGAGAAGTAGGGGGTGGGAGTTAGGAAGCCTAGAGCGGGGGCTTGGAGGGCAGGGACCTCAGGGAATGGGGATGGGGGCTGAAGAGGACATGGGGAAAGAGGAGTCTGATGTGGGCACTAGTGGACAAAGTTGGGGTGATGTGGATCTGAGGCTGTTTCATTTGTGAGGAAAGAGCTGGTGGGGCTCAAAAATGCCTACCTGGGCTGGGGCCCACACATGCATGAAGGGGGCCCAGAGATTAGCAGGGTTCCAGGCCCATCAAATTATGCTTTAACCACTCCTTATGACTTCTTATTTTGCTTAAGCACTTTGGTGAAGGAACTTGTCAAAGGCTTTCTGAAAGTCCAAGTACACTCCAGAGCCCTTTTTTTTTTTTTAAATTGACAAGTTCCAAAGGGGTAGCTGTGTTAGTCTAGTTCAACAAAAACAAATACGGAGTCCTGCGGCAGTTATAAAGACTAACAAAGTTATTTATTGCATGAGCTTTTGTGGGAAAAAATGACAAAGTGGGAGTTTCTCTCATGAAAGCTCATGTGACAAATAAATTTAAGTCAAGTCTTTAAAAGTGCCACAGGACTACTTGTTTGTTTTAAAAATTGGTGTCACATAAGTTATCCTCCAGTCACCTGATTCAGAAGTTGATTTAGTGATAGATTACATACCACTTTTAGTAGTTCTGAAATTTTATACCAAATTTCTTCAGAACAGGGGTCAGCAACCTTTACTGACTCCTGTGCCAGCCCCTTCTCCCGAACCTGTCAGTGCCAGTAGCCCCCCCCCCCGCCGAAAAAAGTAGCTGCTGCTTGAAAATTCTGTGGCTTCCACAGCTAACGTGTTGGGGGGGGGGGGGCAGAATTGGCACTTTCGGCAGAGGGTGCCATGTTCTGCTCCAAATCATTTCATCTGCCACTAACCAGCATGTGTGCTGGGGGTTGCTAACCCCTGCTTCAGAACTCCTGGGTGAATACCATCTGATCCCATCTATTTTTTGCAAAACCACCTCTAGACACCTCAGTTTTGGACAGTTCCTTGTATTTGTTTATAAGAAATTATACAGATTTCAATTCTGATCAATTAAATTCCTTTCTGATTCTTCCAAGATAGAACATTTTTGTGACATCACTTAGTTCTGGTTCATTAACTATGTTCATTTTTAAATATGAAGAAATGAGGCACAGAAAGAGAGATGGTATTTACCCAGCTTGAGAACTACTTGCGACCTCTGTATAAAAAAAATGCTACATGTTATATTTATCATTGTGTCTGATAATATTAGATAAAATAATTAACACTTATTGGCTTTTACTTAATTCACCAATCTATATCCAAGGTAATCCTATGCCAAATAACATTTCACCTGGACAAGAATCAAGTTACACAAAGAATATTTCATCCATTTTTAAATAGCTGAGTAGTTATATGAACCTTTCCCCAATTCAAGGTTTATAAATCCACAACAGGAGTTCTGAAAAGCAACTAACTGACCAAATTAAGACAGGTCTATATTACAAATCTATGTGTATAACTATGTTGCTCTCTACCCTCGAGCAATGTAGTTACAGCAACCTAACCTTCTGTGTAGGCAGCACTAGGTCAATGGGACTACTTTTCCCATCAACAAACCTATTGTTTGTCAGGGAGATGGATTAACTACATCTATAGAAGTAGCTCTCTTGTTCGTGTAGGAGCACCTTCTCTTAAGAGCTCGAGCAGCATCACTGCACCATTTTAAGTGTAGACCTGCTCTTAGCTTTACTATGATTCAGGCCTTATCTACACTAGCATTTATGAAGGTGAAACTTTTGTTGCATGGTGCGTGGGGGGGGGAAAAAAAACCCGAACACATTCCTGAGCAACATAAGTTTTGCTAGCTTAAATGCCTGGATGGACAATGCACTCCTACCAACATAGCTACTGCAGTTAGTTTAAGTGATTTATTATATTGGCAGGGGAGCTGTCTCCTATGGAAATAACACTGCTACACAGATGCTCTGATACTGGCACACTTATACCAATACAGCTGTGCCGCTTTAAGTGTAGACTAGCTTTTATTTGATTTAGGGAGACAAATGTGTAGGGTAATATTGATCCAACTTCTGTTCATCAGAGAGCAGCTTTCAAGCTTACACTCTGAAGAACAGTGTGCAACAGCTGTATACACGGTGGAACAAGTTGGTTTTTTAGACTAAGCAGATAATACATTTCGAAGGACCATTCACAATGAAGTGGTCCATTAACATTCCTCCAGTCGTGGAAGGAAGACAGCTGGAGGTGGATTGTTAGTAAATAACAGATTGTTGTAATAAGCCAAAAATCCAGTGAGTCTATTCAGTCCATGATTTTTAATGACAAGCAAAGTTATTAACTTAAGCTCCCAGTCCCATCTTTTGAAAGCGTTATGAAGATTTCCTTGGTAAATAAGGACTGATAGGTCAGATACACAGCTGATCATTTAACTGCCTATGCTAATCCTTTCTAAGGCCTTGGTTTTATAACTATATCTTCACAGGAGAACTACCCAGGTGGACCTGTATAGAAGACAATGGGACAGTGTAGAGTTCTTAGGCATTACTTCTATAATAGTATGCAAACCAGATGAATACGTAACTTTAAAATGATAATATCCTTTTAAAACTATTGACATACTTTAGACCATGCACGGCCAAACTGTGGCTCGGGAGCCACATTTGGCTCTTGAATGAAAAAGTGTGGCTCGCGGAAGAACTTTAGCAAATCAATTTAGTAGGTAAAAGTATATGGCTAAATGCCTCAGTGCTGCTCTCGAAGGTTTAATAGTTAACTTGTGTGACTCTTGAGTTCCACAAGTTTGGCCACCCCTGCTTTAGACTAATATACTTGCCCTGTGTAAACTACAGTAAGATAAACACACTTACCTACACCTCCTGATTCACCCAGAAGTGTCTCAATCCCCACGTAACATAGGAAAAAACCTCCCCTCTATTAACTCTAAACTCCAACCCTACAGCAACCCTCCCCTCACTGCTTTCATCTTAGAGGTATGCTGCACCATTTCAGAGAAGTCCTGTGGCTGCTCTAAATTAGTACCAGAAGTCTGCAAGTCCTCCACTAGAGAGACTACAGATGCTGTAAAGGTGGCTTAAAGCTCCCTCAACACTGTTCCTGTGCATAGCTCAGTTAGAACAGTTTTATCTGCTCATCAAATTTGTACACATCTTCCTTACCAGATCCATAGATGCTCATTTGAGAAGCTGAATTTCTGCTTCTCCAACATAACACTATAAAGAAAAATATATCTTACCTATGCAGCCACTCCAGCTCTAACTGATATTCTTTAAGTTTTGGTTGATGTTGGTACTTCAGATCTTGTTTCTTGGTTTCCTTAAGTGTTTCTTGCAGCTTACACAACTGTATCCTAGGATCACTAACCTCTGCTTGTTTAGCATTTTCAGCTATCTTCAAGTAAACATGGAATCAACATGGTTAAATATGGAACCATAATACTCCAGCTCTAGGTCTGTTTTCCAGAACTTTTATATTATAGGTGAAATCTTTTTTAACCTGTTCAACTTTAATGCACTTCTTAGAGCTTTCTGGTATCCTGCAATGTAATCTTAAAACAAGAATTGGTTAGTCTGTAGCTCTTTCCATTCTTGTTTGTTCAATACAAGAAGTTCACTTAGTTTTTTCTCTGTTTGTAACATTGTTGAGCCTAACGTAGAAGAAAGTTACTGACTGGAGTCTGATGAGTGAAAAAAAAAAATCCCTCTTCCATCTACTGTACTGCATAACCAGCTAGATGTCTTGTGCACTAACTTCTTCTAAAATATCAATTATTGTCCATGGCTAATTACAGGAACCTATTTGTCTTACATACTTGCACAACCCCATACCATAATATTTGAAAGCCTCACAATCTTTTAAATGTATTTATTCTCACTACCCCTCAGCGAGATAGGAAGTTATTTTTAATAAAAGTCACAGACATGTCGCAGGCAGGTCATAGCCAAGAAACAATTATCCATGGAAGCCTGTCATCTGCCTGTGACTTTTACAGAAAATAATGGTGGGGAAAGTAACAGGGGGATGACAAAGTCCAAGCAGGGTGGGGGGAATGGGAGAGAGCCCAAACCCCACTGTAGAAGGAGAAGCTGTGAGGCTCAGTGCTGGTTGACATCTCCAGGACTCTGTCTCAGGGCTGAAGTGGAAAATGTCACAAATGTGTCTCAAAGTCACAGAATCTGTGACTTCCGTGACATCCATGATATAATCCTATCCATATCCCTATCAAGTACATGGAAAACTACGGCACAAAATCCAAAGGGGCAGCTGTGTTAGTCTAGTTCAGCAAAAGAATCAAGGAGTTCTGTGGCACTCAAAGATTAAAGATTTATTTATCGCATGAGCTTTCGTGGGAGAAAATCCCACTCTGTCAGACGCTTTGAAGATGTTTCCCAGTGTTTGAATCTGAACAATTGCTGTGATTTGCTGTTACTGTATGATCTGATCCCATGTCTTACACACCTTGCATTTATTTTCATCCCATTCTGAAAGTTCCCCCACCTTCAAAGCGTCTGATGAAGTGGGGTTTTCTCCCACAAAACCTCATGCAATATATAAATCTGTTAGTCTTTAAGTGTCACAGGACTCCTTGCTTCTTTTAAGGCACAAAAGACTCAGAAGTTTGCCCAGTGTCACATGGGACATCTATAGTAAAGCAGGAAATTCAATTCAGGTGTTCTGAATTCCAAGAGAGCACCTGAACAACTGAACCATTTTTCATCCTTTTACTAATTTCTTCTTTTCTTCCACTTACTATATTTGCGATTTCAAAAGCCCATTGAGATGAGAATAGTCCACAAGATACCAAAATCACTGGCTTTGAACTTGTGGAGAATGTTTTTAATTAAAAGGTCTTATTATGCCTGCATTTTCCCACTGCCTATTAGAATTCCTCTGAATGACAATTGTGCAGATGGCATAGTCCTTTAAAGATGGCCTTTTGCAATGCCACACATTCCATGTTATCCTTTTTTCCTTTTAAACTTCCTGGCCATGTCTAAAATAGGACAACAGGAGTATTTTTAAACACAAGTTAACTAATGTGTTAAGTTCCTAAGTTGTGTCTGTCACAACTTAGCCCAGTTCCCTTCCAGATGATCATGTCTGTTGTAAATGTACCTGAATGCTTAATCCCACGTGTTCCTAAACCACAGTCTGGGCAGAACTTGATCACAATTCCTAGCTCTGGGTCTGTAAGGCATGTTTTTATAGACTGGACCCTTGTCTGGTACCTTCTTTGGAACATGGGACTCCACTGCCCAGTTGTTATCAGTTAACCTCAGATTTCCACAATGGTTTTGGACACTCTTGGGTTCTATTTTAACCTCTGGGTCAATGTGGCGGGAAGGCGAGACACACAAGCTTTAAGCAAAATAATTTCTTTACCACAATCACTTTATTCTTAAAAAGTAAAGGGGAGTTACACTGACTGACAGACTAGTTTGATTTCTCTCCTCCTGCCAGTCTGAGGTCTAATCAGTGTTTCAGGCTATGCCAAACCCCTCTCTTCAGCTTCTTTTCTCTCTCCGTCACATCTTCTGGCATGTAGAAATGAGTAATCCCCAGATCTCCAATAGCACCCTCTCTTATATACAGTCTCACTTGCATTAGTCATTAATCCCGACTGAGGCCAAATCTTCACCTAAAATTTAGGTCAACCTTCCTACATGGCTCACTGGTGTGAAAAATTCACGCTCAAGAGACATAGCTAAGGCAGTTTATGCCACAGTATAGACACTGTTCACTCAACAGAATTCTTCCAACAGCCTAGCTACTGCCTCCCAGAGCACTTAAGAGAGGTAGATTTTACACAGCAGTGGAACAAATCTAAACTAATATTTTCTCTTCTCCCACTGCAGCTTATTTCTGGATAACTTCATCTGCAAATACAAGTGCAGCTACCATCTCTAAGATAACATCTCACTGATCTACCTCTCTACTTCAGACCTGTCTCCTCAGCTCCAAAGACAGTTGCTTACATGTAACTGTCATTCTTCAAGAGGAGTTGCTCAAGTCCATTCCATAGATAGGTGAGTGCTCGCCCCCAAGCACAGTTACCAGAAACTTTCCCCACCTCAAGCAGTAGCCGTAGGGCTAACTCCAGCTCCCCCTGGAGTGCCACACAACTGCCACCGTATATCAGGGAGTGCTGGAGCTCAGCCCCCTCAGTCCCTTCTTTCTGCTAACTCCGAAAGTGGGGATGGTGAGCGGGATTGGAAGGGACATAAGCAACTCCTCTCAAAGAACAACAGTTAAAGGTAAGCAACCATCTTTTCTTCTTTGAGAGCTCGCTCATGTCCATTCCATAGATAGGTGAATAATAAGATTATCTCGGATGGTGGGCAGGGTTAACTCCAGGCAGAGTGTAATACCTTTCTTCCAAAGGCCGCATCCTCTCTCACCTGCTGTATGATAGCATAGTGCGAAGTAAACATGTGTACTGATGACCACGTCACAGACTTACATATTTTGTGAAGCAGCAGGCTTGGTAGAAAAGCAGTAGACGAGGCCTGGGCTCTCACGGAATGTGTCGTTATTGGGCCTGGAAGAGGTAATTTGCTTTGTCATGGCAGAGTTCTATACATTGCATTTAGAAATACACTAAGAAGAGACCAGAAGTCCTTTCTTCTGATCAGCAACCACTATGAAGAGTTGGGAGGACTTACAAAATTATTTTGTTTGCTCTATATAAGAGGCCAGGACCTTTCTGACATTCAGAGTGTGCCAGTGGCGATCCTCCTCAGACAGATGAGGTTTAGGGTAAAAGACTGGAAGAAAAATATCTTGATTACAATGAAAATCGACCTTCACCTTTGGTAGGAATGCTGGGTGGGGGTCTTGACTGCACCTTGTCCTTAAAAAAGATGGCATATAGTGGGGCTGAGGACAGTGCCCTCAACTCTGATACTCTCCTCACTGATGTTATTGCCACTAAGAAGGCTACTTTCATAGACATGATTAACAATGGGCAGGATGCCAGTGGTTCGAATGGTGAATGTGTCAGTTGTGAAAAAACTACATTAATGTTGCAAGGTGGCGGCAGACCGTGCGTTTGCAGGTACAGTCTCTCAATCCCCTGTAAGAATCATGAGGCACTGGATATGAGAAAACCATCTTGCCCTGTAATGGGGGGGGGTGGAAGGCTGAGATCGCTGCCAGCTGGACTCTTAGCGAAGATATGGCCAGGACCTGTTACTTTAGATGTAGGAGGTAATCCAGTATTACCTGAATAGAAGCTTTTGGTAGCAGTATATGTTGTTTCACAGCCCAGATTGAGAACTTCTTCCATTTTGAAGCATACAAGGACCTGGTTGAGGGCTTCCTGCTACCATGCAGGGTCTCCCGGACCTGAGAGGAACAAGCCTGCTCTTCTTCATTTAACCATGGAGTCTCCACACTGTGAAATGTAGAGTCTCCAGGTCTGGATGTAACAGCCTGCTGAAGTCCTGAGACAGGAAATCTGGGTGAAGTGGGAGCTCCCATGGACATACAACAGAGAGCTGTAGAAGCATCGTAAACCACCACTGATGGGCCCGTGCTGAGGAGATCAATATCATATCTGCCTTGTCTCTCTTCATCTTCCAGACCACCCTGGGGATTAGTGGAATTGGAGTAAAGGCATACAACAGAGGACCTGCCCAAGAGACGAGGAAAGCATCCAATACGGATCCTGGTTCCAACCCCTGCAGGGAACAGAACTGGCCACATTTGTTGTTATGACAAGAAACGAACAAGTTGATATAGGGAACTCCCCACCGTCGGAAAATTTGTGAAACTACTTCCGGATGAAGCAATCACTCATGGTGATTGTGAGAACACTCTGCTCAGCTGATCTGCCTCCCTGTTCTTCACTCCTGGTAAGTGAGAGGCTTTGAAATCAATGGGCTATAGCCATCTCTCGCAGACGGGACGCTTCCTCGCACAGGGCTAAGCATCGGGGGAGGGGGACACCTTGTTTGTTTATGTAGTACATGGCCATGGTGTTGTCCATCAGCACATGTATTACTTTTCCTGAGACGCTCTGTAGAAACACCTTGCAGAACAGACAGACTGCACAAAGCTCTTTGATATTGATATATAGATCCTTATTCCCCTGGTCCCAAAGGCGTTGGGTCCTTGCCCCCATGCTGAAGTGCGCTCCCCATCCCAAGTCTAATGTGTCCAAAAATCAACATTAGGGAATCCCATTCTAAGACAGGGACCCCTCTGCAACACTTGGTCCGTTTTTTGCCACCAGCCCACCTACTCCAGGACCATGTGAAGGATCATTATGCCCTTGTTTAGGGGGTGTCTTGTTGGTGAATAAACTGATGCAAGCCACATCTGCAGAGGCCTTAATTTTAGTTTTGCTAGACAAACTACATACATGCACACTGCCATGTGGCCAAGCAGTTTCAGGCACTACCTGACCATCTTCAGGTTCCTCCAGAGGTTGTGTATCTGGCTCATCAGCATTGAAAATCTGTCTCATGGCAAGAATGCACTTGCTTGCCAAGAGCCCAAGGTCACTCCTATAAATTCCATCCATTGGGTGGGTACAAGTGTCGACTTTTCCCTGTTCATCATAAGTCCTAATTTTTGCAGGTGTCAAGGACTACGTCCACGCTAGCCATGACCTGGTCTCAGGACTGGCCCCTGCTAAGCCAGTCATCCAAGTATGGAAATATGTGGATGTCCCTTCAATGCAGGTACACTGCCACCACAGCGACACATTTCATAAAAACCCTCGGGGCAGATGACAGTCCAAAGGGAAGGGCTGTAAATTGGTAATGCTTGCCCAACACCATAAAACATAAGTACTTCCTGTGTGATTTGCAGAAGGAAACATGAAAATATTAATCTTTTAAATCAAGGGCAGCAAACCAGTCCCCTTGTTCTAAGGAAGAGATAATGGAGGCTAGGGATACCATCCTGAACTTTCTTTTGACTATAAACTTGTTGAGAGATTGAAGGTCCAAGATTGGTCTTAAGTCCCCACTGGACTTCAGAATTAAGAAATAGTGGGAATAGAAACCCCTTCCTCAGTCTTGTGATGGAACTTCCACTAGGGACAGTAGGGATTGCACCTTCTGGAACAGAACTTGCTCATGAGAGGGGTCCCCGAACAGGGACGGAGGGTGGGGGAAGAAGGTGGAAGCAAACAGAACTGAACTGAGTAGGCTCTGGTGATGATATTGAGGACCCATCAGTCCGTTATAATCAAAGACCACCAGACAAGAAAAGGGGAGATGGTTGAGGAAAGGTAGGAAAGGGATTTGCACGGGCACTTGTTCGCTGCCCTCTAATGCAGTGTTTTCCAGCCAGTGTGCCACTGCACACAGGTGTGCCCTCAGGTCTGAGCAGGTGTGCCACAGGATTTTTTGAAAAACTATTCCAAGGGCTGTGGATTGGCTCATGAATATTCATGAGTTCATTTGGAAACTATATGGTGGCGAGCGTCAAATTAGTTAAAGGTAGCAAGCCATGCGACGGCAGAGAAAACTTTGGGAACCACTGCTCTAATGCATCCTTAGAATGGTCATCTGGGGTTAGGACGTCTCAACTTGCTATGATGTTGAGCAGTTGAACATGATCCCATGCTGGAGCAGTCTATTTAATGTTCTTGCCCTCTCTCTCTCTGCCTATATGCTGTATATCTCTGCAGCTGGGCTCTATATTGAACCTGAAGCACTGCCTGAGGTGGTTGGAGGGGCGGCAGCTCTGCAGAGGGTTGCAAAGGCCCAGGATTCTGAGAGTGGTTCTTGGATCTTTCAGACCATGAAGTTTTTTGTCTGTTTTGGCCACAAACAAAGTTGGCACCTCAACAGATGGTCTTGGATAGTTTGTTGAACCTCCTGTGAGAGTCCAGAGGCTTGTAGCCAAGAACCGCGCTGCATACAAATGGCTGCCATCATACCGTGACCTGATCCGTTGGCAGAATCATAAGGCATCTGCGATGTTGCCTTTGCCACAGTCATACCTTCTTCCAGGATGGTGAGGAAATCTGATGCCTGGTCTGGCTGTAAGGAATCCACAAAACAACTCATCGATTTCCATAAATTGTAACTACATGTATCCAACAAGGCCTGATGATTAGCAATGTGAACATGTAAGCCAGACATTGAATAAACTCTTTTACCAAACAGATCTAGTTTCTTCTGGTCCTTGTTCTTTGGAGTGAACCCTGGTTGGCCTTGTCTCTCTCTGGTTGGCTGCATCTAGGACCAGTGTCCCCAGCACTGGCTGACTAAAAAGGTACTCAAAGTCCTTAGCTGGAACATAGTATCTTTTCTCTAAGACTTTGAAATTGATGGAATTGATGCTGGCATTTGCCACAGAGATTTAACAATTTTGGTACCCCTTCATGCACTGGAAAGGCTACCTTTGAAGGAATTGTAGCAGACAGCACATCAAAGACGTCATCAGTAGCCTCCTTAACCTCTTGCGCTTGCAAGCCAGACTGAAAGCCACCTCTTTTCGTAGTTCTTGGTAAGACTTGAAATCATCTTGTGGGGGTGAAGTCATTTGCCCCTTGCTATCCTGTAAAGGAGAGGGACGGGGCTGCTGGAGTTGGGGATTCTCCCTGTCTCTAGCAGGACCCAAAGTCTGTTCAGACATGCCCTTCTGAAGGTCCAAATCAGAGTCTGTATGGCAATCTCTATTCAAAGCTGGGGGGCTTATTGGATTCCCGCCAACACGGTGGGCTGGAGTGCTGGCACCATGGGATAGGACCACAGGCCCCAATCTGGCCACTGTGTGGACCAATGCCCCTGGGGCCACTGCTGGAATTATGGCGAGGCTTCAGCAGAGCTCTTTCATGTTATCTTAGGCTCTGCTCTCTCCAGTGAGGAAGATGAGGGGGAATGATTTTTTCTCCCTCTTTTCCTGTACCTCCAGCACCCATTCCTGGGTGAGGATGCGTAGCTCAAGGAGGGGGACATAATTTCCTGGTCTTGGCAGCTGACGCAATGCCAACTCCAGTGCCTAGCCTCAGGGCTTAGTGAAGAGTGGTGCCGCTAACCTGACATTCTGCTTGAGCGCCTGCTGCGGGACATTTGGCTCACTGGTAACCATACCAAGCTAGAAATTAAGGGGGGGGGATATATTATGGCCCCCTGAAGTTGAGCAGCGCCCCCGTTGCTCAGGAGTCAGGCTTCTGGACCCTGGACTCTGTCCTTCATGATCTTCCTGACTCATCCACTTCAGGGGGTAAAGTTCTCCCATCACTGGGCTGTGATACCATGGCGTCTGAGCCTTTCCTCTTCTCCCTCGGCCTCGGAGCTGATTTCACTTTTAGAGTCCAGCGGCTCCTATGCCAGGCAGATAGCCCTAGCTTGGCCTTGCCCCATGAGTGGAGACCCCCTCCACACTCTTATCTGGTGAGGGCACAGACATCAGTGCTTTTACAACCTAGAACGCCTCTGGTGTTGAAGGAGATGAGAGGGACATTAAATCCTCCTCTATGCCTGCAGGGCAGCTCAAACCCTGCGTGGGTTGTGTGTGGGAGCTGCTCCAGCCCTGCCGCTCCTTCTTCTCCCTCTTCAGTGAGGCACTACAGTGCGTAGGGGTTATTAGCACCAGAGTCAGTAGTGGTGCTGGGGGCTGAGTTGGTGTTGTGCACCAAAGCTGCATTGGGAGCCAGAGACTGAGAAGGAGCCACGGCTGGAGAAAGAGCAGCCTCCATCAGGAGCACTTTTAATCTGAATTCTTTCTTCCTGAATCCTGGGCTTAAAACTTTTACAGATGGAGCATCTGTCTTTATGTGTCTCTCCCAAACAACTTAAGTAGCTGTCATGAAGGTCGTTCGTGGACAAAGCTTTCCTGCACAATGAGCATGGCTTAAAGCCCCACGATCCAGGCATAACATCCTACCATGATGTGACTTGCCTAAAACTATCTAGCTAACTAGCAGCAAAGGACACTTAACATAGAACAATTAGCACTAACAAAAGGAAAAAACAGAAAGCTAACACAGAAGACCTAACTAGCTAGGGGGAATTCCTGAAGTCAGCCAAAGCTGCAGCAGAGTTCCAGTAACTGTCCACAGGCAGAAAAAAACAACTGAGCAGGCTGAGCTCCAGCATTCTCTGATACCACAGCAGTTGCACAGCCCACCCCCCCAAGGAGCTGGAGCTAGCCCTAAAGCTACTCCTTGAAGGGGAAAAAGTTTCTAGTAACTGTGCTGGGGGGCAAGCACACACTTATCTATGGAATGGACATGAGTGAGCTCTCAAAGGAGAACCAGGGATGTTGCTCCTCTGAAGAAGGGGTTGGGGCCCAGATCCCAACCCCTGCCACGCAACCCCACCCCCCAGAGCCCAATCTCACTCCTGTCATTGCTGGCCAGAAGCAGGCAGCCCGGGCAGGCCCAAGCCAGCCCCAGCCACTGCCTGCTGGCCAGTGGCAAACAGCCTGAGCTCAGATCCAGCTCTTGTTGTTTGCCACTGGCCAGCAGGCAGCAGCTGGAGCCAGATGGGGCCCAACCAGCAGCAGCAGGAGCTGGGTCTGAGCCCAAGCCAGCAAGCAGCTGGTGGCCTGGATCCTGCTTGTGCTGCTGCCAGCCAGCAGCTTGCAGCCCCGGAAAGCCCAATCCAGCTCCAAGCTTGCTGGCTTCGATCCTGCTCCAGGTGCTGCCAGCCAGTGGCACACAACCCAAGCTTGGATGAGGCTCCTACTGCTGCCAGCCAGTGGCAGGTGGGCCCCATCCACTGCCTGCCAGCCAGCAGCAAACAACAAGAACCAGATCCAAGCCTGGGCTACTTGCCACTGGCTGGCAGCAGCCTGAGCTGGATCAAGCCCACCAGGGCCACCAGCAGCAGGAATCAGATCCAAGACGGCCAGCAGCAAGTGGCCTGGCTAGCTGCAGGTGGCCTCAAAGGGCTCGATCTGGCCCCAGCTGCTGCTGGGGCTGGGCTGGAGATGTGGGAAGGCAACCCCTCGACCCTGCGGCAATGACTCCCCTGCTCCAACCTAAAATTTCAGCCTGTCTCTTTGATAACTCCTTGTGGAGAGCTAAACATGGCTAAACAGAGCTTCTAATCTCTGCAACAAGCCCTCTCTACTATCTTGTCTTGATCGCTTAAGACACCACCACTGTACCTGCCTGTCATGAAAGCCCACAACCTCGGAATTATCTTGGACTTAAGACTTCACACTACATTCTCAAATCATGGCTATATGTAAATCTTGCTGATATCCTTTTCTATCCAGCCACACAGCTAAAACTCTTATGTATGCTCCCATCATCTTGTATCTTGATTACTACAATATCCTCCTCTCTGGCATTGGCAAATAACATCTTGCCAAATTCAAATCCATGCAGAATGCTGCTGCAGCAGTGGTCATTTTTGTAGTCTGTTACTTGGACCATGTCACCCCCCCCCCCTTCTTGAATCCCTCCAGTGTCTTCCCCTTCTCTTATCACATCAAACTGCCTGCATTCACTCTCAGTGCCATTCATAGTCAGCCCATATAAACAACCACATAACTACCCCATTAGTCACCTTCAAATCCTTCCTTGTAATTTTTCTTTGCCAAGATGCCTACAGAATACTTGACAACAGCTAGATAGCTAATATGTAGAAATCAATAATGTCTCACCTTTTACTTGTATTCCACCATCTATCTATAATCCAGCTCTTCTCCCTTGTCTTTAGCTAAATTGCTCCAGGCTGTGAGAATTTTCACACCTTGAGTGTCATTGTTAGGCTGACCTAACAACCAGCATGCAGGGAGGTAGGTCAGCATTTCTTCTGTCAACCTAGGTACCACCTTCCAGTGAGGTGAATTAAATCCCACTGATAAACAAAATGCCTTCCACTGATGTCTGGCAGCATCTACACTGCCATATAATGGCAGGAAAGCTGGCCTAAGACTGAGAGACCCTTGGGACAGAGACCACCATTTTGTTCTGATTTTTGTACAGCTCTAACCACAGAATGGTCCTGTTGCAATTTGATTATGAGGCTTCACTATGTAATAGTCCCAAAGATGAGTCCTAATGGCTTGAAACACATCCAGGAAAAACTCACCAGGAGCAGGACGACAGTTCAAACCTTATCAAGCCATGTATAGGGCAAATCCACTTCAGCTTTCCAGGAACAGAGGACCAGCCTGGGCATCAACTGAGGATATTAACCCAGGGGTTTCAAACTTATGGCCTGTGAGCCAAATCTGGCCAGTGGAGCCACTGCTTGTTCCAGTGCCTATCAACTCCTGCAGCAGAGCAGCCTCTCTGTTGAGCACTGCCTGCAGGGAGCAATGAGAGAACTCTAGCTGATGGTGCTGGCCACTCCCTCTCCAGCCCAGTGTGGTCTGCACTGCAGACTTCAGTAAGAAGAGGCCCCACTGGGCATGAGAGAGGGAAAGAGCTGGGGTGATGGTGGGTGCTAAGCCCTGGTTAGAGGGAAGCCCAGAGCCAGGCATGGGCTGCAGGGTCACTCGGTGGCAGAAGGAGCCTGGAACAGACCACAGGTGCCACTGGGGGCAAAGGGGAGAGCCCAGAGCTTGTGGTGAGGGGAGCCTAGAGCCAGGTGCAGGCCACAGAGTTCCCTGGTGGCAGAGGGAAGACCCAAAGCCAGCAAGGTCCCCCAGTGATGCAGGGGCCGAGACAAGAGTCCCCCAGGTATGAGCTGGAGCAAGGTGTGGACCATTCAGGGTCCCTTGGGAGCAGGCCAGGGGCACAGGGTGGGGGAAGACTAGGTGGGCCCTGGCAGTGGGTGAGTGCAGTGGAGGATATGTGGATGTGGGGAACTTGCGTAGCAAGGGGTGGTGGATTGCGAGGGGTTGAATGTTGTGGAAGCAGGAGTTCTCACAGCACAGCAGAGCAAGATGAGATGGGGAACAGGGTAACACAACAAATCAACAATCCAGACTGCACCAATGGAGTGTCACACCAGGCCCATTACTGGAACCTCTAGACAATACAGTAATATAAACATCAGAAGTAACATAAAATCCTTTACCTATGCCTTCCTCACTGCTACCAGAAAGAAAATGTTATGTTTTCCATTATAGGCCCCCATTTTTAAGCTATAAACTCCTACTCCAGGTCTGAACAGTAATCCCTCCCATATGTATTTTGCATCTCTCAAAAAAGACAGATAACTTTACTCACCACCATTCAAAATGGTCTCTTACTTCATTCCCTCCCTGGCCCTTCCATTCTGCTGATGCCAACTTCTTTTGTCTACTTTTCTCACATTCATCGGGGTACTTTCTTCCAAATCCTACCCTTCCAATTCTAGCCTGCCAACCTGCTATCCTCTCTTCATTCAAATCCTTCTTTGAGATTCTTTTCACAATTTTGAGATGAGACAAATAATTACAATATTTTTAATTTATCTTTTAATCTCTCTCAAATATGTAAAAGCCTAAAAAGAGCAATCATGTAACTTCATTGTAACCGTTGTTCTTTCTTCATTCTGTTCCTAGCATTTGCTGTTCTCACTCATTATAAATTTTTCAGAACAGGGACTGTGACTTTCCATTTATTCTGTATGCTACTATGCACACTTCTGGAAGCTGTAAAAATATATGATAACCTCAGCTCAGTCCCTTCTCCTAAATCCCTGGAGTGATTACAGATGTTCTCACAGCACAATGTTATTCTGTGTCAGTTATTACAGATAATGCTGTCTGTAAAACCATGGGGATACACAGAAAAATAAATCAGACAAGCACGTTTCCAATGGCAATTCTAATCTCTTAAAATGCAAGAGAGATTTGCAGATCAGCAAATCTGATAAAATATCCGTTTCAAAAGGTTGCCACATTTTAACCATAATTTCTTTCACCATAGACCTCATAAATCTCACTCTTCAAGAGTTCAAAAATTTAAGTCATTGATTGTCAGGATGGAACTGATAAGCACAGAATTTTGAGAAGGCTTTGTCTTCCAATAAATCATATAGGGCATTCCTACACTGCCATGGGAATATGCATCACTGCAGCAGCATCAGTTGAGAAGGTCTATGTAGACCTCTTCAGCTGATGGGAAAGCCTTCTCCCATCAATTCAATTACTCTACCTACCTAAAAGGCATCATCAACAGGAGACACACTCCCATTGATGTAGCATCATGGGGACACTGCACTACGTAGACACGAGTAAGCTGACATGAGATATGCTAGTTACATTACTTTATTAGTTTACATCGTGTCAACTCAGTGTGGAAGTGTAGACCAGGCCACAGTAACTATTTCTAGAGGAATCATTTGTCTGGATGGGTTTTAAAATTTGCTGTACCTGTTTGGCCACTGTCATTACTATTCCCATTAAAGCAAAAAGAAAAAAAAAAAATATTAAATGGAATACTCTCTTCAGATTATATTTGACAGTTGTATATATAGAGGTGTTCACAATATTATAATACAATCTCTCTTTTACTTGAGTAGTCAGAGATGGATATTTCCTATATTACTGGGCATTTATGAGCAATGTTTCTTTTGTGCTTGTTGCACTTACACAGCAACATTACAGAAAGATCTGTTCTTTTTACATATCCCTTCTTTAGATGCTGCTGTTCCAAATGCATTTGGCTGTTAACACGGCCACAAATGTTAATATTTCTAGTGCAAAGGAATGAATGTCAGGTTTATAAACAGAAGGTAATGATACTGTCAGTAACAAAGTCCATTAGTGGGCTGAATCATCTCAAAATATTTCAAACCGCACCCAGTTTCTGCTCTGTTAAATAAAAGAGGCTTTTGTGCCAGTCTATAAACAGAGTAGTATCAGAACACTTTCATAACCACTTTAAAAAAAAATCTGACATGTTTTATTTGCTAAACTTAGCAATACAATCTTTAGATAAGGCCCTTGTAACAGTTTGGAGCTTAAGGCCAGTCCTTTAGTTTCTGTCAAATTGAAATCACAATTTTTCCAAAGTAAATTAAACAGCATGAAACTGAGTCAAATTAATCTTTACTTTTACAGGAGCTTCCACACAGAAAAATGTTACACCTAAAACTGAAAACTAATTAACAGAGAGAAAAACTGTCATGGTGGGGGAGCTGTTGTGTTCTATTCCCTCATTAAAAATGAGAGTTCTGTGGCACCCTAAGGACTAACAGATTTCTTCAGGCATAAGCCTTTATGGACTCCAACCCACTTCCTTGGATGCAAGTGGTTTGGTGCCCAGAAAAGTTTATGCCTGAAGCTATCTGCTAGTCTTTCAGGTGCCACTGAACTCTAGCTGCTTTTGCTGTATGCAGACTAACATGGCTACCCCTCTGGAAATTTGTTCCCTCAATATTTTCTTGGTTTTGACTGGAGTAAGGAAAGCTTAAATAATATAGAACCTAATAACAGGAGGAAAGCATTTGCCTGAGAACAGCAGTATTCAGAATACAGAGTTATTAAAACTACATTTATAAAGCATGGTGGGAATTGCTGCATTCTTTTATACAGCAACTGGGCCAACATCCTCAAAGTTTCACAATCAAGCTTCAGTTCAGAGTACAGTAAAGACACAGCTCTGATAGCACCATAAATTACTTCCTTGTGGTCATGGACACAGGCAAGATTTCCACGTTCATACTGCAGAATGTATCTGCAAATTTTGACACAAGAGAAGACAAAGTAATGCTAAACTGTCTGCATGAGACAGCGGGGGTAGATCACAACATTATAATAGTTCCAATCACTTCTCTCCAGTGGAGCCCAAAGAACGATGAATGGTCCCCTTCCCCAAAGGCCCTATACCACAGAATCTCATGGGCTCCATACAAAGTATCTATGAGACCACTTACATGGTGAAATGCCATGAGTTCAGCTGCCAGTACCATGCTGATGCTACTCAAATGTGTATCTTATTTGCCACTAATCCAACAACTACCACTACTAAAAATGTTAAGATGCCTGTCAAAGATCAGATGTTTTATGAAAAGCAGCTGGCTCAATCTACCCCAGACAAGACCCAGTGATGCTGGCTGGAAGGGGGAAAACATTTTGAAGAGCTAGCTAAAGCTCTGCTCACTCTCACCTTTCTGTCAGAATGGTTCAAAGTGCTGGGGTCCTACATGAGTCAGCATGGAAGCTTCTCTCAATAGGCAGCATGTATGACTAAAACATCTTTTTCTCATCTCCAATGCACTATGAAACTTTATTTCTGAATCAGAAACTGGCCAGAGTGATCCACGCATTTGTCACTCCTCAGACAAGATTACTGCATTTCAGCATATCTGAAGTAGAATGCAAAAACAAATACAGAGTTTTAGCTGATACAAAGAGTGGCTGCCTGACTCCTCCATTGTTTAGGCTTCCTTCAAACCTATACTTCAGTCCCTTCATTGGTTTTCTGACCATTTCCACTGCCAGTTAAAAGCTTGTTTTTATCTCAAACAATGAGTCAAATCCCATCTACATTAAAGAATGCATTTCAGCTTATGAACTGCTAAGATGACATTTCTTCTCCTGAGACAACATATAGCAGAGCCCAGAACAAAGCACAAGAGCCAAGGATGAAGTATTCTGTGTTGAAAAGATCCAGGTATGGAACACCAAAAGAGATATCATTAATTCAAAATCTGAGCACTTTTATGAAGTGCTGCAAACACTTCCTCTTTAATAAAGCTTTTTCTACCATGCCTAGAATGACATTCACATGAATCAGCCATTATCCTGTTCCAAAGAGATGGCTGTATTAGTCTAGTTCAGCAAAACAAACAAGGAGTTCTGTGGCACTTTTAAAGACTAACAAATTTATTTATCACATAAGCTTTTATGGGAGAAAATCCCACTTTGTCAGACGCTTTGAAGATGGGGGAACTTATAGAATGCAAGGAAAATAAATGTTTATTATCCCCACATCCAAAAACCAAACAATTAATAAAACCCACCATTACCCAAGCAGATTTGCTGTATCTCAAAAAGGTAGAACCAGCGACTCCATTAAGTGAACAATGGGCTTTACTAGTATCAATCTATTTCATATAGAAGATGTTCATATACTATAGTAACGAATGGCAGTATAAAACCCAAATACACATTACCTTGAGAACTAAAAATCTTTCTAACTAATCACTGATGTGTAAGTGATGGCTCACATCAGCACTAATAACATGCAGCACCTCACAACTAGTAGATGATTTCATGAAACGCTGAAGCAAGTTAAAGAAGACTGACCAAAACAATCTTCTTTGAGATTCTTCCTGTCCCATGAGTTAAGGAAAACAGAAGGCAGAAGAACCTGGAAGTGAACTGCAAGCTAGGTAAAGTGGTGTAGGGTAGAGGTTTTGGTTTTGTGGAAGTTCTATAGGGAGAGGGGACTGTACAGTTTGTCTGGCCTCCAACTTGAATGGGAACAGGCTGGCTAGAACAGTCAAAAGTGAGTTAAACTAACAGCAAATGTGGAGAGGTAAAAAAGGGAAGAAAATGAGCACAGCATTAAATTGAGATAGAGAAGAAAATTAATCAAGAGAAGAAATTCTTTAATAACCTATACATGAAAGCTAGGAGCCTGGTTAACAAATAAGAAATTGGAATTGCTGGTTTGTGAACATAAGTTCAGTCTACTTGGTATTACTGATGCCTAGTGGGATGATTCACACAATTTGAATGTTAAAATCAATACTCATAACTTGTTCAGGAAGGACTGAGTGGGCAGAGACAAAGGGGCATTTGCATCTAATATATCATTACCTATTTCTGAGTCACTGATAACACAAAAGAAAATTGTCTTAAATGCTTATAGATCGATGTCCTAACACAAAAATAGGAGTCTTGTGGCATTTAAAGACTAACAGATTAATTTATTGCATAAGCTTTCATGGGAGAATATCCCACTTCGTCAGACACTTTTGGGATATTCTCCCACGAAAGCTCATCCGATAATAAATCTGGTAGTCTTTAAGTGCCACAAGACTCCTTGCTTTTTTCGCTTTACTAAACTAACATGGCTGCCTCTTTGGAACTTGTCCTAACACAGTGGTTCTCAACCTCTGGCAGGTCATGACACACAGCAGCATATTGCAACTCTACAGGACACCCTAGCCCACTCCCTCCAGGCCAAATCCAGCCATCTCCCCAGCAATCCATGACATACTTACCGTTCTGTGGTGACATAGTAATGTGTCCCAACACAGTGGTTGAGAAGCGCTGTCCTAACAGATAAAACGTAAGATAAGGTACCAGCAGGTCTACTGCAGACCAACAAACCATATTAAGGAACAAGATTACCATCCTCCTTATGTACCTACTGTAACGGACATCCCTTCCCCTTGCTCTCAGGCAGGGCAGGGCAGGGAGCAGTCTCTAGCCCCAGCTAGGGTAATCTGTGTATACAAAGAGTCTCCCAGCCCTCAGGCAGGCAAATACAACAGTCTCTGGTGGCTAGATAAACAAGTATCTTTGGCGATCAGGTAAGTAACCAGCCTCAGGGAACCAATAAGCACCAGCAAGGTCACCCTTGAAGGCACAGGAGGAGGGTGACGCAAGCCCACCCATCTCCTCTGCATACCAGCCCAGGCTGCCAGAGGGAGACAGCTCCTCGAGGTCACTGGGTCCAGCCAGCTCATTGGCTTCCCAAGGCGCCAGGCCAGCTTGCTGCTCCCCAAGGTCTTCTGTGGATGGCAGCTCATCTAGGCCACAGGGTTCCGCCAGCTCATCAGATTCCTCAGGCACTGAACCAGTTCACTGTCCCCCAAGGTCCTGTACAGAGGGCAGCTCGTTTAGATGTCTGGTGGGCTCCTCGGGTCCACGCAGCTCCAAGCTAGCAAGCTGTTTCCTCAGGTCCTCAACAGGGGGCTGCACCTCCAGATCTAAAGGGGCCAGGTTTCCCTCAGGTTCCCTGGGCCTGGGTCAGTCATCCAGGCCCCATGCAGTGGGGAGCTCTGGCCAGGCCTCCTTGCAAGGTTGGTGGGGGCTCTGGGCCAATGTTCCCTCTAATTACTTATAGACTGTGTACGCAAACAATTTCTTTGTGTGCGCAAAAACATTTCTTTGTGAGCACCAATATTAGCACTATTGAATTTTTTTGTGCACACTTCATTTTTTTGTGTGCGCAGGTTTCATGACCTGTGCGCACGCGCACATGCACACAGCTTAGAGGGAACAGTGCTCTGGGCCCTGAGACAAGGCCAAATGGTCCTTTTTCTGCAACTGCCAGAGCCTAACTGAGTCGAGTGGCCACCCTTTTATACCTCCCCTCCCTGACCCAGCCCACTGCTTCTGGTCAGGTGGAGTTGGACTTCCTGCTTCT
Source organism: Podocnemis expansa (assembly GCA_007922195.1). Taxonomy (NCBI): domain Eukaryota; kingdom Metazoa; phylum Chordata; order Testudines; family Podocnemididae; genus Podocnemis; species Podocnemis expansa. Next base: position 6,030,046 of record ML682039.1, read on the forward strand.
GCCTCCCAGCAGCGTCTGGCCTGCCCTCTCTGCCTGTCTCAGTGGGCAGCCATATCTCCTGCTCTTTACACCTATCTACAATGGGAAATTGTGTGAAACTGTGCAACCATGGAGGACTTGAATTCAAGTGACATATGATGCAGGCTTCATGCTGCCAGTGCTAAAAGACGTTGGGAATTTCTAGATAGGATACAGGTAACAATTTCCTAACTCAAAAACTGTTGCAGACAATTTGGCTGAACTATTAGATTTTGTCCTAGAATATAAATGGGAACTGATCATAAGCTGTCAAACTTTTAGTTTTAGGTATAAGTGATCAGGACGATCACATTTATAACATCCTCTCAGAACTAAGTCCAAACTAATAATACTTGGTGCTTTAACAGGGACAATGTCACAAAGCTGAAAATAATCATGAGCCAGATATGCTAGAAGGAAGAATATAACCAGTAAAATGCGAATGATAAATGTGAATTGTTTAAATACATTTACAAATGTGCCAAAAGTTACCCTCTCACAGATAAGAAGGCTGTGTTGGTTAAAAAAAACAAACTTGATTTAGAGGGAAGTGAAGACAGCTGTAAAAAAAAAATAATTATAAGCATATATACCATTGTACAAGGTGCTGGTGAGACAGCATCTGTAATATTGGGTGCAATTCTGGTCCCCCATGTTTAAAAAAGATGAATTCAAGCTGGAGCAGGTGCAGAGAAGGGCTACAAGGATGATCTGTGGAATGGAAATCCTGCCTTACGGGAGAAAACAAAAGAAGGTTAAGAAGAGATATGATTGCTCTCTTTAAATACACCAGAGGGATAAATACCAGGGAGGAAGAGGAATGATTCAACTACAGCACCAGTGTGGACACAAGAACAAATGGATACAACCTGTCCACCAGGAAATTTAGGCTTGAAATTAAATGCAGGTTTCTAACCATCAAAGCAGTGAAGTTCGGGAATAGACTTCCAAAGTGACCTCACGGGTGGGTAGCTGGGGCTTGCCTTTAAAACTGAGCTTGATAAATGTATGGAGGGAACAGTATGAGGGGATGGCCTAGTCTGGCAACTGGCTGAGTTTTTACTACAGATGGTGAATATGCCAGAGGCCAGAAAAGGAAAGTTGGATGAGGTGCATTCTGAGTTATTACAGAGAATTCTTTCTTGGGTGAGTGGCTGGTGAGACTTGCTCATGTGCTCAGGGTTTAACTGATCACCATATGTGGGGTTGGGAGGGAATCTTCTCCTGGGATATATTGACTAGAGCTCTGGGGGTTCTGTGCCTTCCTCTGTAGTGTGAGACGTGGCTCGCTTGCTGATGAACTCTCTGTACCTTAATGTCTTTAAATCATGATTTGAAGACTTTAACAACACAAACCTAGGTTAGAGGTTTACTGCACCAGTGGTTGGTGAGGTTTTTTTTGGTCTGCATTGTGCACAAGATCATACTAGAACAGGGTCTGCATCTTGCGGCTCCAGAGCTGCATGCAGCTCTTCGGCTGCCCCATCTGTCCCCCCTCACCCCCAGGATACACTGCTGGCAACCCATGCATGGCTCTAGGCTGCCCCACCACCACCAGGAGACCCTGTAGGGGCCTGCTTCTGGTTCCAGATCCCCCCACCCACCAGGGGACCCATGCAGCAGGCACTCTGCCCCAGCTCCCCCCACCATGTGGCTACACCCATTGTGGCTCTCAAAACACTTGTTTATTGAGGGAATTTTTTTAAATGGCTCTTCTTATCTTTTGGGATTCCAACCCCTTGACTAGATGATCATGTTGGTCCCTTCTGATCTCAGAGTGAGTACATACATACTTTTACACGCACGCACGCACGCACAACAAACAAAAGAAAGCAGAAGTTGATAGTAATGAACCACACGCAGAAATTAGGAACTGTACAAAATGTATAAGAGAAGCCAAAGGACACAAGGAGAAATCTATGGCCAGAAGAGTTAAGGACAGTAAGGCTTTGGGTTTTTGTTTTAAATATACTAGAATAAAAAAGAATTCTGGCAATGGCATTGGTTCATTATTAGATGGAAGAAGTACTATCTATAATCATGCAGAAAAACCAGAAGTGCTCAATAAATATTTCTGTTCTCTTTCGGGGAAAAAATAGATGCTACATTCTTATTATATGGTAATGATAACAGTTTTTCCATTCAACTACCATTGCCTCAGGGTTAAAAAAGGACTATGGATTTTTTTTCTCATTACAAAAAGATGAGTTGACCTCACCTTTCCCTATATACCAAGCATGGTAAAACTGCTGCTTGGGAGCCGCATGCCACTCTTGAATGAAAAAGTGCAAGTCACGGAAGAACTCAGCTTATACACAGGTTAGAGGGAAAAGAAGCCCCAGCCTAGGAGTTTTAAATATCCCTTCCTGAGCATGCTCAGGAGGGAGCCCCAGCCTGTGCCTAGTCGCCAGAGCAGCCATATTGGCGGCTCAGCCCAGGCACAGCTTAAAGCAAGGGGACTGAGCCACAACTGGTGCCCAGCCACTGGAGCAGCCAGGAACAGAGGGCCCCGGCGATGGGGTCGGGACAGCAGGGAGAAGCAGTGGCATGGTTGGGACAGTGGAGAGAAGCGCACCATGTTTAGATGCTCTCATAGGCCCCAATGCGGTTTACTTGTTAAAATCGTGTTTTACAAGTTCTTCTCAACATGATGTCAAATAATACGATTGAAATCAAAATACAAAGAATAGATTGCTTACAGTATAGGTCTAGTTTTCATGGCAACCTTAAGTAATTATTAGAATCTGACATGAGTAGGATCAATACTCACCCTCTTTTTACGGTAAAATTAAAGTGTGCAATGAATTTTAAACTTAGTAATTTTGGAAGTGGTAAAAGTGTATGGCTATATGCTTCAGTGTGGCTCTCGAACGTTTAATAATCAACTTGTGTGGCTCTTGAGTGCCATATGTTTTGCCACCCCATACGCTGTTCCCCAGTGTTTGAATCTAAACAACTGCTTTGATTTACTGTAACAGTGTGACCTGATCCTGTAACTTACAATTCTCTGTATTTTCCTCCCATTCTGTTAGGTCCCCATTTTCAAAGTGTATGATGAAGTAGGATTTTCTCCCATGAAAGCTCATGCGATAAATAAATTTGTTAGTCTTTAGACATGTCATAGGACTCCTTGCTTTTTTTTGTTGACCTAGACTAACACAGCTACCCCTTTGGAACCAATCCATTCAACTAGCATCTCTGGAGAATGTTCAACAGAAGCTACTAAAGTTAGCTATTTTTAAATCAGCAGATCCAGATAACTAGCTTTGAAGAGTTTTAAAAGAGCTAGCTGAGGAGCTCACTATACCATTAATGATGATTTTTCAATAGATCTTGGAGCACTTGAGAAATTCCAGAAGACTCATAAAGCTAATGCTGTGATAGGTTCAAAAAGGGTAATTGCAGGCAAGATAGAGTGGCTGATACAGGAAACCATTAAAAAAAGAACTAAAGGAGGGTAATGTAATTAATGCAAATCCACATGAGTTTATGGAAAATAGATTCTGTCAGACTAACTTGATATTTATTTTGAGATTACAAATGTGGTTGGTTAAGGTAATTGTTTCACTGTAATATATTTAGAATTCTGTAAAGTGTTTGACTTGACTCCACAATGTATCTTGGGCACACACTGAATCAAGTAAAACTGGCTAACAAAAAAAAAATCACTACATGTAACTGGCAATAGGGAATCATTATCAAGCAGGCTGGATTCTAGTGTGATCCTGCAAGGATCAGTTCTTGGCCCTTTATTATTATTAATAAACATTTTTGTCGATGGCCTCAAAGGAAAAAGTCATCATTGACAAAGTTTGTAGATGAAACAAAAATTGAGGGAGTGGTAAACAATAAAGAAGAGAGTCTACCGATGCAGAAAAATGAGGAGTGCTTGGCACACTGGGCACAAGTAAACAAAATGTATTGTAGCAAAGTTCAAATAGATTCATGTAGGAACAAAGAATGCAGCCCATGCTTCCAAGATGGGGGATCCCATCCTTGAAATCAGTGGCTCTGAGAAAGATCTGGAAATAGTGGTGGATAATTGACTAAGAGTGAGCTCCCAGCATGATACTATGGCCATAAAAGCTAAGATGATCCTTGGGTGCCTAAGAAGGGGAATCTCAGATTGGAGTAGAGAGGTTATTACACCTCTGTCTTTGGCAGACTGACTGCTGCTGGAAGGAAAACGGTGCCTGTTTCCGGTGCTCACAACTGAAGAAAGGATGTTGTGAAATAGGAGAGAAGAGCCCAGGCGGGATGGGAGAGGGACGACACAGGTGAGGGCCCAGGGGATGAGGGGAAGAGGAATGACTGCCCGAGCACCCCGGGTTAACGCACAGGCGACTGCCCGCCTGGCAGCCGGGCAGGGGGAAGAGAAGGGGGGAACCGCCCCGGGGCTGCGGTGGGGTCCGGGGGGGTGGGAGGCGGGCACCGGTGGCCAAATGCCGGTGACTGCCCGAGGCCCTGGCAGAGGCCAAGCCCACACTCGGGCTCCGCCCCGGGCAGGAAGGTCCCGGTCCCGGTACCACCCGGAGGAGGCGGCTCTGCACCCGCGGGGAGCGGGGGTGAGGCTGCCCCAGGCCCGCGCCCCCGACACGCCCCGGCGGCGCCTCAGGCCGGGCGGTTTTTACCACAGGAGCCGGGCCCGGGGCACTGAGGCGGCCCCTCCCGCATGCCCGCCCCACCGTTACCGGCCGTTCCTGCGGCCCGTCCCCCGGCTCACCCTCCAGCTCTGACTCCTCGCCGCTGACGGGGAGCTGGGCTACCTACCGCCGCCTTGGGGCTGGGGGGGCAGCGGGGCCCGTCCCGGCTCCGCGTCCCCCGCTGTCCTCCAGCGCTTGGGGGCTGCGGAGCCGGGCCCCGGCTGAGAAGAAACTCGCCGGCTTCAGGCTCCGCCCACAGCGGCCCCGAGGCCGCCGGCACCGCTTTCCCGCCAAAGTCTCGGCGCCTTCCCGGCTCTGGCGACGCGAGCGGCGCGCGCTGCCCCTCAGCCCCCCCCTAATGCCCCTGTCCCGCCCCCGCATTCAACCACAGAAACACCCGCACAAAGTTCATCAGCCCACATCCTTAACCCATTCCTACATTGCCAAGTTCCGCAGGGGCAGCCCTCTTCCCCTAGTTCCTAAAACAAAGAGGCCTGGGGCAGTTAAAAACTAACAATTTATTGCATGAGATTTGGTGGGGGAAGATTCCCACATAGACACTTTCAAGAAGGAAGAAGGTGCAGAATGGGAGAAAATAAATGCAGGGGGTGCAAGCCCTGGGAAGGCGTCACACTTTAACAGCAAATGAATCTTTAGAACTGTTTTGAAACACTGGGGAACAGCACACAGAGGAAGATGAGGTCGAATCCCCTGTCATAATATTTGCAAATAAATTCAATCTCAGCAGCTTCTTTTTGAGGCCTTGATCTAGTATTCCCCTGTCTGAACACAGCAATTAGCAAATCCCATCAAGTCAAGTTAGCAAATCAAATCAATCATGATTTGCTAATTGCTCTGTTCAGATAGAGGAATACTAGAGCAGTGGTTCCCAACCAGTGTGTTGCAGCAATACCCAAAGTGTGCTGTGAGCATCCCTGAGAGCTGGAGTTAATGTGGGCTGTGCAGGGCTAGGAAAAGGCAGGGGTTAAAGTAAGGAGGAAGGCATGGAACACAGTTCCAAGGCCCCCTATTTTTAGGCAGGCAGTGTTCCAGCCCCCTTAAAAATAGAGGAAGGTGCTGGAATGTGGTGTTCCAGGGGTTCCCCTAAAAATAGCAGAAACAGCTGGAAGGCAGCAGTCTTCTGGTGGCTCCACCTTAGGCCTAGCCAGCAGAGAGCTGCAGGAGGCTGGGAGTGTGTGAATCTTCCCTTGCAGGGTGGAGCAGCTCCTGTCAGCCTGCGAACAGCCCAGGTAAGGATTGGGGGGGTGGAGGGGGGAGAGGGCTGCTGGGGGTTGGGTGCAGCAGGTGTATGTGTGTAGCAGAGGTGGGTGGGAGTGGATGTGTAGCAGAGGGTGTGTAGCTGGGGTTGTGGGGTGGCTGTGGTGGGGGTGTAGCTGTGGGCTGCAGACCTAGTTCTGGCCCCTGCAGTGAGGGAAGAGTCCATCACAGGCAGCAGGGGGTTGGGAGAGGGGAGGATGGGACCTCACTGAGGTGGGAGGGAGCAGCAGTGGCCTGAGGATTTGCTCTGGTTGGCAGGGAGCCACTATGGAGAAGGGGGAAGTGGGCGCTGCACCATGCTCCCCTGCCCTACCTTCCCACTCCCCAGGTTACCCCCTGCCCCCCCCAAAGCCACTTGTGTTCTCCCTTTCTCTCTACTCTCTTGCCACCCTTGTGCTGTTCCCCACATGGCTCCCCTTGTCCTCTTTTGCCACCCCTGCCCTGCTGTGCTCCCCACACTCACTCCTGCCACTGCACATGACTCCTGAACTCCCCTGTTTTGCCACTGCTGCTCTGCTACCCCTACTACCCCACACAGGAGCATTTCTGAAATATGGTGCCATGGTTCATGAATATTCATAAGTAATTTAAGTTACTTTGAATATTGATGAGTTTTTTAATGATGGTGTGCCTCAAAAAATTTGAAGGTATCAAGGTGTGCCACAGCAGAGAAAAGGTTGGGAACCACTATACTAGAGCAAGGCATCAAAGAGAAGCTGCTGAGTTTGAATTTATTTGCAAATGTGGTTGCATTGACTTAGGACTTAATACAACATTGGATTTTTCTCTCATTGACAGGTGACTTGACCTCAGCTTCCTCTCTATGCTGTTCCCCAGTGTTTGAATCTTTGCAACTGTTTTGATTTGCTGTTACAGTGTGACCTGTTCCCATGACTTGCACTCTCCTGCATTTATTTCTCCCATGGTGTAAGTTTCCCCATTTTCAAAGAGTCTGATGAAGTGGGATTTTCTCCTAGGAAAGCTAATGCAATAAATAAATGTTAGTCTTTAAGTGCCATTCTTATATTTCTATCAGACTCCCCCCACCAATATCCTATTCATCCATCACCCTCTCATTAGTGTGTGCTTGCTCCCTCATTTATCTATATCCCCTGTTGAGACCCATCGTCCCACATTCATCATCAACCTTTACTCCAGTCAGCTTCTCACATCTCCCATCAACACCCCGCTATTTCCACCCATCAACTTCTGCCCCAGTGATTCCCCACCAAGGCTCTACACACTCCAATCAACACCCAAAATCTATCAATCCTTTCCCAACAGCTCATCCATGTGTCCCTTATTCATCCACATGCTCAGCCTTAGAAGCTTCAGACCATTTCTTCCATTTTCTTAAAGGATGTGGTCACTATATGCCCATTTTGTCAGTACTGGCTGTTCCCCCTATTATTATCATAGAATTTAAGCCCCTTACTTCCTGTCAGCCCCCATTCCCTACATACAGTTAGTTACTATCAGTCCCTCCTCCCAAATTGCCCCTAATTCTACTTTCATCAGGAAGTACTAAACATCACCATCACATTCTTGCCCTTCTTAGCTGACAATCAGGTATCATCCTTTTTCCCCTTATCTCCTCCCACATTATTATCATCCTCTTTACTTAACATTTCCACAATTCTCTCACTCCCCTACTTTCCAAATGGTTTAGTAAGGCAATGCACCAACTGCATGTTGTTGCTTTTTTTCAATGACCTAACCAGGGTTCAAATGTGTGGGTGGGGCCCAGTAGGCCAGAATCCAGCTGTTTCTTGTGCTTCTGAAAGAACACACTAACTATCCACAACAGCACCCTTCACCACGACCTTAATCCCAGTTTGGTGCATAGGGGAAGCCCCCTGGGGGCAAGGTAAGGGTCAAAGAGTGACCCCACACACCACAATCAAACCCAGTGGCAGCTCCTGTCCTGCAGGGCTGGACCCAGCTCCCCATTCCAGGAGTTGCAATCTGGTAGTGCTTACGTTTGGCCCAGCCTCCCCACCATCATGATAGTCATGAAACACTGTTTTACAGGAGCACACATGTACCCCTCCTAATATTATTCTTCTTCCTTATATACCCCACCTCCAACATCTTATCCAATTCTATCACTTTCTCCTGCTCACACATGTAAAGTAGCTGATATTTAGCTTAAAGTGAAAATTAAGGGATGGTTTAATTACAGTCTGTAAGTATCTATATGGGGAAAATACGTAAAAATGGGCTTTTCAGTTTAGCAGGTAAAGGCTTAACATGATCCAAATGCTAACAGCTGAAGCTAGACAGACTGGAACTAAGGTGTAAATTTTTAAATGGTGAGAGGAATTAACCACTGGAACAATTTACCAAGGGGCATGGCTGATTCTCTTCTTCTAGGGGCACCAGAATCGGGGAGGGTCAAAGGGCCCATAGCTCCCCCATTTTTAAAAGTGGGAGGGCCACATCTGCTCACTTTTTAACATGGGTGACATTACTTCAGGCAGGCATACAGCCCCTGCCAGTGGCGCCAGACTCTTCTCCATGAGAGGCTGTAGTGGGCCTTAGTCCTCCCACACCATGGTGCCCCACTCCGTGCTCCTCCTCTTCCTTCCCTGCAAGGCCTCATCACCTGGCCAGGTTGGATGCCAGAGCCAGGCCATGATAAGTGCCACCCAGGCACTCCAAGCCACTGTGGGGTGCCCTGGACCCTCCACCTGCCCTGGGCACCATGGCCTGAGGCAGTGGTTCTCAACCTTTTGCAGGCTGCAACACACTTGGTTGCATATTGCAACCCTACAGGACACATCAGCCCATTCCTCGCAGCCCAAATCCAGTCACCTCCACAACACACTTACCACTGTGTGACAACACAGTAATGTGTCCCGACACAGTGGCTGAGAAACACTGCTCTGGGGGAGCAGGGACACAGGCCTGAGGCTGCTTTCTGACCTTTCGCCCAGGGCAGATGGAGAGTCCAGAGCTCCCTAAAGTGTTCCTGGGCGGCTGTTACTGGCCTGGCTCCAAGTTCCAGTTTGGGTAGGGGCAGGGCCCCTGTAGAAAAGCAGGGGGTTGGACCATAGTGCTAACACCAGTGATTCCTGCACTGCTACACAGGCTCTGACGCTCATATTACTGACGGTATAAATCAAGATTGGGTGTTACAGGAGGTAAGACTAGATCAGTGTTCTCAACCTATTTATCATTGTGGGCTGCATGTGCAGTTCTCTGTGTATTAGTGAACTGAATCCACACAGTATGTATACTACCTGTACACTCCTGAGGATGTCACATGGGCTGCAGTTGTGTCCTGATTAGGCCACAAGTGGATCACGAGTTGAGAGCCACCAGCGAGGTGATTCAGTAATTCCTTCTGGCAATGGCATCTGAAAGTCCATTATATCATTCTTTTCCTTCAATACCCCTTCCTACATATTCCATCTCCACTCCCAGCTTATCTAGCATCAACTGATTTCTCCCCACTCCATCATACACACAAGCTGTTCTTCTGAGAAGTAAAAGCAGTGAAAGTCCTGTGGCACCTTTTAGACTAACAGATTTCTTCAGGCATAAGCTTTCGTGGGCTCCAACCCACTTTATCAGCTGCATCAGTGGGTTGGAGCCCACAAAAGCTTATGCCTGAAGAAATCTGTTAGCCTAAAAGGTCCTATAGGACTCTCACTGCTTTTGCTGTACACAGGCTAACATGGTTACCCCTCCGGAAACTTCTGAAAAGTGGCACCATGGACCCTTTCACCTGCAGTTCTTAGGAATGGTTCTGTAATGAGCAGACTGCCAACATCCAGTGCGCATTGCTTGGGAAGTTCTAAGGAATTCATAATAAGCAAGCTCAGGTCTAACCAGAGCTGTCTTTAGCAGGGTCTTCTGGGGGCCTTAGCCCCCTGAAACTCAGGGCCAGCCTCTGAGCAGCATGCCACTAAACTGCACGGGGGTGCACCGTTGCTCCCCCACGCAGGGAACACCCTCTGTGGCTCCAGAAAACACAGTCTTCCAGCTGGGAGGGAACTACCACAGGCTGGGTCTGGGAGTTTTTAAAGCTTCCACCCTGGCCTGACCCTGCTCTGAGCATGCTCAGAGCAGGGTCAGGCCAGGAGCCTCAGCCTCTGCTAGGGCCATGCTCTCCTTCAGCAGCCAGGTAAGGGAGCCGGGGCTGGAAGTCCGAGGGCAGGCAGGCCAGCCCAAAGGGGAAAGGGTGCAGGGGAGGGGGTCGGCCTGGGGCAGCAGGGCCCAGTGGCAGGGCCAGGAGTTAGGGAAGGACTCGGGGAGGGGGGGAGGGGGCTGTGGGAGGGGGAGTGGGTAGAGAACAGATTGGGGCCCCAGTGGCCGGTGGAGGCCCAGGCCCTACCTAATCTTTAACTCGAGCAGCACCCCTGGGTCTAACAAATAGACAGAGGCAGGTTAACAGGACTTGGGTAGGCCCCCCAACCTGGCCCCCATCCCCTCACTGATGGCCCCCCCCCTCACTTTTTGGGCTCCTTGTTCTTAGGCGTGGCTGCTGGTTGGCCCTGCCATTCTCGCTGGGCTGACCACATCCATGAGTAGGGAGCTGGGTGTTGGGTGATTTAAAAGGAAACTAAACCTATCTGCAGGTACATGGTCTTTACTTTCAGCCCCTTTGGACACCTGAGAGATTGAGGATGGGGGTTGCCATCTGGCCCATGCGATCTTGAGAACCCCTTCATGTAGCGGAACCACCACTCTGGCTGGAGGGGCTGCATTGTCCACACTGAATAAGGCATCAAAATCCTCCCTGACAGCCTCAGTTTTTAGGTCGAGGATGGCAGCCATGCGTTTAAGGAGGTCCTGATGGGTCTGAGGGCCTTCCCTAAATGACAGGGGTCTCTGATAACACTGCTTCATCAGGCGACAATGAGAGAACCCACAAGTTGCTGTGGCAGGAGCTGGATGGACCTGCATCGTGATCTCAGTCCTCATTGGATTCCACCATGAATTGTGACTCGTGGGATGAAGAAGGTCTCAGTGAGCCCAGTCTTGTGGGGTCCCTGTGGGGGGAATCCCCAGAGCTGCAGTCCATCCAATGTACTGACCAGTCTTTGAAAGTTCTCAGTGCCAAACCCTGTGCCGCAGTTGATTGGCCTCACACCAGGTGGCATTTGGACTCTGTGCATCGTGGTGAGCAGCCTCTCTTCTGCCTCAGTACTGGAGGTACATTGTGGGATGGTGACAGTGCTGAGGCTGTTGGTACCAGGGTCTCTGGTGCAGGACCCCCTGTGCCAAGGAGACAACGGGAAGCACTTCCTCCTACGCTTACCAGTCAATTTGGTTGTAGCCAACTGCAGTGCCACCAATGTGGGTGAACATCTGTGCCAGTGCCAAGTGTCAGAGTCCTCGGATGAGCTGGACTTCAATCTGGTGCAGCATGACCACTGCGGTGGCACCTTGGTGCATTCTCTGGAGGTCTCTGGGGAGAACCAAAAGTCGTCCCTGTCGTCCCCAGGCTCAGACTCCAATAAAAGGGGGGTTGATACCCTTTTTGTACGAGCAGCTTGGGATGAATTCTCTGAATGGAGTGACAGGGATCATTGTGTCCGTGGTGGTGAGGGGCTGTGCTGTCCATTCCCAAGGTATTTTTCTGGGGATGCCAGAATGGGTACTATATGACCTGATGCAGTGCCCCATCTGTCCCTGTGCTGGGGTGTCTCTTCTTGCACCGAAGGAGCGGGCTCAAGTTCAGAGCCCTACCAGGCCTTGGAAGAGAGAGCCAATTTCCCCCAGATGTTGCCAGTCTCTGCAGTGTGGGGGTCGGCAGCTGAAGGAGGGCCCTTGCAGCCTCAAACACCTCCGGCATCAAAGGGATGGGCAACAACTCCGGTCTTTGTGTTGTTGAGGAGGCCAGTGCTGGTGATCCTGGGCTGGGCCATTGAGCGGAGACGCTCCTGATCTTTCTGGGTCCTAGGTTTGAAGGACTGAAAAATTTTGCATTTGTCAGCCCTGTGAGTCTCTCTGAGACACTTTAGATGTTTGTTGTGTGGAAAGGCCTTGCTGCAACCCGCACAGGGTTTGAAGCCTGGAATGGTTGGTTTGGCACTGGCACACATGGAAATGCCACGTGACTGGGATGTAGGAACGTCAACATGACTGGAACCTGGTGAAGATATATCTATGAAGAGGCTCTCCCAGCTGAACATCCACGAAAAAATGGTTGAACTCAGACAAGAAGGACAGGCGCTTGCGTAGTGCAAGAGCAGGCAGTTTCAGGACCGTTGCTGAGTGTGGAAAGAAGGAATTGAAGGTGTGCAGGGACAGAGCCACCTTTATACCATGCAGTGCCCAGGATAGAGGAGGCATTGGCCACTGACCCTACAGGGGCAGGCTAGGGCAAAAAACCTTCCAGGCATCCATGTGCTGCAGCACAAAGACACTTATATCAGAAAGGATGTGAGCAGCGCTCAAAAAAAGGATTGTGCCCAGCCTTCTTCACTCATACCCTCTAAAGATCACACAGATTTAGATAAAACTACTACTAGTTTATTGATCCGATTATAATTCTAAGTGAGAATATGGCCAGTCATGGCAGAGCCACAATATAAATGAGTCAGGAGAGACCACAAGGAAATAAACGGTAAAACACGCATACTAACCTAACATCTCTACTTAAACTGACCTCATATATGGCATGTTTTATTTTCCAGTGGATTTGAAATATTCATGCATTTGATCCCTCTTTAGCCTGTTTTATGCACTATGTTGCAAACCTCTCTAGTAAGCTCATAACCATAGTAAATGTAAGTAAATGTGATGTTTATATGCAATCATTTCAACTGAAGAAAGTGGGTGTGCCATGGAATTGTCTCATTGAATTGTGCCATGTTACTGAAAAGTTTGGAAACCACTGTTCTACACAGCAGTTTAATGTATGGCAAACTGCAGTACAAGTCTACAGTGCTCAAGAAGCTTGCCACACTATAACTGGACATATGTATTCTGTTACTGAGCTCTACAACAAGGGTAGGCAACCTTTCAGAAGTAGTGTGCCAAGTCTTCATTGAATCAAGCTAATTTACAATGTTGGGTGCTACTAATAAAAAAAATCAAATTATAATGCAATATTTTGAGTGTGATCCTTGCCCTTGCTTTTCCTTGCTGAGTTTTCCAATGTCTGGTACATATTTGGATACTTTAAGCTGCACACTTGCCTGCTGGCACCCTCCTCCTGTGAACACAGCGGGACGGAAGGAGCAGACTTACTGTGCTCAGTGGCTGCTTTCTCTCTTCTGCCATTCTCCCATGGGCACAAGCAGGACCAAAAGCTGCACTGCAGGAGGGGGCCAGAGGGAGCAGCTGCCAGGCACAGTGCTGCGCCTTCGGTCTCGCTGCATGCTGTGCTCACTGGAGGCAGCTAGCAGGGAGGGAGGAGCAGCCACTGGGCCTGGAGCTGCTGCTTCGGACCATGCAGAGCTAAAGTGGCACTGTGGGGCTGAGAGCCCCACATGCTGCTAGGAGCAGGCTTGCATGCCACCTTTGGTATGCGTGCCAGGGGTTGCTGACCCCTGCTCTACAAGGTCCATAATAAGCTTTTGCCTACTGCTCTTACAAAGAGCAGAAAGTCAAAGCACATCAAAGTATTTTAAGTGCACAGTAGCAGGGTCCACATGTCAACTTAATACACATGAGACTAGCACACTGGAGATTTTCACCCCAGCTTTCCATCTCCTACTTCTCTTTATGGATGAGCCCTAAGGCCCACACCCTCAAAGGTGACTCCTAATGCCCAAATCCATATTCCACAGTAACTACTGGTGTATAAACTTATGCTATGTTTATTAGCTAGATGGTGTAATCAAGCTTGAAGTAAGTGTGTAGTGAACATTCCTGTGAATCCCTAGCTGTTCCCTGATTTCTAACACAAGGTTGGCCTACTAGATACAGCTGGGAGACAGTTCTTCCTTGGAAGGCAAGTCTTGAGGCTCAGTCTTTCCTTTGTGGCCATAGGTGCACCTGAATCAATATCGAGCCTTGGCTGTCCCTCTAAATTGTGTTACAAAGGCAGCCTATGAGGCTCAGTTAATCAGGAAGCCTCTCACGTTGAGAAAGACAAAATAGAATAGAATCATAGGGTTGGAAGGAACCTCATCAGATCATCTAGTCCAACCTCCTGGGGTTTGAATCCAGGACCTTCTGCATGTAAAACAGATGTACTAGCCACTAAACTAAATAGTCTGAGTCCCTCTGCCATAGACAGCAACTCACAAACTGCACTATTTTCTGCTGTTGTAACTTGACTCAAGGAAATTCGTCAGTGCACTCTTCTGGGTGGAATTGTCAAGACGCACTCAATCACTCCAGAGTTTACATCAATAATTCCAGCCCCAGAAGTAGTGTAGCACTAAGATGAAGGATAGCTTTTCCGTTTGCCTTAGTACAGTATGTAGGGAAAGGTAAGTGGGAGTTAATAAGCCAATGGTTGATACGCAAGCCAGGGTCATCCTTAGGGTAGGGTGACCAGGGCAGCTGCCCAGAGTCCTGCACTTTTGGGCGCCCCACGGGCACCGGGGCAAGCAACCAAAAGGGCGGCCCAGTTCAGTGCTGCCTGTGCCGACCTCCAGGCCACGTGCACCGCTCTGGGCTCTGTGCCAGAGCAGAGGGGAGGGGGCTGGAGGCAGCGTGGAGCCAGTATCGCTGCCCCCCCTCCCTGCCCTGGCCACACTGCCTCCCACGCCCTCCCTGCTGCTCCAGCACAGAGCCCAGAGCAGCACAAGTGGCCAGGGGGTGGGGGGGTGGACCAGCAGCACTGAACTGGGCCGCCCTTTTGGCCACTCGCCCGGTCCCCGGCATGGGGGGGTGCAGTGGTGTGGGCCCATGGGGCCCCCAAAAGCTCAGGGCCCTGGGTGATTTGCCCAGGGCCCTGCACCCCCTAGGGATGGCCCTGACGCAAACTATTTTATGTACCTTGCTAATCTCTGTCAACTGCCGCCAAAAATTTTGGCAAGTGTAGACTAGGACTCTGTAACAATCTCCACAGCAAAAGATGATGGCAGGGAGCTGTAAACCTAAGCACAGGTGAATTTCCTGGCCCACAGAAGAGGAATACAGTCAGGGCAGGTCCAAGGGTTTTTGGCACCTTAGGCGAGCTATGATTTTGGTACCCCCATCCTCTCATGTTATAAAAGATAACACATTAATATATTTTTTAAAATAGAGAAAAAAATCACTTAATCTAATTTGGCACCCCTTAAAGCCAGGAACCCTAGGCAACTCCCTAATGCAGTGGTTCCTAACCTTTTCAGTAACATGGTACACTTCAATGAGACAAACAATTCCATGGCACAGCTACTTTTTTCAGCTGAACTGAGTGTTCATAAATGTCACATTTACTTCCATTTACTATGATTACGAGCTTCCTAGAGAGGTTTGCAACATAGTGCATCAACCAGGCTAAAGAAGGATCAAATGCATTAATATTTCACATCCACTGGAAAAATATAAATACCACCTTAATTTTGCCATTTGGCCACCTGTGTTTTGCATTTTAGGATCAAAAGACCAATACCTCATTTTTAATTTGATGATTAACTTTCATTAATTTTATGAGTTATAATTTTGGTTGGAGAGAATATTGTTTAAGATGAAACAATGGTTTGTTTTACATTGATTTTCATTACCTTGGTACAAAATTTCACAGCACACTTGGACAGTTTTTGCAGAACACCAGTGTGCCATGGCACTCTGGTTGAAAACCAGTGGCCTAGTTCACCTATATGGTTGGGCCAGCCCTGAATACAGCTACAGTGCCCTGAACTGCATGGTTCTGGTTTAATCAAACAACAAGTCAGTAATCCTCTCTTGCAACAAAGTAGGAAGGACAGCATTGCTACTGACATCACTACAGGCAGCTACACAGACATATCTGGAGAGAAAACGGAGAAATTCATGGTTTTGTAAGTGTATGAAATCTCTTTTCCTTTCAGTAGTGTCATGGTTCAGGGCAACAGCGCCTGTATTTCTCCACTGTGGCACAACAAGGGCACCGACCCTTAAGTTTCTGGCTCCTTTAGTCATCACCTCTCTTGAGTGGAGACCCATGTCTCTTTCCCTCCTGAGCAAGATATATCTAGACTGCGCTGGCTGTGTCTTTGTCCACTCCTTAGCACTGAGCTGCCTTTTTGTGGATAATTCGAGCAGCTGTCTCTCCTGAGCTGTTCATCCTTAATTTTCCCATCACTCTTTTTGCCATTTCTCTCCCAAAAAGACTAAGACTTCTCTCTCTGCTTTTTTGCTTTCACTATTGTTGGCACATACCACAACTCACAGTGTCATAGATCCTACACCCATTGGCACCATACTTGGTATCAAGGAAGCAGCAGATCCAGAACAGAGGTTCATGCTCGTCTCAGCACCATCATTGTTTCTCTTCCTCAGTGCTAGTAACTGGAACCAGCTTTTGCTGTCTGTCACCTTCATGGTAGGTACTGTAGTATCTTCTAGCTCTGTGTCCATTTCCCTACAGGGCTGGATAAAGGTAATCTAGAATCCCTGCAAGTGCAGCCCCTTCTTTTAACCCTCATCCTCTGAACTGGAGTGGCAGTGGCAGTGGCCCCCAGCCCTTCTTGGACAGGCAGTGTGTGACACTTCCCAGGGTAACACCTGCCCTTAGCCTTGTCTGTGCCTGCAGGGACTGAGATCCCCAACTCCACTGCCCACAGGCAACACAAGCACTCCCACTGAGGCTACACAGCCCCTGTGGGCTTTCTACAGGTCAGCAAAATGCATGCGCCAGTTCTCAAGCTCTCTGTCGCTTTTGAGTGTCCATCCCTTGTTCCACTGAATGATTGCAGTACCTGTTGCTGCTTCCAAAGAAACAATATACCTCAACTTGCCTGTTCCACACCGCAGATCACTGCTCTGCTCAACACACACCACCTTGCTATACTTAGAGTTAAATCAATAGTAGGGTTACTTAATAAAGTATAGAAATTAAAAGCAATAGCAAGTAGAGATATTGGAAACAAATGGTTACATATGAAATAAAACTATAACATACATTCTAGAGTAGAATTAATTAACAAGATACAATGGTGCAATAAAGTTTTGCTTACTGACATTTTACAGGTAGGCTGTCTGTGACTCATCTTTCATGGGACAACATAATAATCAGCTTGTCTTCTCAGTGAAGGATCCAGGATTCTTCTTGGTAGCTGTAAATATATCAGAACAATCCTTTGTCTTTATTCACAAACAGGACACTCCCTATTCATTGATTCTGCTAGGGGGTTTCTTCACTGTTAGTTTTGCAATCCTTGATTATCATCAGGTTCAGATGGTAAATATACCCCCATTGTGAAGTGGATAATACATAATACACTCATGACCAGACAGGCAGACAAATCTGTAAAGAACTTTCTTGCTGAGCAAAAATTAGAGTCCTGTGGCACTTTATAGACCAGTGGTTCCCAACCTTTTCTCTGCTGTGGCACACCTTGATACCTTCAAATTTTTTGAGGCACACCACCATTAAAAACTCATGAATATTCAAATTAACTCAAAATAACATGAATATTTATGCACCATGGCATAGTGGTTTGGAAATGCTGCTATGTGGGGTTGTAGGGGTAGCAGAGCAGGGATGGCAAGACAGGGGAGGTCGGGAGTTATTTGCAGTGGCAGGAGTGAGTGTGCGGAGCAGAGAAGGGTGGGGGCAGGGCTGGTGCAACCCAGTAAGCCTGGTAAACATTGCGCGGGGGGGGGGCGCCAGAAATGGTAGCACCGTTCCTGGGCAGGGGTGGCCAAAGAGGACAAGGGCAGCCATGTGGGGAACAGCACAAGGGTGCCAAGAGAGGAGACAGGAAGGGAGCACAGGAGTGGCTTTGTGGTGGGGCAGGGGGGAACCTGGGGACTGGGAAGGTAGGGCAGGGGAGCACAGCGCAGCACCCATTTACCCCTTCTCCACAGTGGTTCCCTGCCACCGAGGGCAAATCTTCACCCCACTGCTGCTCTCTCCCACCCCAGTGGGTCCCATTCCCCCCTCCCCCAACCCCCTGCTGCCTGTGATGGACCCTCCCATCACCGCAGAGGCCAGAACTATCCCTCCAGCCCCCAGCTTACCCCCCCCCCCAGCTACACACACCTCCAGCCAAACAGGCAACTCACAACCTCAGCTACACACCCTCTGCTACTCATCCACTCCCACCCACCTCTGCTACACACATACCCCCTGCCCCCAACAACCCCCAGCAGCCCCTCTCAAAGCCCTTACTTTGGCTGTTTGCAGGTTGGCTGACAGGGTGGGAGCTGCTTCCCTGCCACAAACTACTTTGTGGGGCCCCCTAAAGGGCTCACTATTGGCCCCCACCACTACCCTCCCCGTGGCCCCAGTGCCCTCCTGCAGCCCTAACCAACCTACATGACCCCCCAGGACTACTTTTCTGTTTTGCTGAATTGAACTAACATGACTATCCCTCTGGAACTGGTAAATTATTCTTGGGTATGATATTTTTAAAGATCTTCCCATCAGGAAGCTTCTAAATTGATCATCTTTCACTTAACATAAATGAGCTAATACTGAACTACAAAGTTAAAATGAACATTTTATAATTTTTTAAAAGTATGAGCATTAATTAATAAATAAAAAGTGGTAACATTAATGATGGCTCAAAATAACAAATACCATATTTAAAATTTTGGCAGTCAAATCACGAATTTTTCATATAGGCTTGGGTTTATGTACACTAGACATTTAATACCAATAATTATAATAAATAAAAATAAGTAAAAAATAAAAAGGTTCCTAGTGTGTAGCTATAAATGAAAAACACCAAATTTCAGTGAAATTCTCTGAAGTACTCAAGTTTATAAGACTTCTTGCCCCCTCAAAAATATTAAATAGTAAATACCGAAGAAGCTAAAAAATTACTTACAAAAAAAAAAAAAAAGATACAGCACAGACATCACACACAGCTGCAATGATTGTCTAAGAGGGCAGCAGTGTATTTATATGTAGCAGCCTATATGGACCTACCTGGTAAACTGATATAACTAAAGCCAAACTAAAAATTGTCACAAAGTCAAAGGAAAACACAAAAGAACAGGTAAAAAAGAAAATGCAAGGGCAACATTTCACAAAATTAAAAAATGGCAGAATAAATGGCCACACTGAGGAATTAAAAGCTGCGCTTAAGGGGAAAGTTCCTGCTATTGTGCTGCCTGTTGCTTGCGCCTGATTTTTTAGCATGTCAACGTGAAGGTGATGGGCAGATAATGGTGAAATCTGCAATTCAGATGAAGCACAGATCCTAATGATAGTTTGCCTTGATGAGCCAAGAGTGAAAAGTGCTTAGGCTTCCAGCCATGCTAGCTCTGCTAGATAGGAACAATTTCTATATTTTTCTATATTTTCATTTCTGTCCACCAAATTGAGGATGGGGACCCTTATTGCTTGGGGCCCTAGGTGGCTGCCTGCTTCACCTACCCCAAAAGCCATAACTGCTTTTTGCCAGCCCTGCACAGCCCACATGGCTGGGCTGAGCAGGGAAGGAGCTCTAACTCTAGCTATCCCAGCTTCTCATGGCACACTTTGGATGTTGCCGTGGCATACCATTGTGCCGTGGCACACTGGTTGGGAACCACTGTTATAGACTAACAGATTTCTTCAGGCATTAGCTTTCGTGGGCTCCAACCCACTTCATCAGATGCGTGAAGTGGAAACTACAGTTGAGAGGTATATATACACATGCCAGGGAGGAGCAGGGCAAGTGCTAACAGAGTCAGTTCAGAGCAAATGGGGGCCCATTCACACTAGTTGATCAAAGGGAGAGAATGTGTGAATGGATCCTATTCTCGCTGAGGTCTGTCATCTCTAGGTAATCTGTCTTAATACCAAATTCTTAAAACCATAATTTTTCAGTAGATGTTGAACTTCATAAATATTATCTGTACATACATAGCCCAGTGATAATACAGTATCGAGCAGTGGGCTACTGGCTCGTAAAGACCTTACATGCCATCCTTTAAATTGATATTTTCATATCTCATCCAGGGGATTCCCTCTACTGCTTCAAGAGTGGACCTCCCCTACTTTCAGCCCCGGAGTAGAAGAGATAACAGTAGACATCATTGTTCGCCTCTCTGCAGAATCAGGATTGGCAACAGAGAATGCTCTGATATTTAGTCCAGCTGCCAAGGTGTTGTCACAATTCAGGGCAGCTGGTACTACAGTTGTATTTCCCCTCAACAGTCCAGCAAAGACATCCATTCTCAGGCTTCTAGCTCTGCAGCTGTTGCTTTTCTTAGGTAAAGCCCCACATCTCCTTTCTGAACAGGGTATTTCCAGGCTGCACAATTCCCTGATTTCACTGCATTATTCCTAGCAGAGACAGGCTACCCAAACATACTTGCTTCCTTTCTCTTCCAAGATGGCTAACAGTGTGACTTCTCACAATTAAAGATACCTCACAGCAATCTCTATGAAAGCCTATTTCAGCATTTCCCAACCAGTGTGCCATGTCACACAGGTGTGCCCTCAGGCCTCTGCAAGTGTGCCATGGAATTTTTTGAAAAACTACACAAAGAGTTCTGGATTGGCTCATGAATATCCATGAGTTCATTTGGAGGTTATCTGGTGGCGTGCCTCAAAATAATTAAAGGTGTCAAAGTGTGCCAAGGCAGAGAAATGGTTGGGAACCACTGGCCTATTTTATTCACAAGGTAAAAGAATTTTCCTTCTTAGGAGAGGAAAAGGCAAAAAACAATACAGAAAAAAAATCGTACAAAGAAAAGAAGAACCTAGATACATGCTGATAAGCTTACCAGAATTCACCCCAACCCTAACATGGAATCTAGCAGAAGCAGTTCTTCAGTACCCACCCACAAGGTTTTCTTGTGGTTTCAAGTTCACTAAAGCTTCATCTCAGAACAAACACACATTTTTATGGGGCCTCAATAAGACCAATCCTTCCCTAAGGATTGGGGGCCCCCTGTAGACCAAAGGTCCTGTTAATAAGGTGGATCACAAAGAAGGCTCTGTGCCTATCTTTTGTCTGTCAAACATGAACGATCTGTTCAAGGCATCGCTTCAAAGGAGTGAAAACTAAATTAATCACATTAGCAACCCCCTCCTTCTACAGGAGTTACATACAGTTGCCCAGTAACACATACACAACTGTATTTTTAATGCATTGATTCCCACAGGTAACAAATTTAATTTAATAAGGTTTAACTTCATTCAATAAAGTTAATTTTAATACCATCAGGTTTACCCAGGATAGTGCAGGATACAGTCTCTGTCACAGGTGTATCTGCTTAGGTGCACCTCAGTCACTAGACCCCTCACCTGTGAGTCCCACAAGGATCAGTTCTCTCTTGGGTGCCATTCACCATCTGCATAGATCAGCTAGCTGAACAGGTAAAATTACATGGGCTCAAGTGTCAGCAATATGCAGATTACACACAACTCTGCCTGCCCTTCTGCACATATAACCATACCACAAGGAGCACTAAGACAGTGCTTGGAAGAGATCAGATGATTTCTAATATAAACACATAGCACACTATTTATATGATAAATAAATAACTCTACCAAAACATAGTTTACACACACAATTCTCACCCTGAGAAAGAGGATGAGTGAACAAATGAACCCTATGAACAGATGTCAGCCTCATCCCTTGGAAAGTACTCAACTACTAAGAGAGTGGTATAAGACTGTACTTGGAAAGGAATAGGAGGATAGGTAGGATGAGTCCATGGTACTCTTCCCCTGTCACACACAGAATCCTCTGCTGGGGTAGCATTGGTATGGCCTTTGCAAAGAAGTGGGTTTTAAAACTAACACAACATTGAACTGGGCAGATCATGCTTCTTAAATCTATTGTTTCAGACTGTCTGCAGACTCAGGCAAATCTTGCTGTATCAGTTATACTGTTAATATTTCAGTTCCTTCTTTCTAACCATTAGGGCTAGAATATGTGCTCTTTTAAAATTACTCTAAGTGTCTGACTACACACATCATTCCTAAAGCCAGGACTCTCAACACAGGCCTAAAGTGCTCTGCTTTACAAACTGGCTCTGTTGCCCTGGAGTTAGAGGCCAGAAGTTCACATGCCTCCATACAGATTCCTCAAAGCCAATGTGTATCAGTACTGTATATGTAGGTGCCCTGATGCCTTTTATACTGAGGATTCTTTCATGTTTTATGCTCAGACCTCAGTGATGAGACTATTTACATTGCTTTTAGACCTGAAGAAGAGCTCTATATCGCTCAAAAGGTTATCTTTCACCAACAGAAGTTGGTCCGATAAAAGACATTACCTCACCCACTTTGTACCTCTAATATCTTGACCATCACAACTATAACACTGCATAAACCTCCATTTATAATATAGTGCTGTAGACAGAAGGAATTCCCACTGAAGAATTTGTTACATGATAAGCATAGAATAGTAAGTGGTGCCTTGACCAGTTAACCCTGTAAAGGCAGGCAGTAAATTAGTCCTGTCCAACATGTGGCCTTGCAGGCCTGTGAAAGAAAAACAGGGATTGCTAACTTTGCAAAACAAGAGAATAAGACACCTGCAGGAAATGTAGCCAGTGAACAGCTAGTGAAGTCGATACTACAAGCCCCCCCTCCCCTTTTCCTTGGCTAAGTGTATAAAAAGTGATAGTTTTCAATTATTGGAACTTCGTCGTCAGAGCAACTGCTATGTTCACTGCACATCTGTAACTATGGCAGGGCAAAAGGGGCTTTGCCTCCGGCACCCCGGAGCAGCTCCATTGAGCCGCTCTATCAAAGGGCATGTTCCACACCATTCGCTCCAGGCACCAATCATAGTAAGGGGCACATTCCAAGTGAAATGCGCCCCGGACGCTGAAATTACTAATTATGGCACTGGTTCACTGCCACAAGTCATTGCTCCCCATGCTCTGCGCCTGCAGTTGTTTTACTGGGGTTGCCGTCTGCCAAAGGGGCGTAAGCACTGATGTTTTCCTATTTCTTTTCTTTCTTGTCTGTTTAATAAAACTATTTTGTTTTTACCTTTTACCTTGTCTCCTGGTGTTGTTTCTACCAAACCCATAGAACCTTAGGCCGTGAGCTATCTTGTGTGGCCAAGGTCCTGTTACAAGTGCTGACAATTTTATCTTCATACCACAGGGAAGCTGCCCCTGTTTCTCCATTCCATTGTTCTCTGGTACTTTATCCTGGTATACCTAGTTTTGGAAGAGGAGGTCTCACAGACTAGACTTATCAACTTTCAAGGTGTAGGATTTTAGGTCCATTCTGGGATCATCAGTTTTGGCACCTATCAATCCATACCATTTCAGTTGCTGTTTCTTCTTTGTACCTGTCTCTATAGTTCAAATGACACCTTGTTCCTATTAAGCTGTGTACAGGCCAGAAAAGGAGGAAAAAGGGGTAGGGGAAGCAGTGAGCTGGTCTCCATACTCTGCTAAAAGCACAGGGAAAGCTCTCCCTCCTTCTTGGCTACTATGGTTAAATGCCCCATCATGGTTCTACTTTAATCACAGGCTGCATTGTCTTAGCCTTTGTGTTACAGAAGACATGGAGCTACTTGCCCACCTACAAGCAGAAAGTAAACACCTTGTTCTGTGAGCTCTCCTTCATCAAAGAGGACCTTGGAGCCTTCTCAATAGAAGTTGACTATTCAGCCCTCCTTCTTAACAGGGTCGGGGGTGTTGAAAGCAGTAATGAACCAATATAAAGTGTGCAAAAGTGAAAGTGAACCTGAAGTTGAGTAGAAAAGTTCAAATAGGTTCGGATATTTTTTATATTTTGTTAATTTTGCAGACTTTGAATTGCCCGGGTTCAGCAAGGAAATCTAAAATGATAGCCAATGTAACCTGAAAGAGATTCAAAACATTAACATGTTCAGATGTTTAACTAGTTCTTTGCTAGTCAGCTTCCGCCCCAACAAACAAACAGCTTTCTGGATCGCACAAGAACCAAGGGGAGACCAGCTGAAGTCATGAGCTTTTGGGGGTAATTTTTCCACAGATGTTAAAAATAATTATAAAATAAACTTTTAATCATTTAATTTTAATAACTAAAAAGGTCTAGTTTAAAAAGATGACCTAATAAAAGATAAACCAAGAAGACACGGGTGCAGAAGGAGCTCCATTTGTATCTAAAAGAAGGGAGAGACATCTCTGGTAGCCATTAGTACCAAAAGGAGAGAAGTCTGTCTGTAAAGGTCCAACGGGGTAGCTGTGTTAGTCCAGTCCATCAAAACAAACAAGGAGTCAGGTGGCTCTCTTACAGACTAACAAATTTATTTATCACATGAGCTTTCATGGGAGAAAATGCCACTTTGAAGTCAGATCTGCAGACTCAGGTAAATCTTGCTGCATCAGTTATACTATGTTAATGTTTCAGTTCATTCTTTCCAATCATAGGCCTATAGTGCTCTGCTCTGCAAACTGGCTCCCATGATAAATAAATGTTTTAGCTTAAAGAAATGCCAGCTAGCTCTCCTTGTTTATTTTGTCTCTAAAGGATACCTGGAGGCTAAACAGGACCTCTAGAATACATGAAGAAGGCACTGTAGGTATCACTAACGAATCTGGAAAGACAAACACGAAACATTAAAGAGAGGCTTGAGTAACAAAAGAGTGGGAAGAGGAAGAAGAGGCCACAGGAAAATGTGATGACAGATGCCACAGCATGTCTTGTTTTTGTTTTTGCCAGTAAACACTGAGGTGACTTAGCGGGCCCTGCTCCCGTCGAAATAAGAGGCGAAGCTCCGAGGGAAAGGGAAGCAGGGCAGGGGTTGCACGCGAACACATCACGAACAGACGAAAGTGGACATTTTCCAGGGGATTTGGCGGCTGGGGAGCAGCCCCGGGCCAGGGCCGAGTGACCTGGGACGCGCGCGGCGCTAGGACCCGCCGGAGCCGGGCCGCGGATGCTCTGACGTTGCTCGGAGACTAGCGCGGCGGCGTGACGGGCGGGTGGCCGGGCAGCCGCAGCCGGAGCCGGCGCGTGGGTCTGTCGGTGCCGGCAGCGGGCGCGGGCTCGTCCCAGGTACGCGGGCCCCGGGGCCGGGCGGCTTCCTCCGCCGCTCCCGGCTCCCGGGCTGGAGCCGCCGGCCGGGCTCCTGCAGCCGTCCGCGGCGGGTAGCGGGGGGGTCCGGTCGGGTGGGCCGGTTCCGAGCCCGCGGCTGGCGGGAGGCGAGCGGCTTCTCGGAGCAGCCCCCGGGCCGGGCCTTGGCGCGGGGGGATGCGGGATGCGGGGCGGTGAGGGGCCGCCGGCTGGAGGCGCTTCCGCGCCCGGCCTTTGTCCCCCGGGGCTGCGCGGGCGCTCGCTCGGCCGGAGCCCCGAGGGTCTCGCCCGCAGGCAGCCGGGAGCCGGCGGGGGGACGGGACAGGCGGGCACGTCCCGGTCCCGTCTCATCCGCCAGCCCGGAGGCTGCACCTCAGGTGTCCGCTGACCCCGAGCGCCGCCGCCGCCGCCGCTCCCTCTCCCGGTCCCGCAGCCGGAGCCGGAGCGGGCAGCCACCCCGGGCCTGGCCCCGGCGGCTGAGGGGCTCCGCGAGGATGCCCGGCTTGTCTATGGACGAGCATCGGTCTGAGCCGGAGCCGGTTCATTTCAGGGCGTAGCCCGGGGCGGCGCCTGTTCCGCTGGGGCACTGGACGAGGTAAGAGAGAAGCTTTTCCGTCTAGTCCCGACTCTTTACGTTATGCTCAAGAACAGAACAGAAGGGAGCCTGGAGCCCTGGCTAGACCGTAAGCACCGGGCTGGAAGACTGGGTGCTGTCCAGTGTCCACTGCTGTACTGGCAGCTTCAGTTTCCCCTGTGCTCATCTGAGGCTAGGGCTACATCTGAATGACCTGGTGTCCTTCCTCAGGGAGTCTTTCACCGGTTGTTCCTGCTCTTTAGGTTTAATAATTCATGTGATGTCTCTGGTGCTTTTGTATCTACATCAGGCAGCTAAGAATGTATGCCACCTAGCCATCCCTTCTTAATTCCCTTTCTCCTCTCTTTCATTTTAGCACGATTTAAATTCCGAAGTCCTCTCCAGATCCATAAATCTCTAAAATAAGCTTAATAAAAGACTAAATAGAATCAACCCAACATTTGCTTTTATAAAATAGACAAATCATCTCAAAATAGCATGTGAAGACCATTAGTTATCTAGGTCAGTG
Source organism: Podocnemis expansa (assembly GCA_007922195.1). Taxonomy (NCBI): domain Eukaryota; kingdom Metazoa; phylum Chordata; order Testudines; family Podocnemididae; genus Podocnemis; species Podocnemis expansa. The sequence goes on from ML682039.1 coordinate 6,056,091, forward strand.
GTTCCCAACCTGCAGTCTTTGGGGTGGTCCATGGGTTTGGGTGGTGGGATAATTATTGCTGGTAAATGTATTGCAGGTACACGTACTGTGATGAGGGTAATATGTTCGTGAGTGAGCGTAATACATTATTAGAAATACTGCCTTTTTAATACCCCCTGATATACAAGTTTGACACCTGTCAGCCATGGGCTATGTTAAAAACATTTAAAATGGTTTGTTTACATGGTGGTCCACAAAAGCTTTTGACAACAATGTAGTGGTCCACCTAAAGGGAAAGGTTGGGAACCGCTGATTTCAGTCAACACATTCCAAAGGGGCTCCTGATTTTGGTGTTTAATTTTTTGATGGTCAGTTTGAGACAACTTCAATCTGTTCTGGTTGTCATGAGTCAGGATGTATCTGTTCCACCACATTCGTGTAAAAATTCTAGCTATGCCCTTCTTCTTGTACAGATTCAGGACGTTTGCCTTGATTTGAAACTTTCTTAATATACTGACTTTGCAAACAAATAGTTTGGCTGTTCACAAACTGGGTTATTATTTTGCCTTAGTCTTTATTTTATTTAGCTTTTTAAGAAGCCAAAAGTAAGAAGCTGACCTTTTAACAGCTCCAGTTCCTGGTCGTGGAACAGGGACTGAAAAGGACATTGAGTTTAACTGAGGCAGTTGTACTTAATACAGAGAGCTTCTGATATGTGTTCCTCAGAGTAGTATAGTGAGTTATTTAAAGTTTTGCAATGTCTATGTCTGATGAAGTAATGGTTCAGTTATTTTGGAGTGGCAGATCAACAGTTTGAAAGACAGTTTGGAACAGAAGGTTAGAACAATAATTCAGTGTTGTAATTAACTTAGAACACAGTTTTAAAAATACTGAAGTGCCAACTGTATAAATTGTTAAATTGCTGCAAATGAAGTTTACATTCTGGAGGCATAAATTCACATAGACTTTAAAATTGTGACACTGTAGAGTTCTACTCTGAAAAAAGATAGAATAAAATTTTACTTTCTTACTCAACAGACCTCTTCCTGTATATTCAGTCACATCTGCTTTTGATCCTACAGGCACTTATGCATTTGAGCAGCTCCATGTACTTGAATAGTCCCATTAGATTCAGTAGGAGTAAGGAAATGTGTACAAGTGTTCACAGGATTTGAGCCTTTATTAGTATTTATTGTTTGGCACTGTTTTTTTCTTTTTTGGGGCTTCACATGATTCAAAATAAAGGTAGTCCCCACCACTGTATCTACGTGCCTTACTGTCAGCATCACAAACTCATCATGAGACCTTTAATTCAGTGACACCTGCCTAGCCCCACTGGAATTCCACTGCCTTCAGCATATTTGTAAAGGTAGAAATTACTGAATCTGTAACTCAAGTTGAACACATAATTGTGTTTAATAGGACAGGAGAAGGACTAGAAAATTCTCTGTGGTGGAGCTGTGCTAGTTCCAAGTGCTACTAAAACTAATAAATAGTAAGAAAAAATTGTCAGAGCTTCTTTGTGGTAGTGGATTTGATATAAAAACACAGGCAGTAGGGCAGAAATTTGCTGATTTATGTATTAAACACATTTGACAGAAATTAGTGAATGTCAGTAAGCTAGGAAGTCCCTGACACCTTGTTTACATAATTACATTTTACTGGTTCATAGGGTGATAGTTGGATTTATGGGTGTTCTTGAACTATGTTAAAGAAAATAATTAACACATAAATGCTCTTTCTGACCTCATTGATGTAAAGAAATCTACATCAACACTTCTTGTTACATTGGGCCAGATTTATATTTGGGTTTCCATCTAGCTTTGTTGCTGGAGCAGCATAGGCTGAACATATTGAATAACATGCTCAGTGTCTAGAAAGGAGTATTTCCTGTCATTCCTAGTAGTATCCCATATGATCAGCACTGCCTATCTTGAAAAGGAGCAGGATCCATCTTCCTCCTCTACATGGAGGGGTTCAATACAGTTTAAAACAGTGTATTGTTCAGATGAGTAACTCAGTGTACATTACTGTGGTTATACCAATGGAAGTGTTACAATAAGATGGTGTGACAGTAAATTGAGACAGGAAATGGGTTGGCAATAGTAAGTGGCGCTATGGGATAGCATAGAATTGGTGCATGGATTTTGATCAGATTGGGGGAGGCAGGTGTTGAAAGACAGAGAAGCAGAACAGAGACTGGCAAACTGTTTCAAAAAGTAGAAGCGAGAAATTTACCTCTCATGGAAGGAAGGAAGCCAGAACTGGCAAAAACAAAGCCTCAGGTGGGCACAGGGGGAGAGATAAAGTCACAGAGGTAGTTAGAATGAGTTTATGGATGGAAAATCACGGGTTATCTTTGAGGATGGTGTTTGTGTGTGTGAAGAAAGTTTAGCAGTCTAAATAGATTAGAGTTTGGACCTGATTCTGCGAAGCTATTGAAATGTAAGTCATAGTCATCAAGAGGTGAAGTTCAAAATTCATGAAACAGTAAGTCAGCTAAGTGTCATAACAGAGGTGAGGAAAACAAACAGAGTCTTGCGGCACTTTGACTTCACCCTCCCTCTGCATGCTGTTTCCTAGAGTTTGAATCCTTACAAATGCTTTGATCTGCTGTTGCAGTATAACCTGATCCCATGTGTTGCACACCCCTGCAGTTATTTTCATGCCATTCTGTAAGTTCCCCTTCTTCAAAGCATCTGATGAAGTGGGATTTTCTCCTACAAAAGCTCATGTGATAAATAAATCTGTTAGTCTTTAAGTGCCAAAAGACTCCTTGCTTTTTTTTTTTTTTTTCCGCTTTACTAGACTAAGATGGCTGCCCCTTTGGAACTTTAAAAAAAATGTGTGTTTTAATCCCTGTACCATAAGATATGGATACACAAGTAGTAAAAGGGGTCAAGATCATAAAATTGCTCTGTTTAAAAATGGTTTTTATATTACAAAGCTTCTCCTCCTAGGTACTGTAAGCCAGTGGTTTTCTAACCATGGGTTGGGACCTGGTACTGGGTCGCAGACCCTGAGGTACTGGGTCACTGTGCCCCCTGCGGCCACTGCCAGAAGACTGGAGTCCATTGCTCACAGATGGGTCACACGCATAAATGATTTTTTTTCAACTGGGTCCCAAGAAAAAAAGTCTGAAAACCACTGCTGTAAGCCAGCAATTGATACACCCCTATAGCAGCCTGCATAAGAGGCATACAGAACTTCCCCTTCTCCTTTTATTTGATATATGATTAAATGTGCATAATAGTATTAAGGCTTGTATTTTAATAGCTGAAATTTAGTGTAAACATTACACATAGGCATATAGGAATTGTTAGACAGGATTAGACCAGCTTTCCTTGGAGAGGAGCATAAACCAAGTTAGTTTGGTTTTCCATTTCTGACTACAGCCAGAGTCAATTACTTCAGAGGAAGGTGTTTGAACCCCTGTTATGGACAATTATTGAGTAACCTGCCAGTAGAAGGCATTTCTCCCCTAATCTATCAGTTAGTTTAGTTCTTGTCTGTACTATTTTTTTGCTTTAAAATTCCTCATCCATTGCTACCACCTGGTGCTAGCAACTAAGGAAAAACTGGACAAGGGATCTGTGTTCACTGAAATCTTAACACTGCAGTGTGACTATTGTTGGAAGACAACATTTTTTTTGAGTGCAACACTAACAAATCTCTCTAAAATACACTGTGCTTGATGGAAGGTGTTAATCTAGCAAACAGCTCATTGTTTGTTTGCTTTCTTTAAATTTAAAGAGATTTAGTTCTTAGATTTCTCTTCTAACATCAATTAACATAATAATACAGAGGAAAATTAGCAGTGGTAGATTGATTAATCCATCTCACAGACCTGTATGTGAATCATAGTTAGACCAATTTAAAAAAAATGTAATCTTTATAGTTATACTTGCTGTTTTATTTTGATCTCTAGTCCTGTACATTTTGAAACTTTTCTGAGGAAAGGAATAGTAAATTGATTTTGCTCAGTTTCCATATGAAAACCAAGTGCTTAATTTCCAGTAGTTCTGTGTACTTGCAGCTCTCTTGACTTCAATTAAAGTTATGGTTCATCAGCACCTATGAAATTCAGGGCATATCTAGAATAGAAAATGAGCTTATTTTCAAAGCCTGCTTGTCTTTTTAAGACCACAAATATGGTTAGCCAGCCTATGTAAACCAGGTCAAAAGTGCTTTCTGAACCAGGTATTGAAGCTGGTTTGGCCAGCTCTGTAAAGGATAGATAACCAGACAAGGGAAAGAGGATTTGCTTATTTTCTGACAGGGCCCCTCAGATTTTCTGGAGCTGTCAGTTGTATTTGGAACTGTTTGCTGTTCTTTTCATGTAAGTAATAACATTAATATGAGATCTGGAAATACCACATCAATCCATATGGTGAGTTCTTATTACTTTGCTAGAACTAATTTAAATGTTATTTAGCCTTGGGCTGAAAAATCTATTTCCTGAATGCTCCATTGTAAAGCAATGACGAAAGCCATGCTTAATTTGTACCAGGGCTTGGCTTAGCAACAGTTAATAGCCCCTGCATCTCTACGCTTGGTGCAGGGCCCACCCAACCGTATAGGTCAGGGGTCTTAAACATGCGGTACGGCCGCATGCGGCCCCTAAAGCTATTTCCTGCAGCCCACAGTGACACTGTTGTTACCAATATTTACAATATTGTTGTATGAAAAGTTTTCAGTGGTGCGGCCCTCGGGCTAACGTACTAGTCCTCATGCGGCCCTCATGGTGATTTGAGTTTGAGACCCCTGGTATAGGTGAACTAGGCAATTGCCTAGGGAGCCAGACTTTAAGGTAGGGGTCTCAAACTCAAATCACCACAAGGGCCGCATGAGGACTAGTAGAGGGCTGCATGAGGACTAGTACATTAGCCTGAGGGCTGCACCACTGAAACCTTTTCATACAACAATATTGCAAATACTGGTAACAATAGTGTCATTGCTGGCTGCAGGAAATAGCTTTAAGGGCCACATGCGCCCATGGGCTGTGTGTTTGAGACCCCTGCTTTAAGGGATGCCAAAATAGATGGAAGTTAATTTTTGTCTCTATTTAAAAATAAAAATAGTAAGTCCTCGCTTATAAAGTAGGGGGAGGTTGGGTGCCAAAGCCATAGTTTACCCAGGGCAGTGGTTTTCAAACAACAGGTTGGGACCCAGTACTGAGTTGCAGACTCTCAGGTTCTGGGTTGCAGCGCACCCTGCTGCTGCCCCAAAAAGAGTGGAATGCATTGCTCAAAGGTGTAGCTCAAGGGTCAGCAACCTTTGCTGCCCCCTGTGCTGGCCCCTTCTCCTCAGATGTCAGCCAGTACCAGTGCCTCCCTCCACAGAAATAAAAGTGGTGGCTACCTGAATATTTGGTGGTGGCCATGGCCGGAGGTTGGGGACCAGGGAGGAGGGCACTCCCCTGACATGCTGCTGAAAGGAGCCACTTGCAGAAAGATGCTGCCTGCAGTGGCTTCTCTTGGCAGAATGCCTGGGGACAGAGGTCTCTAGGGATGCCATGCAAAGAAGCTGCCTAGAGCAGCTCCTCTTGGTGGGTCCCCAGGCATGCTAAGGAAAGAAGCTACCCAGAATGGCTCCTTGGTGGCCACACAGCATGGCGACAAACCGTTCCAGGCATCGTCTATCCACACCATGCCTGGAATATGGGCATGGGGGGGGGACCCCCGTGCCCCAGCTGCTCCTGAAAGAAGCTGCCCAGAGTGGCTTTCAGTAACAAATGCCACAATTTCTGTGGGATTGCAGAGAGTGCCACATGCAGCTCCGAATGGGCTCTCATGCCACTGTTGGCACATGTGTGGGGGGTTGCCTCCCCTGATGTAACCGTTGGGGTGCGAGCACAAATGACTTTTTTCAGCTGGGTCCTAAGGAAAAAAAAGTTTGAAAACCACTGACCTAGGGTACCAAAAATGCTTAGGAGGGCTCTGGCTTGGTGCATCACTTTTGAATGGTGAAAAAATAAATGGTGCTGGAGCTGCCGCACCTCTTTCATTACAAACTGAGCGCTGCTATCAAGCATGTAGCATAACTTGGGCAACTGCAATATAGGGCCAATGTGACAACGGTTGTTCATACACCTATTCGATTCACAGCCGCTATGCCTATCCAAGAACAGTTGGCTGGATTATCTCATCAATTTGAAAAGGGATAGCCGTGTTAGTCTAGTCCAGTGAAAAAACAACAAGCAGTTGTGTGGCACTTTAAGACTA